>OY856314.1:21177702-21553803 GCA_963693445.1 Agonopterix heracliana
TGCTCACGACTATATTCCCCGAGGGGGTAGTCAGAGATATTCTGAAGCCTCAGAACCTCCACGTTTCACCAGTAGTACCGAAACTCCAATGTTCGAAGGACACAGATTATGTGACAAGATTATCTCACTTCAAGATGAGTTCACTGGAACACCGTAGAAACCTCGTTGACTTAGTAACTTTTCATAAAATTATCAACAGCAAGCCACTGATCCCAGAATTATTGAGCCAAACTAATATAGTCGGTCCTCGAAATTGCAATGTTAGGTGTACAAAAAGACGTATACTATTCCATTTAAGACGCTGTTATCCGGTCGAGGCCGTTTTTTGAACACGAACGAAAGTGTTTTAAACTGTGTTTTAAAGTCTGAAAACCAATTATGTCTTATTTAAGGATCTGGCTGATAGGCGACCGTGCTCAATTACACGATTAAATTAAGTTTAATAGATAGAAAAATATCCCAAAGTTACCCCTTTTTGTTATGTTTTTTCAATTACTGCTGATATTTAACTTTTTATTCTTGTACTTAATGCCGATGATCGGCGCGCCTCCGGCCCCCACGGACCCAATGTCTCAACCCCAAACGGTGAAAATATATAACCCTCAACGAGGGTTCTTCTGCCAAATAGGTGGTCCAGTTATTTTATCAATTGCCTAGTGCTAGCTAAATAGCAAGATACGAGTGAGATAAAGGCGCGATGAAAGAGGATCGAAATGAAAAGGAACTAACACAACAAGACACTCTTGGTTACTGAATATTTAATGTGGGAAGATGTCGTCAATAATTTAGTTTGACGGTATACCTTCGAGTAAATAAAGTTCTTCAGTAGTCGGTAGAAAAAAGTAAGTAAGAGCTTATTAAAAAAGTCATGATAAAAAAGGACGCTGTCTTCACGCAAGAACGTCAAAATCAGGCATAACCTGGCAACACCAGTTCTACCTGTCAACACCGTCATTATTTTTTTTTTGTGTAGGGAAGTATTCAATTTAATATCAACTTTTATAATACACACACGTACGCTTAAGGTCGTTTCTCTTGGGGTGACAAAATGTTAAATTTTAGTATTATTATGAACTTTAGTCTGAAATCCTCATCATTTTCAGCCTGTATCTACTATTCTATCTGTATCTGCAGGGCATAAGCTTCCTCCATATTTTGCCATTCTTCTCGGACTCACCTTGCTGCCGGACGACCCATTTCACCACTCTGTTAACACAATATTTTCATCTAGCTACGTGACCTGCTCACCGCCACTTTAAGGTTTCGGTCCCCGACGCGACGTCTTGAACCTCGGATCTCGACGTTTGTGACGTGGTCAAGAAGGATGATGCCTAGCATGACGCGCTCCATGGCTCTCTATGCTATTTTTATTTTGTGCATAGTTTCCTTAGTGAGCGTCCATGTTTCGTCACCATATGCCATGGTGGGCAAGACACATAGATTAAAAAGCGTTGGTTTCAAGAATTGTGGCATTTTTCTGTCTCGGTGCACGTCGTCCAGCATAGTATTATTCATTATTATATCAACCGATGCTGTTTCATTATTGAGCAAAATCCTCTCTCCGTTCTCTCCAAGACTCAAGTTGAATCAAATCGCAACTGAACCATGATTGGACTGCGTGCGAATCCCATCTTTTAACCTTACGGGAGTATATTATATAGTACTTGAGTTTTAACACATTCGGTTTTTCGCTATCCATTTGAAAGCTGTTAGAGCCGTTTGACAGATCACTCAGACTTTAAAGGCTGTCAGTCACATAATAAATAAGACAACTTTAGCGCGATACGGATTTAGAATAGTAATTGGATTGCAGTGTGATTAAGACGCTGTTATCCCGTCGAGGGCGTTTTTTGAAAACGAACGAAAGTGTTTTAAACTGTGTTTTAAAGTCTGAAATTAAATTGTGTCATATTTAAGGATCGGGCGGATGGGCGACTGTTCTCAATTACACGATTAG
The DNA here is from genome assembly GCA_963693445.1 of Agonopterix heracliana. Lineage (NCBI taxonomy): Eukaryota > Metazoa > Arthropoda > Insecta > Lepidoptera > Depressariidae > Agonopterix > Agonopterix heracliana. The sequence goes on from OY856314.1 coordinate 21,179,660, forward strand.
ATTAAGTTTACTAGATACAAAAACATCCCAAAGTTACCCCTTTTTGTCATGTTTTTTCAATACTATGATTAAACTGCTGATATTTAACATTTTATTCTTGGACTTAACTAAATACATTAAATATTTCTAGTGAACTCAGAAGAATTTTTAGCTTAGAAACTCCCATGAGCAAAGATATTGACGAAAAACACGTTTTTTGCGATCCTGCTTTCAATTGGAGCGGGATGGCTAATTGTAAACTTATGCTTGCAAGAAAGAGACGCTTGCACTGGGATAACCTAGCCTTAAAACTGAAATTGGATTAGGATTGAACTTGGATGTTTAAAATTAGCGCAATCGCCTTCCTGATTTCAAGGAAGCCAACCATTAAAGATTAAACAGAATGTGTATCAAAATTATAAGGAAATTCTATTGTCAGTCATTCAACTTTCAGTCTAAAACTAGGTTTCATGTAACATTTTTAATAAAAATCTAGAATGCACTGAGCTACTGCCCTTGAGATATTGAATTTTGCGTCAGCTTCATTCGAAATATGCTTTGACGAACGTTCATACATGGTTCATACAGTGGGGTAACGGATTTAGAATTGTGCAATACTGGACTCTTTCTGGACAACTTTATTGGGTTCAGTTGAATACCGAAGTCAACACTTTCAAAATCAATATGAAACTCTTTGGAAAGCGTCAGTTATTTAGTTTGGGATTGTATCATGAATGTTAGATTCCAATGTGGTTTGAAATTAAATAGGGAGTCTGTATTTACGAAATGATTATGTGGTCAAGAAAAATGTTTATTTATGAATGTCTCTTTCAACATAATTATGACAACATAGGACATAAGCGTGAGAAAAGAAATCTTCTAAAAATTATATGTTACACGACAGTTTATTTTAGTTGCAATTAAAAGTAGGTACTAGAATCTAATACAGACATGTATTTTCATGACTCAACAACGTAAAATCGTACTACGATACACTCACGCCCATAAAGTTACTAATAGAGTGACTGATAGCTGAGAGAGCTAGATGTACCTAGCGGCACCACTGTACAATAGAAAGATATACGTGACGCGAGGCAATAGAACCGTTTTTGAGGATCTTATAGCAGTTTAAAAATTCGGTTTCCGTGAATAATTGCGAATGGAAAGTGAAATCGTAGATAATATACTGGGGTAAGCAGAGCATCACTAAACATTTGTTCCATTTTACATTATAAAACGATTCGCAACTCACAATAAGAAATCGGTTATACGGATTGCAATCCCGCCTGGGCTGTGAAATAATATTTGAATCAATAAAGGCCTAGTACGACCTCGTGTTTGGATAAGGCCCAATATGCATTATATTTTTATGAGCTCTTTCTTTTTTGAAACAAGAAGTTTGGATATTATGCCAGAGAACCAATCGTGTTGTGAAAATGATATTTGTTTGTAGTACTACTGTCTATTTTATTTATTTTTGTAGTTTTCAAACGGGCTATTCCCAGTTTCCTTTCATTTACTTATGAAAAGACAGGTATATATTAGAGTCTGTTGCTATTGGTTGATACCTATCTTGTTTATGCACCTTATAAAATTGAATAGCATGTCAACATAATGTTACGCATACAGGGTCCAACTTAATATGCTGACACTTTTTTAAGAGGATGATCAGACCATCAAACTGAACAACTTTCTCTATGGGACCAACATCAGAATCGCGAAAAAAAAAATCTGCTGTCCCATACATTTGGCTCGAGTAGGTTTGCAGTTTTATATGAAAGAGCAGATTTTTTTTTTCGCGATTTCGATGTTGGTGCTATAAAGAAAGTTGTTCAGTTTGACGGTCTGATCATCCCCTTAAAAAAGTGTCAGCATATTAAGAAGGACCCTATATAATATTAACAAAATCATATTCGGGATATTTGTCTGTTTGTTTTCTGTGTAATTTGGCCGAATGCGGATCCTAATCGACTCACTACTCGATCGCTATCATTTCCCTACTTGCTGCCACAAAACTTGTTGTACATTTACTAACACCATCATTTTCTATTCTCATCTCATTATTTGGGGTCAGCCTAATCATCAATCATCATCATTCATAATAATATCTTGGCTGTTGTTTTCACCACTCTCCTTTCCAAAACATATTTCTTTGACACAAAAAAGAGGCGTTCGACGGCGTAGTGGAGCTTTGGCATTGTAAACACTATCACCGTAATCATCATAATCTGCCAAATTATCTGAATTAAACCTAAATATAGACCAAATATTTTTTCGATATCGCATTTCGTTGTCGAAATATTTTTTTCTGACCGAAACTAATTTTTCAAACTTTTTATCTTTTCAAAAAGTTTTTTTTTTCTTTTGCTCTTTGGAGCCCTCATCGTGACGTATCTTTTGACACTTTTGCTGAAAATCGGGCCTTCCTTCACCAAAGCGAAAAAAAAAACATTTTCAATGTTAAAGGAACATGTCTGTAGCCACATAGAGCTAACTTTATACTGTCAAATACATTTGCTTGTTGTTTAGATATACAACTGAGCAGAAGAAACTTGTGTAATATTAAGATCTTGTCTCAATGCAAATAAACCATTCTATTCTTAAAAGTACCTCATAGTTACGCTAAAGTGAGAAGCAAATAATTTCACATAATACTTGATAAAAAGGTTAGAAAAACCTATAGTTTCGGCTGTTTAAATATAGAGACCATCGAAGAGCCCTTATGGAGGCACTCAGTATCCGATCAGAGCGCTCTTAAGTACTCAACAAGGGCATTTTATTACCCATGGCACTTACACAAACCCTGCCGATATCCTCGACTCAATGTGACCCTAACGTGAACTTCTTTAGAGTTCACTTTCGTATATCTTAATTCAATCACCAGTGTAAGTAACAGTCTACAGGTCGATACATCGATAAGTCACTTGCCGATTAACAGATTTATGTTTTTAGAGAGACTGTAGCGAGGGATATGGTGTGCTGGTGATTTTTATTTTCGAAGTTAAGCTATGTTGAGCTACTTTGAATGATCGATTGCTTTAAGAGGATAAGTTTAAGAGGATTAAATTTAATCCTCCATTTAATCTCTTGATAGCTTTTACTAGATCAACAAGACAAGTGACAGCAAGAGATTTAATGGAGGATTAATTGCTACTTAAACTAGACATAAAGACCATCAACACTAAGATGAACGTCATTTTTTTGAAATTAGTATAGCAGAAGCATTGGATAATGACAAAAGAATTTGAAAAGTTACGCAAAGTAGAGAATAACCTGTCCAGCCTAGTTTCATTTGAGCATAGTTGTAAAGTCGCGCCCGACGCCGGCGGCGACGCCTGCCAAATGTGGCTCCACTCGGATTTGGATCGAGGTCGCGAGTTTACACGCTTTACATTCTTTCACTCATTCTGTACTTTTCAAACCTAAAAGTGCATACGATGTATTTGTCTCAAATGCCTCACCGTGCACGCTTCACGCTATTCGGGGATTTCTGGATCTCTTTAAGCACCTTCATTATGTTAAAAAAGCCGTGGTGGTCCAGTGGCGAGTAACCTTGCCTGCCGTGCAGGAGGTGATAGTTCGATCCCCGTCCAAGCCGACTCGTACCAATGAGTTTTTCGGAATTTATGTACGATTTGTAACACCACTGGCTTTTCGGTAAAGGAAAACATCGTTAGGAAACCTGCATGCTTCAATTTCGAGGCATGTATTGTATCCACTGTCCGTTATAGTACAAAGTGGCGACGGGCTCACTCCCCATCACACTGGACAAAGTTTCGTTACTACTAGTGAAACGTGGATTTTCTGAGTTTTCAGAATGTCTCTGACTAACCCGTCGGGGAATATAGTCGTGAGCATATGCTATGCTGTGCTATGCTACAGTTCTTTCAGTATAGTCAAAGAATTAACTGTACCTCCGTATAATATAAATTGTACCATTTTATGAAACTCTCCTACTTGTATTATGAACATTTGTGTTATTAGTTTACATACGTACGTTTACCTAGAGATTTGTCTGTGACCTTATTCGTCTTCTCTTGAAGGTATGATTTGATTTCAGTCGAAAAGATAGTGCCATTCAGAATATATTTGTAATATTCCCGTATGATCTTCCCAGACCCTAAGATTTCTGTTATTCCAAATAGTTTGAGCTCTTTGAGGTAATAATAAATAAAACCGGTCAAAAGCGAGTCGGGCTAATCGCGCACCGAGGGTTCCGTACCACAACATTATTAACTTACAAAAAAATTTTGTTTTCTCAGAGACCTTTAGCGCAATTCCGACTCACACTTGGCCGGTTTTTATTATTTGTTGTTATACTGTAGAGTTTGCTCTATAATCACACCAAGTTTGACGCTTGTATGTATTACCGTTATTACAATAGAGCGAGAAAAACGTCGATAAAATCTAGTTTCTTGTTGAGAAACCCCCTTAATTTTTTACTTTTTGACTTTTTATTATTTGTTAATAAATACGCCGTAATAACGCATATTCTGTGAAAATTTCAACTATCTAGCTATTACGGTTCAAAAGTTACAGCCCTAAGTAGGTAGGACGGACGGACGGACAGACAGACAACGTACGCTTAGTAATAGGGCCCCGTTTTCACCCTTTGTGTACGGAACCCTAAAAATATAGAAGTAATAAGACACGATCGTTGGCGAACTGTAGCTTTGGTATTGGAAAGGACCACTGAAGCACAGTATAAGAAAGATCCACGTACGGTACGGACACTCGCCCTTATACCTATAAACTTACCTATTCTGTCACACATTATACGAATCTTTTCGATACTTCTTTAAAGTCAACGCAGATAATAATATACATAATAGTCTCGAACAGCGAGTTAGTCAAAAATAAACTAGAGACAAACTAGAGCTTTATGAAGTGACCTTGTTAGGGCGTATGTTAGTGTCGCAGCAGGCCGCGCCGCGCTAACTTTGTACCCTCGTCCCGCCGGTGACAGTTGTCGCGACGATATCCTCCAGATGCGAGCTTATTTGACAAATTATAGTTCAACTTTTCGCGGAAGGGATTATGGTCAAGAGTTTATGAACGTATGTACGTTCCTAGGTACGTACTCTTCATACAGACGTGGGGTTAGGAAGGAAATTAAAAATAAAATAAAATAAAATAAATATCTTGGACAGTGTCACACAAATGATCTAGTGACATTTAAAGTTCCAGAATCTAGCCTGGACTTGTATTATGATAACTTGACAACGATATAGAATACATAATATATAGATACAAACATCCATGACTCGGGTACAAATATTTATATTCGTCATACAAATATTTGTCCCTTACGGGATTCGAACCCGCGACCCCCGGCACAGCAGGCAGGATCACTACAGACTGTGCTGTCGGTAAAGTCAAAAAAGTACGTCATCAAGCTACCTAATTGTTAAGTTTTTGAGTTTGAGTTTATATTGCGTATCTATAAAAAGTGTAAAAGTGAAAACTGCAGTACAAAAACCACAACACAATTTTGATTAATAAAAATAGAATCAAGGGATTTACTATCAATTCCCATGTCAAGTTTTGCCTGATTTGTCTTAAAGTTCAAAATTATGAACCTAATTGTACTTAAACCAACCGAATTTCCCAACTGAGTCAAAGACAACAGTGAATTGAATGATTGATTCCAGGAACAACAATAAACATCAAAACATACAACACAAACTAAGGGAAGAGAAACAAGGCGGAATCTTCACAGCGTGGTGCGGTATATTCAAGATATATTAATAAACTTTGTTTACGGTGCAATGATGTGTGTGTTGTACACAGCACATAAAATATTATGAAGCTTGGCACTTATGCATATTTAAATATCCTGCGTATATGATTTCTTTTCTGCAAAAATTTGCAGTTGCCTTAGTCGTAATTGACTAGGCATCATCATCATCGTCTTAAAGTGGTTCTAAGTCTTAAACAATAATATCGTCTGAATTCCATTCTTTGTGGTTAGTTAAAGTTTTGACACAAAATTTACCTTTGCATTACTCTTTCTATGCAATTTCAACTATTATTGATCATATAACATGTTACAGCCATGTTGTGCTATTTCGAATCAAATTAAAGATTGTGATAAAGTTTTTTGTGTTTTTTTTTTGATAACTCATTTCCCCGGTTTACAAGAGTGCGGGTTCAAGTCCCGCCTGAGACAAATTTTTCAATCTTTAATATGATTATTTCTATGCAACTGCAATCCCCGATCCACTTGAAGAATTATGTCATATTTTCCTCTTTACGATTTTAAATTTTACTTCTAAAAGTTAAGATTATGCTTCCATCACAACCTGATGGTTGATAGTTGCAAGGTTTCTGACCACCCCGACTGGAAATGCCGTCATGTATCACAATTTTTGATAGTTACGCGGTTATTAATTAAGATAAAGTTAATCATCATGTATGTCCTCTTTATAAGACTCACGATTGACTTCTTGTTGTAATGGTGATGATATGACCGTACCAAGAAGTTTGGAATATTTCTATAGTGGAGTGCTGACTTCCTAACAAGACGTGAAATATGATAATACTTTTTTGTGGTCGGTAATGATCGTTCTTTTCCGTCGCTTCGTTGTTTTTTGTGACTTTAACTTTGTCCCTTTCTAATCCAACGTACACAATTGTAGCTCCTCTCCTGTCATTTTCGTAACTACATTGGATAGAAAGGGACACACCTAAAATTGGAAATATCGACGACGTCATTGCCAATTTTCTTGTATCAATGCTTGTAAGGAGGAGTGCTATCTTTATGATTTAGATCCATGGAGCATACCAAGAGTAAGACGTGTGTTATGTCTAATGCAGTGTCAGTGCGTAGGATGGTGGCACTTCATATGGCCCATTTGGCAAATATCATAACAAAACAAATACGCGTTATGACGTGAAAATAGGCAATACGTGGATCCTTGGGGATGTTCTGTCTGGTTGTATACTCGTATTTTCCTATTTCACTCCTTTAATGTGCGTCGAAAACCGACAGATGAAGAGAAACGCGTAATTATGAGTGATATTTGCCAAATAGGCCATTTGAAGTGCTACTATAAGTGCATTAGTATACGCGCTCTTCATGGGCTGCGACTTTTCTACTATCGGTTTAAGCTTACTTATCTAAAGACGTTTCATTTTGAAAGTTAATTAAAAGTTAAAAGTCCAGCAGTGCGGTTTTGAAAGTCACACGTTCAAATCAGCAGTAGAAAATGTCAAAATTACTATGGAGACTATGCATCATTCGATCATGATTTTGAAAGTGTGAGATTTAAAAAAAAACTTCAGAATCGATTAATTTCAATCGCTTCAAGACCTACCTTATTCCTCTAGACTCACCGCACCGCACAGTGTGGCTCAGGCCTTATACTCAGATACCGCATAGTTAGGCAACTCCCACATCGCCGTGCGCTCGCACCCCTGAGGTACATTTCCACTCGATCATGCTCTCCGGCTTCGAACCTGTGACGTCACACCGTGCCTACTCCCTCCCGCACACGTACCTGCTATGTTCCGTCGCCGACATTAATTCTAATTATCCACAGCCGCGATCTAGTTCCCAACTCCGCACTCACGGGAACTATATATTAATTAAAATCTATCGGTAACTTCCTGCAGTGTTGCTCCAATACAATAGTCAAACAGTAGCGAATACCTCTTTTTCCAATCAGGAATAAAATCGCGCACTTTATTGTGCGGGTGCCTAGCTTATCTACAAATTCGTTTGTCAAAGTTGAACCCTGCGTGCTATGGTATTGCCCACTCCATCTCATCTTATTTTTGAGGAGAGGCTTTTGTCCTGACATGGGTTCGTACAGATTATGCCTAAAATATTTTTACACTGCAGAGCGATTAGGGAATATGGAAAGAGCTTTAGCAGGTCTCGAGACGGATCCGGGTGAATCAAAATGTTTTACCATTCCAAAATAAAACAATGCCCTCCGACTTATTTGTACTTATTATCTTCAACGTTTTCTTAAGGTAATTATCAACAATAGCGTTAGTATCATTATTTGTATGGCTTTTTCCTTTTTTATTCCTGCGGAGATAACAAATTGATGTCTATTGCTTTAAGCCATTGGCTCTCGGGGTTAGCTCGTTTAACTCCCTTGATTCCACGTCGAATCTTCTGCCAGGGCACTCGTTGACAATGTGCAATAGCGTTAGGTATTTTCTATTTTATTTTTATTATTATATTGATTTATATTTCGAATAATATGTATAAGTACTGCTTGATTCATGTATTGAGGTGTAGCCAGCGCCATGGGGCCACACCACCAGTTTTAGTCGCCCTAATCCTCGACAACTTTTAGTGAAAGGGTGGATTAAGGGCAAGTTTTATTAAGTCTTTCTGTTAGGCGAGGCTTAGTGAATGACCGTACCTACCGCCTGGCTGCGAGTTGCGAAGCCTTTATAACTTTTATTCGTACGACGTCAAAGGAACTTGCATGAACATTTTGTAAGTCTACAAAATTAAAATTTGTTAGTGACTTAAGGCGGTACCTACCTACTCTAAGATTCTATACACACTATGCGTACTTTTTTCTTTCTTTTAAAGCCTTAAGAAGATTGTGAGGCTGAAAATCTCAATAGAAAACATTTTATTTTATTTTATTTTATTTTATTTGGGGAGCTTACAGCTATAAAACAAATAATTCACAAATTTAGTTAGCTATAGGCCAATTAAACATTTAAAACATATTTACCCTAACATACAGAAATGTATGTATAGTCACTACTTTTTTTGTGAAAATAAAATAGATTTTAGCATCACTATGCATACGTTGATAATTTGTATGTCATCGAATCGAATAAAGAACTTTAGTTATAATGTCTACAAACAGAGTACCAACCTAAGATGTTTTTATATGTAGATGCGTTACACGCGCTCCAAAATGGCAACAAAAAAGCAAGGTAATTGCCGGGCGTTCGCATAGTCGCGCGCCTTCTAGTGTACGTGTACGTGTCGCCCACACGTCACTATATCGCGCCATTTTAAAGTGCAGTGATGTTAGCGGGTGACGCGTCTATTTGTAAAACGTCATTGGTACCAACCTATTGTTTTAAAAATCACAAACTTTTTTCTAAAAATCGTTTTCCCTTTTTGTATGGAGATAGTTACCTCCATATCGTCTTAATAAAATCCCAACAGCCTTTACTCCATACGTTGTAAGAAAATGTTGGATTTATTTACATTCAGCAAACACTTTTAGAAACACAATATCCACCAGATTATTCATAAAGCTATCTCGAAGCTTCGACAAGGAGGCGTTCAAACAAACAGTAAAACACACTTAGTTGAAACGAGACGGGCCTTGAATATTTATAGGTGAGTACCTCCTTGAGTGATCTGATCAATATCTCTGACGCTAATAATGGAAGCGATTGAAGAACATTTAGCTACTGCGACAGTTTCAATCAGACATTGATTGGTGGATCCACCCTATTATACAGGTTGTTAGGGTAAACAGTTGCATTACTTTAAGAGGTGATTGTACCTATGATACTGATCAACTTTCCTTAAGAAACCTATAGGAAATTCACAAAAAAACGACTTTTCATAACAAACGTTCGATCAGCAGATTGCATATAATAAGGAAAGTCCATTATATTTCTTCAAGAATTCCCTTTCGGTTTCTTAGGGAAAATTGTTCAGTAGTATGGGTACAATCACCCCTTAAAGTAATGCAATCGTTTACCCTACACCCTGTATAGATTTTATAATTATAATAGGGTAAATCCAGAAATCAACTAAATTATTATAGATAATCTAATTATATTATAGATTTAAAGAATATTAATATGTGGTAGTTAGGAATTATTTTATTTTATATAAATTTTTCTCCACAAATTATCTTGTCTTCTTAATTAAATAAAAACCCTGGACTTTCCTCAATTCTGTCTATCTGTCTGTCAATTACTCTCTTATTTTTACGTTATATTCAAAGAAAATAAATGACGAAGGATAATAATAATTAATATCCCAATTACCTTCAGAAATTATGATAATTAAGAAGGACACCATTTTTTTCCCTATCGAGTGAGGATAGGTCTAAAGCTCTAAAGTTTCTCTCAAAGTCAAAAATAGGGGTCATTGTATCTCTTAAATGTGTCGACCGATTTCGATTAGGCTTTCTGTAATCCAGAGTGAATTTTTGCGAAGGCGTTCTTTGCTATGTTTAGTGAGTTTCTTGTTTGTTTGGGGTGAATACAGTATCATATAGTCGTTCATTCATTAACGTTATTTGTCTATGCCCGGAATGAGCGTTTTTCTTTTTGGAATGCCAAGGGATCGAGCCCATACAGCCATGTCAGGCGTAAAAGTTTAGAATTTTCGATTAAAATGATTAGTAAATAGTCATTAAAAGATGCGTTGGCATATTCTTGATCATCTTTTTACTCTTTATTTTATTTTAAAGAAACACTTTTTGAAATGTTGACGTTTCTTCGCACAGACCGTAGCGTCATCTATCGATCTCATAGAAAACAGAAAGAAAAACGCTCATTGCATGCGATTGTGTATATTCGCTGGTAGTTGTAAAGTACAAGTAGGTACCGGTACTGCTTGATCGGTGAATTGGCCTAAGTGAACTGATATTAAATTAGGGTAACCTAGGTAACAGTAGGTAGACGTCACGTGGTGGTAAGAGGCCTCTTGGGTTTAAGTATGGTAATAACATTGTGAATCGTATGGTCGTAATATTGAACTTATGTACCCTGTTTTTCATCTGCCGTAGGCAGTCCTGCCTACGCTGAAAAAATTATTAACCGAATTTAAACAAATGTTTTGTTAAAATTAACCAAAATGTTTTATTACATTTAGCCGAATTTTAGTGACTACTGAACTGTATTTATATGTTACCTACAATTGTACATAGTTACGGCTCACATTCGGTTTGTATTTAACAAAACATTTTGTCATTCGGTTAAACAGTTTTCAGTTTATAGCATGCGTAAAATTAGGTAAACATAAACATAACGGCTTCCAAAAGTACAAATACTCTTGGGAAAAACGGAGGAAGGCCTTTGCCCAATAGTGAGATATCAATTGTTAATAGTAACAATAATGGGCCTAAGTGGTCCCGGAATAATGAAAATACATACATACAGGGTCCTTCTTAATATGCTGACACTTTTTTAAGGAGATGATCAGACCGTCAAACTGAACAACTTTCTCTATGGGACCATAATCGAATTCGCGAAAAAAAAATCTTCTGTTCCATACAAAACTGCAAACCTACTCGAGCCAAATGTATGGGACAGCTGAATTTTTTTTCGCGATTTCAATGTTGGTCCCATAGTGAAAGTTATTCAGTTTGATGATCTGATCATTCCCTTAAAAAAGTGTCAGCATATTAAGTTGGACCCTGTATAGTAATGAAAATCTCCTACGCTCCCTCAATTGCTACAACTACAGGCTTAAAACCACACCTTTATTAATTATGTTTGTGTGTGTGTATAATATTGTACGTATGTTCCTAATTTTCTCTGCATACGTATGAATAGGACGACAAAATAATATGGATTTATTTAATTCAAATCAAGCCATCGAGCCATTTTCAAGGCAGGACAAAATGGGCGCCATTTCGTGGACGTTTCATTTGCGGATTTAGCTTGTCCCTGGTGGTGTGTCGAAATAACTGCTTTCAAATTCTCTGTGTCAAACTGTCGCGTTCACGTTGACCAGGGACGTTAGGAATACTCAACTCATTTGACGCTTATTTGAACTGAGCCGTGTGATTTAGAGTCGTGTACGGTGGGATGGCAACGCAATGCCTTAAGACCAGGGTTAACAATCAATGTGTCCTGCCTGTACTCACTTATAGTGCCGAAACATGGACGCTAACAGGGCAAAACATGCATGAAATAAAAGAAGCACAGAGAGCTATGGAGCGTTCCATGCTAGGAATATCACTAGTGTACCGAGTACCTACGTAACGTCGAAATTCGACGAAGAAAAAAGGTCGAAGACGTGGGTAAGTGGATCACAAAGTTGAAGTGGAGATGGGAAGGACACTTGGCTAGACGGGAAGACGGCTGGTGGAACAATGCAATATCAGAGTGGTGGCCAAGAGAGGGACGGAGGTCAGTAGCCAGACTACCAGCACGTTGGTCTGATGTTGTGAGAGTGAAGGGTTCACATTGGATCAGAGTAGCACAGGACCGTGAAGAGTGGCGCAATAAAAAGGAGACCTATGCCCAGCAGTGGGTTGATGTGGGTTGATTTGATTGATGTAACGCAATAAAGTTTGCACTCAGTATAGGAACCAGTTTGATCCAGGCAATAGGATCGAACCATCGCCGACTCTTGGATTGCATTTTAACTACGATATGGTTATGTTTACACTTAGAGAATATCATTGCTGCACGGAATGCAAAGCCACAGTTAGGTACTAGTACTAGGCATAATCCTTTGTGTCATAAATTATGTTTCCTCTTCACTATGCTGGACGCAAGCAAGACCTAAAAGAATTAAATTGCGCCTTCACTGATGTAAAGAACTTGTACAAACGACCAAGTACACCAGCAAACCATTTTGTGTCAAACGAATTTAATTCTAACGTCAACTGGTCAGAGTACATTTTGGTTTGCAGAAATATGTTAGGACTGTAATAGTACCTCTTCCGACGCGGAATGCAGGGAGCTTAATGACGTCATCATTTCGTTTCCATTCTGACTTTTACATTGCACCTTCACGAAAGAAGTATATGTGTTAGTACATTCGTAATATTTTAAGCATGGGAGTCATTAACCTCTTATACTAGACCCACAGTGTCATATAAAATCTTAGCATATTTTTGTCCACATTGACGCAAAAACCCGCACATATTAAGTAAGCTTGCTGCTGGTTGTCACTAATACGTTGTATTTGATTCATAAACATAGTTGTATGTCGCTTGTTAACCGTCAGCTAGTACAAAAAAGAGCTCATCTGAGCTCTTTTGGTTGTGTCATTTTTCGAACGTTGATTGTGAGTCTAGTTTGTATACAGGGTTACCTCGAAGACAGTGCGCAAATTTTACGTATATGAAGGCCATTGAAAATAAAAAGACGACGTATTTTTTTTATTTTATCGAAATTGTAGTGTTAGTGTAATTTTGTCATAAAAAGTATTTGCATGTTCAAATTATGGACTAATCTTTAGAACATTGAAAATCGTATTCATATCTTTTCTGTAGTTTTCGCGTGATGCTCGAAATGACATAACAAGGAAGTACACACAACGACAGATCAATTTGATCTACCCATAGTTGAATTCTTGGTAGGTTGATGTGTTGCCGTATAGTATAGTAGGTATTAATGTGTATTTTTAGATGCCGATTTACAACTAAGCATGCTATGATATTTTGTATTTAGCTTGACCTGATTCAAAACGAATTAATTAAAGTACTCATAGATGCAACAATACTCCTTCGTACTTTCGGAAGTTGCCTGAATGATATCACTCAATAACCAAATCTCGCACGGTCCAGATTTGTAAAGAAGCGAGAGCGAAGTGTTAATTGGAGTCCAATTAAAACGAGATGGACGTTTCCATGGCAACCCCGTCTTATTCCTGAACGTCAACAAGTTTTGGGTAACAAGCAAAGTCAAGTTAAATAATGTTATTGTTTGTAACTAAATTCTCGAGTAGATAATACAAGGTGTTACAAAACTACAAATAAACATTTAAGGGGGTGGTGTAGACCATCAAACTGAACAACTTTCACCATGGGACCAATATCGAAATCGCGAAAAAAAATTTATGTTCTATACTCTACAAATCGACTAGAGCTAAAATATGTATGGGATATAAAATTTTTTTTTTCGCGATTTCGATGTTGGTCCCATAGAAAAAGTTGTTTAGTTTTACGGTCTAAACAACCCCCTTAAGAGTTTTAAAAATGTATTGTTACTTATGAAACACCCTGTACAACTTAGAAGAGTTTAGGACTCTCAAAACAAATGCAGATTGATCTTCTTTTGAATATTTAACCAATTAAAGTCAATAAAATGCAATGATAAAAAACCATTGGCACGAAAAGAAGAAAAAGAACTCTCGCCATTTGTACACGTTTTCTCAACTATGTGTATCACTGTGTCTGTTGTGTGTTCTTATTTTTTTTAACCTGTTTTGTCCCACTGCTGGGCAAAGGTCTCCCCTAAACTTTTCCACGTCTCTCTTTTAGTATTAATGTGTATATAAAGTATTAAAATAAATAAAAGAAACATGCAGTTACTGCTATGTTATGTGTTTTGATTCTAAAATATGTCTAAAAAAATTTTTTAAAAAGATTAAAACGCCATCTAAAAACCAATAAGTACAGTCAGCAGCAATAAGTTATATACACTTTAGTACTACGACGGAGAACAAAAGTGTATATAACTTATTGCTGCTGACTGTACATTATGCATCTGTGGTTTGACAGATTCAGTTAACAGAGACTTAAACATAAGATATACTGGACAAATCTGTATAAAAAATGGGTACGACCACCTAAACAAATAATCACCCACTTTCCAATCCATACTAACAATGTCCAATACATCAACCCCCTCCCCCGTACCCGGCACCCGGCACCCGGCACGTACGGCACAACAGAGATAGAACTGTCAAGTTAGATTGTGTCGGCGAGCTAACTTAGATGACGAACTACCCTCGGGAATTCGGTGGCAGAGTAGTGAGCGCGGCGGAATCACGAGATACTGTGGGAAAATATTGAATCAATGAATCCTTCATAATATTCTGACAGTTTTTTAATACAATGATCAGACTATCAAACTGGCTCAGTTCTCAATATGACCCACAAACATTGAAATCGCGAAAAAAATGCTGCATATCTAGGGCTAATTGTATGGAAAGTTTTTTTTGCGGTTTGGTGTTGTTCCCTTAGATAATGTTGTTCAGTTTGATGTTCTAATCATGCCCTTAAAAACCGTAAGCTATTAAGAAGGGATCCTCTATAATAATAGTACCATACTACATGCAAAAGAATCATTCCTCGTCCCTCCCTAACTTCAGATGCCGCACCTCACCCCGCACTTCAAGGGTGATTTTAGAGGTGCCGAGCAAGAAGCACATAAATGAAGACGCGTGTGTAGACGACATTTTGTTTCTGTAGTAGTACAATGCGAGCATCGTGATATCGTTCTATGGAGTGCCCGGTAAACGTAAGAAGCGTTCTGAACGGCAATCTACTCTTTCCACTACAAAATCACTGTTTAATGACAACGACCCTGGTTTAATGCAGTTCAGCGTTATTTGCTTGAGGTTTTAGTAAAATAACTACCCTAGATAAGTCAATATTCAAAGCGAGTACACACGGCGACACATCAAGCTAAACAAAACCAAAGTATGCTGGCCACGCGTGGGTCTAGTAACGAACGTCGCGCGGTCAGCTTATGTTTGTTTTGTATAGCTTGATGTGTCGCTGTGTGTATATATATAAAATAAAAAAGTCATAATAAAAAGTTGAAAGATAGAGAGTGTTTTTTATATTCGCTGATTATTTAAAACATTCGCTCATCATAAATTAATAGATAGATAAACATTTCATCATCACAATTCATTTTTAAGTAACACAAACATAATATGACAGTTTATAATATAAGTCACAAAATAAGAATACATCGCAAAGAAAACAGAACAACATGTAGTTTAATTGTAAATTGTATTTAAATTGTGATTCACTTGTCCTTAAACATATTTCACTGGCATGATCTACGAATAAAGAAATAAATATGGAACGATAACTCCGAACAAAATCTCCTTAATTTTTGGCACCATGAGTTTTGGCGGCAAACGCCGTAATTGGAGTCGCCATAATGATTGAGTCTTGCGCGCTTGCGTGGTGTACACCAAAGTTCGTGGGGTCATTTTTTGACGTGAATTATATTTCCATATTTATTTCTTTGTTCGTAGGGCATGATTGACTCTCAACGCCACAGTATCCCATCAAAAGTCTGCTAAACAAGCAATAGACACTCCTGAAAAAGATTAAAGAGTAGAATTGAAAACAAAATCCAAGTCTTAGAGCTGTAGTATCTAGCAGTGATGTGTTAGATAGAATTAAAGCTTAGACGAGGGTTGGGAAGGCTCGAGGGGCCGGGTCTGAAGTCGGAGTCGTCTCGGCGGCGACGGTTCTCTCGTGTCGAATGGGCTCACTGTGCCATTGTGGCATTGTGTCACGGTTATACATTCTGTTTTATTTCGTTCTATGTGCACAGCGGCACGCAGTTTAATGTAGTCATTGATATTTTGCTTGTTGTTTAGGATCGGAAAAAATCCAAATCCTAGTGTGGATTGGAGGAGGTAAGTTAAATTTTTCAAAGAAATGAGGAAACGTCATTATTTTATTTTAGAGCTAGGTTTGGATATTTTTTTTTTCGATTTTCCGGTTTGAGGAATGGGGAATGATAAAGATTGAAAATCACTTTTACTCTGAAGACCTATGTCTTTAGATAAGGTTGGATTGGTTTTGTGGGATTCATTGTCATTGTTTTCATTGTAACCTATGTAATAATAATAAATAAATAAAAATAATAATAATAATAATAATAAGGAAAATATACAATATTTAACAAAATGTTTGAACAATATTTATACCTATGAAATCTCTTTATTCACTTAGGGTACACAGTTTTACTTTAAAAATAGAAAAGAAAACCGAAACTTTTATATCAGACAAATATAAACATCGCCGTATTATTCTCAGTAAGTCTTTCTATATGTAAGTAGTACGTTCAAGACGACGACGATAAAACAAACTTAGTTTACGTTGAGACGACAATACGACCGAAAGCAATAAGCGTTGTATTCTCACTACTCTCACACGTATAGATAGATAGATATCTAGTTCCATCGAACGACGGACTCGACAAGTAAATACCGTGGGATTCACACTTCTCACAATAGCTTTGAGAAAATTGATTCGGCACTAGGAATTTTTGGTGAAATCCTTTTGATAACAGAATATTGTTGAGACCGTGTGGTGTACGCCGTGTATGGCTTAGAATAGTAACTGGTGTAATAGGCTACTCAATTCCCTTCCTCAACATCTCTAGTGTTTCAAGATAGACCTACTTTTTTTTATCACCAGCTGCAAGGTTGATTCTGTATTAATAGGGTGTAGAGCATCCCTGTGATGGGGATGGACCAGGTCTGCTTGCATAACTCCAGCCGGTTTAGGAGTTACAGACGTTGAAAGGTCTGTAAAAAATGAAGGCTGATTGTAGGACATTTTTATAATGTGCACTGTAGCTTTGTGAACAGTACAAAAACTGACATGGTCTGTCAGTCGGTTTAGGAGATACAGCCGTTCAAAAGTCAACCCTTGAAAGGCTGTATCTCCTATCCATACCGACTGATAGAACATGTCAGTTTTTGTAATGTTCGCATCGCTACAGTGCATATAACAATAATACCTGCATATGCCTAAACTATGTGGATACTGGTTATTGGTCCATTCGACCTCGACCCTGCTTCTGATCCAATCTTCCTGTTCCATACTTCTCATCCGGAACTTTTGACCAAGATCTCTCAGAGTCCCTGTCAAGGCCTCAGACATAGCCCACCCCTAGCCACCCACCCATTACTATGGTATTTTGTAACAACATTCCTAAAACTGTAGAGTCGTGACATGTTATTAAATATAATTTGCAATCGTGAAGAGATTTACTAACCAGCATTTAGAGGCTTGCGGATTGTCCAGGGTGCACCAAATCTTCTTCTTATCGTGTGGGCAGCAAGCCCTTGGGTCAGAGTTCTTTTCAAACCGCCTTACGGCATCTGACGTGGTGGTGTAACAACTACTACCACCAGAGATAGTAGCCGGGACCTACAGCTTAAATTGCCATTCGAAGCACGGAATCATCATTCATTTCAGACAATCAGGTGATTCGGCCTGCAATGTCCTAACGAACTGGGAAAAAATGCACAAAGTAACATTTCACTATAGGTGTCCCCCGTGGAAATCAAACCCACGACCTCCGAGTCAAGAGCCTAATGCTCTTAACCATTAGACCACGGAGACAGTACACGGTGCACCGAATGTATAGGAATGATGTATTATATTATTATTGTTTCATTACAATGTCTCTCTCTACACAAACAACGACAGTGGAAACTGATATCAGTGACGTAAACATATTGCACGAGGAATTGTTCGCCGAATATAACATTACATGAGAACAAAGAAACATGTCACCCACCATTCTTTTTATTTATTGATACAAGTTTTAAAATTTTGATACAAAAATATCTGTAAATAAATCGTGAACAGACGTCGTGATTTGAAGTTTATAATAGAAAGTATGGTAATAGTAGTATTGTGCGTGATTTGTTTGGAATTTCGCGTGACGGACCCACCATACCCCTGGCCATACCCCTGGGGGTAGGGTGGGACGAAAACATACCCCTATAATAGTGATGTGACTTTGCCATAAAAACACATTCTGTGAAAATTTCACACCGCTAACGCTCGGTTCAAAATACTCGTATACAACCATTTAAAAGTAGGACGGATGGACGGACGGACGGACGGACAAATAGACGAACGGCGTAGTAATGTCCCGTTGGATTTACCGAACTTTAAAAACAACTGTTCCATACATTTCGACTTGAGGTACCTCCTACTGGTACTACAGTTTTGTATGGAACTGCTTACTTTTTTGCAATTGCGATGTTAGGTCAGTAAGGAAAATTGTTCATTTTGTTGGTCTAAACCTACCCTTTGAATAAAACTTTAACATTCCTTTCTGTTACACCCTGTATTATTATTTTCGGCACGCCAGCAATGTTCGCTCCATACAAAGTTAAATTGAAAATTTCTCCGCACACAACACTTCTGTTCTCTCGTCTTGAGAATCCCCAAACGAGACTCTTCAGCGTACACAATAAGGTTGACAATTACTTGATCCTTAAGACATGGCAAGTTGAACAAACTTGTAAGATTTTACTCGCTTCTTAGGTGTCAACGGCTTTGTAGTTACTTTGAACTGGCCACATCTTTCTTAGTGATTGCTACTTACTATAATGAAATTCAAAAATTTACTATACTCCATTCCAAATAGCAACAAAATTTTAAGCATAAGCCTGTGCTCACGACTATGGGGTAGTCAGAGATATTCTGAAACCTCAGAAATTTTCAATTACCGAAACAGAAATTTGAAACATTTCCTCTCACAAGATATAAATAGAAAGAATAAAAGAAAAAGAATATTCTGAAAAATTTATTGTATTTGCTAATCGGAATCGGCCAGAAAGCCAAATAGGAAACGAATAATCTGTATGTCCTTATTTGGAATGAAATATAGTCCCATAGCAAAGGGATAATTAATATTATAGGGGAAACAGACACACTTCAGTTACAGTTTTATTATAGTATAGATGAGTCGCGTTGCAAGTTCTGACACAAGCACTTGTCTTTCGTGGTGTTCGCGCGTCGCGTTTTTGCCTGCCACAAGGCTCCGCAATCTTCTTTTATTCTTGATCAAAAACAATCCTTGAGATTGGGATAGATACTCCCACAAAATACTTGACACTGGCGGAAATGCAGTGCCAACGCACAATCAAATGTCAATTAAGGCTTATCCGCCCAGGAACGTAGAAAGTAGCGCACCATTAAAATTTTAACATCTATTGTAAAAATACCTATTTTGCCTATAATAAATTATTTCTATTGCATTTGTGTTTAGATGTTTGTCACTAAAAAAAACTTGTATACTTTATTTTATTATTGTATTGAAATATCTTAAGATAATTTTATTCCGAGAGCAAAAATGCGTGCTGCATACAAACGTACTATGGTGATATTTTCAATACTAACCAATTAAAGTCAATGAAATTTTGCAGAAACAATCTAGAAACAAATCTCTATGCTTCTATGGAGTAAAATTTTCGTTAAAATATACAGTTTCAATGCTAGGATTAATTTAAGATTTGCATGGAAATCTTTGAGGCACTGTAACTTGAAAACTATACATTTTAACGAAAATCTGACTCCATACAAGCATAGAAATTTGTTTCTAGATTATTTCTGCACAATTTCATTGACTTTAATTGGTTCGTATTGAAAATAGCACCATAGTACGTTTGTATGCAGCGCGCATTTTCGCTTGAAAGATCACTCCTCAAGTCAACAGCTTGTGTAGTAGCGACCCATCGGAGCCTAATACTTCCCCCAAAGAACGCACTTATCTGAATTTGTAAAAAGTAGCTTTGGATAAAGAAACAGCCTTACATTGTATCATTGAAATAAAAGAAACTCCACCGGCTTACGATGAACCTCTTGGATTAAACACGCCACTTCAAATTGTTCCTACAGTAATAACTGAGAGAGGGGCGTGGGAGTCCAAGTTAGGTTGGGCGGGATATTGAATGGACTCGGAGCTCGGTTTTACGATTTTACTGAAAATAACATTTTGCCCGAAGACCGTTCGCTGCGCTTCGGGTATATTTAGTGAATGTTCCGAGTATTGTTACACGGCTTATACAATTTTCTGGTTGAATGGAGAAAGCGAGGAACATTGAACTGAAAACACTCCCCAATGCGTTAACTGCATTGAACTCCTTTTACGTTTTGATTCGGTCTTTATTGACTTTTATAGACGGTTGTCGAAAAAACGAAATAAACTTATTCTATGGAAATATTTGAATAAATGAAAACTTTGTAAACTAGATACCTAGATAGATAAACAAAAATAGCATAAGTAACAATATACAGGGTGTAACAAAACCCCCTAGTAATACTTAACGGGGTGCTCAAAGTCAAAGTCAAAGTCAATATAATTTATTCAATATAGGAGCTTGAAGCATACTTATTAAACGTCAAATCTTTTTTAAGCTACCACCGCGTCGGAACGTGTTGTCGCTGTAGAGAAGATGCGGCCAGAAACTCTACAACATAACACGACTTAAAACTATTACAATATAATTGTTTCAGACCATCAAACTGAACAACTTTCACTAACGCCAACGTCGAAATCGCGAAAAAATGCTTTTCGCGATTTCGATGTTGGTCCTTACAGAGAAAGTTGTTCAGTATGACGGTCTGATCATCTCCTTGAAAAAGTGTCAGGATATTAAGAAGGACTCTATATTTCTATTCTCTTCTCTTCTCTACACCCATATTACTACAAGCAGTAGGTGCTATTTGACGAGCAATGCAAACACACATGACCGCGAATAAATACAGGAAAGGGTTAAAACAAAATAGAGTATTTTCATTCAGCGCGAACCAAGAACGGTTATATTCTTTTTTGGCACGAACACTAAACTGAACTACATTAAAAACTCCTTACTGCTTTTGCAACTTAAATAGTCGCAGCAGCTAAAACCACCAGAATAATGACTGAAGCTGATGATGGTTAATAAATAGCCCAGAAAAAGATGATCAGTAAGTTAGTTAAAAATATCTCAATCGCGAAGCACTTAATAACGCTCGCGGCACACCGCGTATCCACACCGGCGGCGCTGGCGCTGTGGTTGTTAAAGTGAAAAAGTTCGCGCTAACTCAATCTCTGCCGGCTCATTAGCGACCCGCGGAGAATTGAGTAACCGCGAGGCTTGTTATTACTCAAACAGTATCAATACTCGAATCTATACCAATAGGCTTAGATCAAAGTAAAAATAATGGATAGGCCTAAAGCGCGATATGTTGAAGCAAACTACTAGAGCAATTGGTCCATACAAACTAGCACAATTGTCTGTCAGAACTAGGGCAATTGCATACAAATTTGAAGTATACCATTCATTTGACTTTGACTTTGAAATTTTGACTTTGACTTTGACTTTTGTTTTGCCTCATTTTTCTGGTTTTTAATGTTCGCGTATGGCCTATCCATTAATTTTACTTTGATCTATGCCTATAGGTGCCTATGTACCTACCAGCTGGATGCGTAAAGTTGAAAATTAGGCTCAGCGGCCGTAATATGGCAGCGTGATAGCGCTGCTATCGCCCCTTAGCTGAACGAGATAAAAGGCGTGTTATAGTCTTATCCACGGACCTGAAAGAAATACGGACCGAGTATTGCACTAAAAAGATGGGAAGCATGCAAGGTAATACAATCTCGTTTGTTCTAGGAACCTACACTCACACAGATGCACTAGCTCTAGGCGCAGGTCCGACAACCCGTCACCTTATGTACCGGGTGACAGCACGCACACAAAAGAAATGGGTGCTTCACTCATGATTAGATAACGTTACGTCTGGTTCTTCTTTTTAGTCTGTGGTCTTATCTCGCGCATTGTACTACGGCCGCCGATGTCAAGAATATAATGTGATTAGAGGTCGGTGCTTACTTGTCAAAAGTGTGGTGATAATATTTTATAAGAATTGCGGGAGTTACGTTGTGGGTCTGCTATTGGGCGGTTGCTTGTCGGTGGTCCCATCCCCGGCCTACAGCGGAATTCCAGTGGTGGCTCAGGATATTTTTCTTTTTTTATAAGAACAACCCTTGAAGTCACCAAAATATCAATATAACCGTACAACGTCAAGCACTTTTGCTACAAAAACTCGACATTGGCAAAATCGTCTACACCAAGATGGATGCCATAACCTTAAAAATAGAATAGAATAGAAATAAGAATTGCGAGATCTACTTGCGTTTCATCCGTCCAAAGGTATGCTTAGTACTACGTGCTTTTATTGTTTCAGACGGAGAGAATGAATGAAAACGATGAAAACAGATTTACGAAATAGATCTAATGAGGAGTTTTGTGACAGCTGCTCAAACGTAGTTCATCATACCCGCGATAGGTGGTGTTGACCAGAGGGGGGTCCGAAGCCAAAAAATTTAGGCTAAAAAGTATACAAAAATGCATGTCACTGATTATATAATCTGTGGACAGACTGTCTCAGACGCATACGTTGACGAAATATAAGCTCATATTTTACTGATTACTTAAAAACACAAATTCTTACTATTTTATTAGTATTTTATTATGTAATATCTTTAGGTGTTACTGCAAGGACGACGCGAGGGACGCGGGATGATAGAGTCAAACATAGTTGATAGTTTAAATGTCGTATATTGAATCCAATAGATAATACATAGTTGCACTTATTTATAACTTACGAACTACTTACGCAGCTAAACGTCATTAACGCGAGGCACACTACATTGTCCCACTTACCATACTACAATTATCTGCAAGCTGCAAGGTCTCTCGCCCCTGTCTCGTCAACGCCATCTATTTAATCAATTAATTAATCTATTGAACGCCATTAAGAACTACTTTTTCTTTTTTAATGGCTTTCTGAAAATCCCTGTGCCCTGTCCCTTGTGCGAGTCTCAATGAAATTGTCGGTAGGCATTTGCCAACACGCCAATGCTAAGCCTGGCCTTGCTACTACCTACAACAAAAACCTCATCACGGGATTTAAATAAATAAAATAAATAAATAAATAAAAATCTTTATTTGCAGGTAAAGTTACATTATACATAATGTTCTTAGCTTAATTAGGATAAGTTTGCAATTTGGCTATGTATATAAATCTTTGCTGCTAATGCTTAAAAAAGTAAATCTGTGATTTAAGCATCAGCTTCCATAAATAGTTGCAGTAATCGCCGTAAGGCCAGAGGGTACGCGGTTACATATGGGTGCGCAGTGCACACTCCAGCGCATTCGTGTGTTGGTGTGTTGATGTGTGTGTGTGTGTGTGTGTGTGTAATATTTAAAAGTGGTATTCGTACTTTACTACCGTATTCCCGTAATGTCTGAATTGTTTTATATCTTTTGACTCATATTACCGTACAAATATAAATTGCATACCAATGGCGATTAACTGCAATGTTAAGGTTTGAAAGTTAACACCAAACGCACAATTTAATTTAAAACATGACGTGAAGATATTCTACTGCCAACTCCATGTGTACTACTGTCGAACCCCTCCCTCCTCAACCTGTAGCCTCACACCCTCTCACCCCTTTCTTTGACTCACTCGCATAAATTGGATAAAGTTCGCGAAAAATTGAATGACTTTATGAAAGGAAAACGAGTCTGTAATGCAGGTAAAAATTGAAAAGCTTTTGGTGGAACTCGTTGGGAAGTAATCTAAGTGTTTGCACTAAATTTTTCGCTATTTGTGCTGTTCCGTGGCTTGAGTGCCCGTTTATCATAGAAAATGTATCAAAACAAACTCCACTTGCTGTTCGCTTTCAAGCTGGTCTAAATTGACTACCAGTCAGTGCCCTCTTGTGGGAAAAACGATTCGCTCGTAAAATGTAATTTACAATTGCAATGAAACTTCGTCCCACCCTTATTGGAAGCCTGTGCATTGCCCTGAGTCGTTTATAGATTGAAGATAATGGTTTAGGGACAAAACCGGTGCGGCGATGTTTGAAGTCTTTTAAAGTAGTAGACAAGTTTAGTGAAGACTGGACTGACGGCCTGAGACTGGTGACTGATAGCAACTGAGTTGAGTGGTATTTAAGTAGATGACGATTTACTAGTAATGACTGGTAAAAATTACTTTTGAGTGAGTTACAATACAATATATGGATATGTGGTAGCACTGGATCGTGTTTGTACTAACCTAGTTACTAACATAATGGATGTAATGTCTAAACAAACGATTTTTTTTGTAATTCCCTTTTTGTTCGGAACGAACCAGACTGCGGTTAGACAGGATTTGTGTGCCCTTATAAATCTGAAAGGCCTTTTAGTACTTTCAATATTGCATTGAGTGAGTTGCAAAACTGCCAAAGTATCGGGAACTAAAATAATAAAAACAATTTATCATATTTCTACAAACACATGATCACTACTAACTGCTAGCCCTGCTGCTGCTGCTAGCCCTGTCCTCCCGAAACAATAATACTTAATAATATTTTTTTCGATTATTTCGTACGTAACTTCCAACCTCATTTCAATATAATAAATAGGAAATTACGTCTAATAAGAATTTTGCGGGTAGATTGGCTAAAAACGAATATTACAAGGGTATAATAGAGGTCCACGTAACCTTTTCCCTGAACTAATAATGCTATTCGACCCCATTCGAAGACAATAAAACGATACAAGTTCGTATTGAACCGGGGGCCTAACAAGGTTTGGGCCCTGGGTATTTGGTGCCCCTTATGAAAAATCGACCATTAAGAAGGTTACCATAGCATGATGCTTACAACTGCATTCCCTGAGGGTTTAGGCAGAGTTATTTTAAATGTTGCAACACATTTATTTATTAATTATACTCACATCTCATTTTTGAGTTTGTAGCAGGCTCATCGCTAGGCATTTATAATAATAATTATCTAATGGCTGTTAAAAGAGGTTTCTCTTGTTATAAAATCCTTAATAATAAGATAATTAAAATGTATAATCAAAATTTATGAGCATTGGGACTTGGGGCTTATATAGCTCCGGGACTTTTTGATTACCAAAAAGCGTACCGATTGGCGTTTAGAAATTGTTATAAGGTACGAAATCACTAACATAATAACCTAAGTCTTACAGATCACAACCCGCCGTAACAAAAAATATTATGTCTGAGATTTTTTAATTTCGAGGTTATCGTTTCTTTTATACTGTCATGTTCTTCACCTTAGTTCAATATCCATGACTGTCTAAAGTTGCCATACAAAGCTATAAGTCCATATGAAAAAGTCAATTTTGATTGGTCTTGTAGGTTTGTATGGGTGTATTATTGTTGTATTATACTTACAGTAAATGGTTACCATTTTAAAAAATGAGATTTTTACTTCGACGCTTGTAGTATTGTGTTTTTTTCAAGGTTTATTGTTTTTTGCTCTATCGTAAAAACGGTAATAAATTCAAGCGTTAAACTTGGTGTATTTCTAGTGAATACTCTTACGTTAAACAAAAAATAATAAAAACTGGTCAAGTGCGTCGGGCTTGCGCTAAAGATTCCGAAGAAAACACGATATTTGGTTAATATTGTATGCTGGTACGGAACCATCGGCACGCGAGTCCGACTCGCATTTGGCCGGTT
This sequence comes from Agonopterix heracliana, assembly GCA_963693445.1. Lineage (NCBI taxonomy): Eukaryota > Metazoa > Arthropoda > Insecta > Lepidoptera > Depressariidae > Agonopterix > Agonopterix heracliana. The sequence continues at coordinate 21,205,567 of OY856314.1, forward strand.
TTTGATGGTTCAAAAGTACCTATCATATTTTTAAGTCAATATAGGCCTTTGGCTCCAAGCAGTCCCTAGCAGCGGCCCTGCCCTAGACCGGAAAGCGTATTCCGGTCACGATCTCGCGATATGCGATCACGTAGCGTTTACAACGCGACACTGAACCGGTGCAATAGCTCCCCGGTCCCGTCGCGTCGCTCGTCGCTGCGTCCGGTTATCCGGCTCCTATATACGTCCGTTTATCCGGTACCTATGACTACTGAACGTCTTGTTTTAAGGGTTAGGGCATACGGGTGGAGAGAAGGAGGTAAGCGGGTATTTGACAGGGTTTTAAAAACTGTTCTACGTTTATCACTGATGTCTAATGACTCTATGGACAGTGTTCATTTTACTTTCCATTACATATAGGTAGTGCAAGTATAAACGAAAATAAAAAAATGTTATCGAAATATTCCGCGAAAACACTTTTCCTGACAATATACGTGGCAACAAGCAGGTGACGTCACGATGATGTCACCTTGGTACGACACTCACACTCTACACGCAACAGTTTACCAGCAGTTGACGTCATCAACCATTCGGCCAATCACAGTCATTTACGAGCACGTGACTAAACTAGACAGTACAATTATTTTCGCTTTCGATTTTCTTTGATAATATCCAGTATTTTTCTTAACTTACTAAAATAGTTGGTTTCCAAAATTCATATTCAATACGGCTGCTTAGTAACAGATACCAAATGTGTTTGTTATGTTTCGCCAACTAATTAAATGTAACCTTACCTACATATTATTATGTTAATTATAAGATGAACTTTAAGCTTTTATATGCTTGCTTGCTTATGCAAGCAGTTACCACACGCTCCTTCTATTTCACTATCTTCTTAAAGGTAACAAAGCTGCCGAGATGGTAAATCTGACATTAAACACATCATATCATCATCTAGAAGTCCTCTGCTGGACATAGGCCTCCCCCAAGGACTGCGCTGCCTTTATATAATGGGTTTCCACCGCCTTCATCAGGTCGTCGGTCCACCTCATGGGATGCTGACCCACACGCTGCGCTTATACACATAGTTGAAATTAAATCAGCTCTAAACCAAGAAAATTAAGCAAAAAGAGCTGTAATAACGACTGTGTGTCCCAGATTTTATATCTGCGATTGCGAAGCGTGGGGAATAATAAATACTTGATCAACTTTTAATAAAAGAGATATTGTTTTTTGAAATAAGATAGGATATTTAATTTAGCAACAGTTCAGCTTGCCGTTATTATTCTGGGGATTGTATTTTAGCTTCTTATTGTTTATCCATTGATATTGTGTTTTGTTATCATGAAGTAATCAGGCATCATCAACCTTCCGTGTCCACGTCATAAATGAGTAAATACCCCGCAATCCGCATTATCACTATTGGCTCCTTGTTGAAATTTGTTTAGTTTGATGGTCCGAAGGATCCTCTTTAATATGTAACGCATTCAAATTTCACGAAGCCGTGGTGGTCCAGTGGCGAGAAACCTTTCCTGCCGTGCAGGAGGTGATGGTTCGATCCCCGTCCAGGCCGACTAGTACCAATGAGTTTTTCGGAATTTACTGGCTTTTCGGTGAAGGAAAACCTCGTGAAGAAACCTGCATGCTTCAATTTCGAGGCAAGTGTACCCACTGTCCATTATAAGTGGCGACGGGCTCACTCCCCGTCACACTGGACAGAGCCGGTACTATTGGTGAATAGTGGATGTTCTGAAGTTTCAGTATATCTCTGACTACCCCCTCGGGGAATATAGTCGTCAGCATAATATGCTTATGCATTAAAATTAACATCCTTTACGTATGTTTATTAAAGATAGTTGGTAGTTTTAGTTTTTTGCAAAGGATGGAAAATTAATCGAATAGCATCATTTCTTACTGCTGAAACTTTTAGGATCATTCTCAGAGAAATTGTCAAAGCTATCACGATCAAAGCTCAAAGGTAAAAGCCTCTTTGTGATGTCAATACGAGTGATAAAGAAGTGCATCCACCCACACGTCCACTGTTCGATTTTACTTCTTTGTATTTTGTGTTTCGATCTATAGCTAAAACTTAATGTAGTTAACTACACAGAGAATAAACTCGTGAGTTTATAACGAGTGTAAAGGCCAGACGGGAAAATACTGAAATGGTGAATTCAGACCATCAATGAACAAAGAACGGAATTCAGAAAAGAAAACAGCGGTTTCGTAAATTTGAGTTGTGTATAGGTAGGTAGGTCTGACCGGGTCATAAACTCCACGTTGCGCTCCAAAACTCCAATCGCCGCCGTCGGAGAGAAAAGCGCCAAACTTAAATGGGAGTGAGCCGGTTATGTATGTCGGATGCATCCTGAGAGATGGGCAAAAATCATCATGCCCTGGATCCCCGAAAACGGTCGGCGGCGTCCAGGTCGACCCAGGAAGAGGTGGCGTGATGACTTAGACAAATTTGACGACCAATGGCCAGAGGTTGCCCAAAACAGGAACGAGTGGAAGAACAGGGGAGAGGCCTTTGCCCAGAAGTGGGATGAAACAGGCTAATAAAAAAAAAAGGTAGGTGTACTGCTGATTATTTCTCGCGATTCCGAAAGATGGCTCAATAGTGAAAGTTGTTCAGTTTGTTGGTCTGAATTTTCCGTTTTAGTACCTGACCGGCTGTCTCTTAAATCTAATATAAGTATTAGCTGATAATGAAATAAAGAAATGTAATAAGACTGCAACTAATTCAAAACTTTTTACATTCAAGGCACAGCTTTCTAAGTTCGTGGCGTGTAACTAGAGCCCGAGCCCGGGGAGGGTGTGAAGTGGAGGGGGGGAAGTAACACGGGAGCGAACCAAATTAAAAAGTTTGAGAATCTCGGCAAGTTCGCGGATTACCGTCGCGGCTAACTAACTTAAATATATTTCTATTGGACCGATCGCGCGAACTTCGCTAAGCGCCGATTATAAAGGTTCACGCTTACACAATTTTCGTTCCAGCCGCAAATATACTCTCTTAAGAAGTTCAGAGTTTTAATAAAAATTATCATGATTGTTGTTTTGATCGGGACAAGTTGAGAGTATTTTGAAATAATCACAGTATTGATTGATCTGATAGCATTACCTATGTTTTTACCTGTGCCGTTTTGTTCTAGATTGGAGACCACAACCTGGCAGGCGTAGAGACGCCCTGAGAAAGATTGATGAGAGAGAAAGGATGAGTAATGCCATGGCAGTACTTGCCGTGGAGTTGGGAGAGGCGTATGTTCAACAATTGACGATGATTGTTTTGTTTGTTATAGGACCATTCATACAAATATTTATCTAATTGTACTGATTCCCACGAAACAGCAACGAATCATCTCGCAAATACTAACCGTTGAAAACCGCATCTCACTTGGGGAATGTAGTCTGAGATATTATGAAAACTCAGAACATCCACGTTTCACTTGCAGTACCAAAACTCTGACCAAGAAATTGAAGCACAACTAAGAGGTTTTCTCAAGATGTTTTCCTTTACCGAAAAGCCAGAAATCAAATTTTGTTCCGCGTGAAAACCAATATTTCGTTTTCACAGACGCTCAGCAGACGGAATAAAGTCTTATATTTCGCGGCGACGATTAATAAAGTGACCCGTACGATAGTTCACCATAAATCACATTTGACCGCGTTTTCCGGGTCGGCTGAAAACAGGCCGATTTTCGCTTCGGCTCGCAACTCGTACACCTCCATTTATATCCCGGCCCTTCATACATAAGCATGGCCCTTTCCGTTCGCTTACCGGCGAAAAATGATTTGTTGAGTCCGAAATGGCGGAACATTCTATTATGCAAACACTTGTACTTTGTTATGAAGGTTTTCCTATTCAGTTCAGGTCGAGCATGTTTTTGAGAGCTCCATAATAGTGAGTCGGCCGTTTTGCTCTTTTATTTACTACGTTGATGTTTATTTTTGTTAATGTGAAGTAACGAATTTCTTGGGAAAGTTTAGTTGGTTCTAGAAATTGCCGCTTGAAAGAATAGAGTACTCACTTATCTAAGGATTAAACCAATTTTTTTCTTCAAAAATTAATTATGGATTTAATCGTTAAGAGGAACAACACAATAAAATAACTACATCTTTGCATGCGTTGTATAGTTGTACTAAGTATGCACTTTCATTTTCACTTCCCAATGCAATGGCACCAAACCAAACAAAAACCAATACAAAATTAATGTACTTATGTCAAATTATACCCAATATTAACTCATTCTAAGAATTGCTAAACTAAAGTGGCTGTGTGCCCACTTTGCTCGCAGAACCGATGGCCAATGGGGTCGAAAAGTACTCGAGTGGCGATCGCGTACCGGAAAGTTCAGCGTGAATAGGCCCCCACAAGGTGGACCGACGACCAGGTGAAGGCGGCGGGAACCCGTTGGATGTGGGCAGCGCAGGACCAGTCGTTATGGCGATCCTTGTGGGAGGCCTGTGTCCAGCAGTGGACGTCCATCGGCTAAGATGATGAGGATAAAATTATACCTACTTTAATGCTGGTGGTCCAGTGGCGAGTAACCTTGCCTGCCGTGCAGGAGGCGATGGTTCGATCCCCGTCCAAGCCGACTCGTACCAATGAGTTTTTCGGAATTTATGTACGATTTCTAACACCACTGGCTTTTCGGTGAAGGAAAACATCGTGAGGAAACCTGCATGCTTCAATTTCGAGGCATGTATTGTACCCACTGTCCATTATAAGTGGCGACGGGTTCACCCTGTAGCGGAATCTAGGATTCCAGATCTAAATGCACGAAGAGCAAGTTTAGATTGCGCCCCGTGCATGAAAAATAAAACAAGCATTTCATAGTTTCTTTTATTGTAATAGGAGCACACAAAGTAATTGTATTTCAGTAACGCGGCACACACGCACTTTCACTGGCGTAGACCTGGACGCGCTGGACACGCGGGATGGACGCGCCTACTACGCGCGCGCTCATCCCACGGCGAGTTGTCGCGGGCATAGGATCGTAGTAGACCTAAGCTCGTTCTACAGTCTGCGAACAAGGCAGACAAGTCTATAATTGTGCTGTGCAATAACTTACTATCGCTTGAAAATATGTTCCCTGATCTTTATTGTGCACGGGTTCGCCTTAAGGAAATTGTGAAATAAACTATTGTAAGCCTCCGCCTTAAAAGGTCCATAGAGAGCTACGATATTTTATTATAAACCTAAAATGTCCATAGCGAGTAGAATAATTTATAGTTGACATTGTTTCCTAGCAACGTAATTTATAAATAATTGCAATTTATTTTATTTTCTGAAAATTGTTATAATAGTAATTTATTGTATTAGCGAACAAGCACAATCTGGAATATTGCCTAAAGAAGCCCGATGAATTGACAAAAATGGCGTCGAGATTTGCCAATGATTATGTTATGTCACGGCGAACGAAAAAACGGAAAATCACGGATAAAGGATTTGCAGAATTACCTGATTTATGGATTGCAGTGTCCGCTGCAGCCTCCCTGATCGCCGCGTTGATGATAGGACACTCCATCAGGAGTACAAGAAGACTTTTCACTCGCCCGAAAACTTTCGACGCGGTTATAAGAATACTGCTATCTACTAAGGTTCTAGTTATAAATCTTCATTTACCAACGGGAGGCTACACGTCCGCACGGGTTAAAGAGATCCTTGAACCTGCGTCAAAAACGTCGATTGTTTAATTCCATTCGAAAATTCAAATATTTGAAAATGTATGAGAAAACTGTTGAAGGCCAGTCATTAAAGAAAATATCGATCTTCTTGCTAAGTAAAATCGACTGACAAGGAGATGGAATTACCCGGCTGGCCACGTAAACACGGCTGGCCACTGAAATAAAATAATGAAAAGTAAATCAAAGAATCTCGAACTCCATATGAAATTTCAAACTCGAACCGAGCTTTCTTTATGAATTTTTGGAAAGCCAAGGTCAGTCCTGCGGTGGTTCCCACAAAAGAACCTTACGTAGTATAAAGACCTGGCCAGGGTCACAGCAAGACCCTGGCCCCTGCCCCGGTCTCAATAAGTACCGCGTAAACCAAGATCTCGCAAGTCCCGGCATCAACACCTCCAGCGCCGCGGCCGTCCAGCTGCCCGTCTCCAGCTGCGGGCACCCTGCTGCTCCATCACGTCCTGCCGCGAGTTACCTCACCCCAGGAGGGGTGCGGTCGCCGAAGTTACCCCCCACTGAAGGTGCGGTGGGGGCTCCGATCCTAAGGCCTAGGGCCCACTTTCGAAAAAATACCCAAAATTGAACGTCTCAAGTGTTTTCTATGTAGTAGTTATGTTTAGCCCCTTGTCTGTTTTTATACTCTACACCCACTTGCTCTCCGTGCATTAAAGTATCTTATCATTTATCTCTACTCTTCTATCTTTTTATTTAACGTCGTCCCGAGATAGGAGGGAAGTTTCACTCCTCGTACCTCGTAACGCGACAGTTTGGCGCCCAACTTTTATTTCTTTCGAACCCAGCCCTCTTGCTCACATCTTATCCACTGAACAAGTAATCACTACGTTTTGTCTTGCGCAACTGTCGTACTAGCGTATTTTGACAACAGTTGTACCGAAGTTTGCGCGTCACAAAAAAAAAAGACATTCCATTCATTTTTCATTCATTCCGTTCTTTCGGCCGAAATACTCTTTCCGGTTTTAATAAAGTAGGTACTCTGTGGTATATTCCGCTAGGATATTCTCTTTGGTTGATATCGTAATGGCGGACGGCGGGCAATTTAAAGCTTAGTAAATTTTTAATTTGGTGTTTTCAATTTATTGTGTTCCTCTGTTACGTTACTGGGTGCCATGATTCGGGGAGTACGAAATAGTCAAAAATGTGCAATCTGCCAAGAAGGGGAATACGGAAAAGCCGAATGCGGGGAAAAAAAATTTTTTTCATCTTTTCCTCTGGAAGAAAATCGGTAAGTACGAAAGTTGAGTAAGTACCTTTGCTATGTCTTTTCCGATCTTACCCTCTGGCTATTTTTATTCCAATGTTTTCTTAAGCAGGCACTACACTCTCTCTGGCGAGAACTTCTCGGCGAGAACTTTCAAGGAAAATTACTATACGGCTTATGACGCCACGAGAACAATGAAGGGCATCCACTCTCTTTCTCTGCCTTTCTCGTCCGGTTGTGTTTATTAAAATTGATATGGACAACCTTACATCATCATCATATCGTATGGCATTTTTGTCTTCCTGCTTGGATCCGAGGGGGGGGGGGGGTTCAACAACAACAACAACAACCTTACAATAATTCATCTATCGCTGAACTTGCAGTGTGATAAAGTAAAGTACCATACAGATTACGGTTGACAAATAATCTAGGTCCGGAAAAAAAACCTAGATTAGGTATATGTCAACCGTAATCTGTATACTTTACTTAGTCAGTTTATTGGGTTTGACCTTCGATCAAAATAAAATGAATGGATAGGCCTTAAGCGAACATTTCAAACCAGAAAAATGAGGCAAAACAGATGAAATTTTTACTTGTCACTTGTATGAAAGTGCCCTAGATTTGACAGATAATGGCGCTAGTTTGTATGTACCAAGTGCACCAGTAGTTTGCTTCAACTAACCGCGCTTTAGGCCTATCCATTCATTTTAATTTGATCGAAGGGTTTGACCCTGACAGTAATTCATCTATCGCTGAAACTTTGCAGTGTGATAAAGTAAAGTACCATACAGATTACGGTTGACAAATAATCTAGGTCCGGAAAAAAAAACCTAGAATATCTGTCAACCGTAATACTTAGTTACTTTACTTTATCACACTGCAAAGTTTCAGCGATAGATGAATTACTGTCAGGGTCAAACCCAATAAACTAAAATTAAAATGATAAAAATACATCCGTACTTACATAAATTCCGGAGAAATTAGTGGTACAGGCCGTGATGACGATTGAGGCGCTAGCTCTCTTCCGTATGGGCTATCATCGCTCTTCATTGGATGGGGCTTAGTTTTGATTACCTAACATCTAGTAAACATAATTATTATGGAGGTGGTACTTGGGAATGTTCCTCCATTGAAAAGGGAAAATCTTCCACCAGGCTTAGTGTGAAGCCTGGGGACCGGCCGTGGTCCAACAGTTCTTAGTTGGACCTTGTAGGTATACAGGGTGTTTCATAAGTAACAATAAATATTTAAAACTCTTAAGTCTCTGAACAACTTTCTCTATGGGACCAACATAGAAATCGCGAAAAAAAATATTTGATATCCCATACATATTTTAGCTCTAGTCTATTTGTAGAGTATGGAACATCAATTTTTTTTTCGCGATTTCGATATTGGTCCCTTAGTGAAAGTTGTTCAGTTTGATGGTCTACACCTCCCCCTTAAAGGTTTATTTGTATTTTTGAAACACCTTGTATACACCTTGTATTTTTTTTTCTCGATTTCGATATTGGTCCTATAGAGAAAGTTGTTCAGTATGATGGTCTGATCATCTCCTTAAAAAAAGTGTCAGCATATTAAGAAGAGCACGTTGCCTGCGCAATGGAAATCTATGTGACCGCGATGTGTCCATCTCGTCGTCTGCTTAGGGCCTAGTGGTCTGCGCGTCCTACCCTACCGACAAATCTATGAATATAATATATTAATTATAATGACGACTCTATTTAACGTTTACTATGTTTCAGGCAAAAAGATACCCAAAGGGAGTTTGTTCTGCTGTATTGAGACAAAAGCGCGACCGCAAGAAATACAATGCCCATTTAAAACTTTAACTTTTTCCAACCTAATTGTAAGGGCTCGGCCTCGGCCAGCGTATCATTCTGGCTTATACAAAGAGTCAACGCTGCCAGCCTCCTGGACGCCTGCCATCGAGCGGTTTTTTAGAGGAATCTTTTTACTTTTAGCGTAAGTTATGTCTCTTTATTTTTACTTCGTCCGCACAAATTATATACCAGATTTTAAGTCAGATCATAAGCTATCAAACAAAAAAAGATGCGCGAACAAACAAACAAACACACAAACAAACAGACAGACAAAATTTCTAAAAAAGGTTGATTTCGATTCAGGGATACCTAAAAACCATATCGTAATCTTTTTTTGTAAATATCTTCAATGTACAGACACACTTCAGTTACAGTTTTATAATAGTTAAGATAAGATGTAATACCCCTTACTGTAATAAAAACCTGTTACTATTATATTAGTAATTTGTAAAGATGTATTTCATCCTTTATAACCCGATCATCATATATTAAGAGGGTACCGGTACCGGCCTAACGTATTTTTTTTTATTTTATAAACAATTAGACAACATTTCCAAAAAACAAGAATGTCACATTGTAGTCCTGATTGGCTTTCAATTTATAGAAACATTACGGATTATTATGTTTTATGCTTGTAGCTATTATCGTTAAAACCGCCACCGCAAAAGTGGCCACTTTTGGCGGTTTTAAAGATAATAACTGCAAACATTACAAAAACAAACCCACAGTGAACATATATATTGAAAAAATCTGCAATGACTACAATGTGACATTCCTGTTTTTTTGAAATATTATTTAATTGTTAAGAATTAAAAAAATACGATTGGGGGCAGCACAATATAATAGCATTATCTTGGGCATTAGAGTCCTCGGCAAAGAGCCCAGTCATTTTACGATTTGAGCCGGGACTAATTAAAAAGTGTAGGTACCATTGAAAAATTAAAGTGTTCCATTTACACCTTTCAAACACGGAATAAATGTTTTTGTCTACACAGAAAGCTTTGAAAAATACATTTGTATTTTCTAATGACAAATTCATTTTTTAAATTTCGATAGCTATTTTATTGCTCAAAAGTAGTTTACTTATATTGTTAACTGAATTGTATATATTGCAGGTATGCCACTTCGTACGAAAATGCATGCATGCATATGCTCACGACTATATTCCCCGAGGGGCTAGTCAGAGATATTCTCAAACCTCAGAACATCCACGTTTCGCCAGTAGTACCGAAACTCTGTCCAGTGTGACGGTGGTTGAGCCCGTCGCCACTTATAATGGACATGCCTCGAAATTGAAGCATTTCAAGCAAACGAAAACACCCTCATTATTTTAAAAGGCAAATTCTGATCTCCAGATTACGTAAAAAGGATGTAAATATAAGTATTACAGATGCCACCATGTAAAACTGCATTGTTTGAATAAACTGTAAAGCCCGACTAGAAATATAAAAAACCTCGTGTCCGTATAGCTAGCGTACACATGAAAGGGATTCGGCTAGGATCAGTGCCAATAAATAGTGCCTAATTAGTACCTAGGTCAAATAAATAGTGCCTCTGTACTTTACGAGATACTATTTTTTGGGTGTAAAATCGTTGCTTGCTGTAATGCAAGCCGTTTTAGCCACAGAAAATGTGTACGCTACCTTGACGTCAAGCTAGCGTACCAGGTAAAAAAAATCGATATCTCGTAAAGTATAGAGGCACTATTTATTTGACCTAGGTACTAATTAGGCACTATTGACTGTACAGATTTATATCAAAATTCCCATGTATAGGTACCTATCTCGGAGAGCTCACTAGTATACAACGTGTAAATGAATAAGCGCAAAACCTCGTACACCCCAACTGATTTACAACAAAATAATTAGATTGAAATAATAATTTCATTATTTTGATACTTAAAATTTAAAGTTATTCACACTTTAAGTTTTGAGGCAAAAATTATTTGAAATGAAAAATTATTTGTCATTTCAGCAATTGAATGAAAGCGCTAATGTGCTCTTGGATACATTTTAAGAATCTTGTTTTGGTATTAAGTAGGGTGATAGTGCCCTTGCGGTGAGTTGAGATCGAGTTCATAAAATTTTAAATTTTACAAACAAATTATTTAATATTTTGAAAAAATTGTGTCCGTATAGTTAGCAGCCTCACCAACGAATTCGAAGATTTTGACTAGGCCACGATTTAGTACCCAATTAGTACTATTTAGTGCCCAAAGCACAGATTTGGTACTCCTGTATTTCAAAAGATATTTGGGTTACTTACTGAGGCTGCTAGATAGACGTCAAGGTAGCAGTCGCACCAAGAAATACTGTTTATATCAATGTGATTTATATGTCACGATTTAGTACTCATTTAGTACTCCCTATATCCAAAATTTCATTAATATTGATTCAATACAAGCCGAGATATGACAGGGCATTGTTGAGGCTGCTAACTTGACGTTTATTCCAACGATGATTCCAATGAAACGGGTGCACATTTCAAACAGATAAATACATACAGATTTAGTGCTCGATTTGGTGCCTCTTATGATATTTATAAAATGTAGAATTTTCTTTCCTACTTCCCAAAAAAACTATGTAAAGTTCTACATACATTCGATTTTCGGTACAATCATGAACAAAAATTATGATTAAAGCTCAGGCCACAAAGAGGCGGTCCTGCGGGAAAGCGGGCCGGCGGCGGTTCTGCGGGAAGCGAATATCTGCAGACCAGCGAAGATTTTTGTGTGTTTTGTAGTGTATGGTGTGGTGGAAAGGTCATGTCCGAGTTTGTATGTCCCCTGTAACAGAGAAATAAGCACTGGTCCGGAGATATTCGCTTCCCGCAGGTCCGCCCCCGGACCGCTTTCCCGCAGTCCCGCCTCTGTGTGGCCTGGCCTTTATCGGAACTCTACTGCCATGAGCTGGCGCACGCAATCATAGCAAGTAGTTCATAGCAATACCGAGAGATGGCGGGATTTTATTTACGTTAATTACGGTGGGTGACGCGAAAACTTGTCGAAGAATTGCATGATTCAAATGAGTGCAGCCGAGGGACTACGAGTTTTGATGAACCTTGTTCTATCATAGATGTTTTCAAATTGTCTTTTATGTTTTTGTTTATGTTGTGAACAGGAATGCAATTTTTGAAAGTAACACGTCGATCGATGATGAATAATCTACATAGTAATTTTAACATTTTCTACTGCTGATTTGAACGAGTGACTTTCAAAAATCGCACTGTAGTGTTTGAAAAGTACTAGTCTCATACATTTGAGTCTAGTAGGCGTTGCAGTTTAGTATGGAACTGCTGATTTTTGTTTGCGATTTCAGGATTGGTCCCATAATAAAAGTTGTTCAGTTTGATGATCTGAACCACTCATGAAAGTTTCAAACCACAATGAAATCAATATTTATTGCTTCGCTTTATTTCAGAACGGTAAAAAAAAATTCCAGTACAATAATAGTAGAGTAGATTTAAAGAAGAATAATAGTCTTCTGGACTCGCATTACATAGGTAGGTACATACGAGATTGAGAAGTATCAGAGTTACATACCTATACAATTTAATATCATTTCACTTTTTTGCTTGTCAGTACCAACCACAGAATTAAAATAAATTGTAAACCCTAATACAGTTGAATAAAGTCTAAATTTGAATAACGATATCGACGGACCTAAATTACGATTAGTATGTAGAACTTTACATAGTTTTTTTGGGAAGTAGGAAAGAAAATTCTACATTTCATAAATATCATAAGAGGCACCAAATCGAGCACTAAATCTGTATGTATTTATCTGTTTGAAATGTGCACCCATTTCATTGGAATCATCGTTGGAATAAACGTCAAGTTAGCAGCCTCAACAATGCACTGTCATATCTTGGCTTGTATTGAATCAATATTAATGAAATTTTGGATATAGGGAGTACTAAATGAGTACTAAATCGTGACATATAAATCACATTGATATAAACAGTATTTCTTGGTGCGACTGCTACCTTGACGTCTATCTAGCAGCCTCAGTAAGTAACCCAAATATCTTTTGAAATACAGGAGTACCAAATCTGTGCTTTGGGCACTAAATAGTACTAATTGGGTACTAAATCGTGGCCTAGTCAAAATCTTCGAATTCGTTGGTGAGGCTGCTAACTATACGGACACAAAAAATTACCTATGTTGAAAACATGATAATTCGATTCTGCTCTCGATTCTAAACAAACTAAGTACTTTCTAGTTTTGCGTTAATTCATTTACACGTTGTATAATAATTTAAACATTGTAGTTTGATAAATTAACAACTCTGTAAGATCTTTAATGTAGGTATGCATATTATTTTTATGGCGAATTATGTTGGACAACACTTTAATAGGTACTTACCTATGTAAGATCACAAATGTACCATAGGTACCTATTTCAAGCAAATAAATATTGATATATTCTAAGACTTCCTCACTAATAATAATAGGAAAGTAGGTAATTAAATGGTTTGCTATTTTTAAATTTGGTAAGCAACAAAAACCAGCCGTTAAATAATTTGGACAGCATACAAAGATTTTGCTGGCAATAAATAAAAATCTGGCTTCAACCCTTGTTCAGCAAACCATCTTAAAAATGGTCAACAGTTTAACAAATACGCGGTCAGCTTGTAAAATTATTTGTCTGCTTAATAAACAGTCGCGCTGCAAAATAATTACTTGGTCAGCAAGATTTCACAATTGGTCAGCAGAGAAAACATGTTGTCTAGAAGCAGTTTATCTGATAGGTATGCTTGTTGTGGTTTAGGGGCTACAGTCTCTCCCGGATCTGACTCGGAACCCCTGATTTCATCGAGTTAGGTTAAAATCTGTCCCGGAACCGAATCCGAGCATCCCACATCATTGGGTTAGGTTAGGTTAATTAAAGTCTGTCCTAGAACAAACTCAGAGCACACCACTTGTTGAGTGTATTCCAAAAAGGCGGAGCCAGAAGCTCACGAGGTCGAGGAGGTACTGAGCGATGCTCGTGGAGCCAACTTACATCCTATGTCTGCCCGGAACGGACTCAAAGCACCCGACTTCATTGGGTTAGGTTATTTACGCTAACCAACTCAGACTTTTTGCTTAACTTCTGAGTGCTTACCAATATTTGATTAAACATGGGTCACTCAATGCAGCTTATGTATTTAATGAGCTACAGGTACCTACAATACATTTGATAGCAGTCCAGTATGACATTAATTGCTAACTGATTTGGAAATGTTTGCTGGCCATAAGTTGCTGACCAACTAGCCATTTTGGCTAACCGAATACATCTTTCGCTGCTCACAAAAATATGAATACTTTGCTAACCCTTTAAAGTACCCACAATAATAATACAAAGCTTAGACCACTTTTAGACCATATAATAACTATGGACGAGTTTTATGCGTGTAATTCTACTAACAGCTTTTCTGCAAATTTTTGCGCTGGACTAAGGTAGCTTGAATTCCGCAACTTTGTATTTTATTTCATTAGGTACTTTAGATTCGAATTTAGATTGTTAAGAATATAGATTGTTCGTGTAACTTGGGAATGCTAACGCAAGGCTGGTCTCTAATTATATGGTCTAAGTCTTAGGCCGAGATTCAGAGACGATTTGTAAGTCATAGTTCGAACTCCCGTATGTCAAAATCCATACAATTCTACCCTACTTAGCTCGAACTAAGACTAAAAAAATCGTCTCTGAATCTCGGCCTTAGATGGCACACATACGGAATTCCGAACCAGAGTTAGGATTTTGTATAGGATTTGATACCTCTGCAATTCCGAACGGGATTCTAAAGGGGGAAAATCCATCTGAAACCGTTATTCTGATTCGGAATGTGTATCGTAATAAAAAGGAACGAGGTTTAATAGCGAGCATTTTTTATCAATATCGATATCGATAAATCTGCATGACGTCATCGGTGACAACACTATTTATCGATACCTGCCCATCACTAGTAAATGTAGTAGGTGTCATCTAATCTATGGGTGTCATACTGACAGAAAAGAAGCGCGACAACATAACAAATCAAAAATATTCGTAAACGTTGGTAGTAAAAACACCTATTCATGAAAACGTTCATTCATTCGTTCTATTTCGTGGTTTAGAACTGATGTATGGAGTTCCGCTTCTTAAAACTTCCTACAGTAATAACTGAGAGAGGGGCGTGGGAGTCCAAGTTAGGTTGGGCGGGATATTGAATGGACTCGGAGCTCGGTTTTACGATTTTACTGAAAATAACATTTTGCCCGAAGACCGTTCGCTGCGCTTCGGGTATATTTAGTGAATGTTCCGAGTATTGTTACACGGCTTATACAATTTTCTGGTTGAATGGAGAAAGCGAGGAACATTGAACTGAAAACACTCCCCAATGCGTTAACTGCATTGAACTCCTTTTACGTTTTGATTCGGTCTTTATTGACTTTTATAGACGGTTGTCGAAAAAACGAAATAAACTTATTCTATGGAAATATTTGAATAAATGAAAACTTTGTAAACTAGATACCTAGATAGATAAACAAAAATAGCATAAGTAACAATATACAGGGTGTAACAAAACCCCCTAGTAATACTTAACGGGGTGCTCAAAGTCAAAGTCAAAGTCAATATAATTTATTCAATATAGGAGCTTGAAGCATACTTATTAAACGTCAAATCTTTTTTAAGCTACCACCGCGTCGGAACGTGTTGTCGCTGTAGAGAAGATGCGGCCAGAAACTCTACAACATAACACGACTTAAAACTATTACAATATAATTGTTTCAGACCATCAAACTGAACAACTTTCACTAACGCCAACGTCGAAATCGCGAAAAAATGCTTTTCGCGATTTCGATGTTGGTCCTTACAGAGAAAGTTGTTCAGTATGACGGTCTGATCATCTCCTTGAAAAAGTGTCAGGATATTAAGAAGGACTCTATATTTCTATTCTCTTCTCTTCTCTACACCCATATTACTACAAGCAGTAGGTGCTATTTGACGAGCAATGCAAACACACATGACCGCGAATAAATACAGGAAAGGGTTAAAACAAAATAGAGTATTTTCATTCAGCGCGAACCAAGAACGGTTATATTCTTTTTTGGCACGAACACTAAACTGAACTACATTAAAAACTCCTTACTGCTTTTGCAACTTAAATAGTCGCAGCAGCTAAAACCACCAGAATAATGACTGAAGCTGATGATGGTTAATAAATAGCCCAGAAAAAGATGATCAGTAAGTTAGTTAAAAATATCTCAATCGCGAAGCACTTAATAACGCTCGCGGCACACCGCGTATCCACACCGGCGGCGCTGGCGCTGTGGTTGTTAAAGTGAAAAAGTTCGCGCTAACTCAATCTCTGCCGGCTCATTAGCGACCCGCGGAGAATTGAGTAACCGCGAGGCTTGTTATTACTCAAACAGTATCAATACTCGAATCTATACCAATAGGCTTAGATCAAAGTAAAAATAATGGATAGGCCTAAAGCGCGATATGTTGAAGCAAACTACTAGAGCAATTGGTCCATACAAACTAGCACAATTGTCTGTCAGAACTAGGGCAATTGCATACAAATTTGAAGTATACCATTCATTTGACTTTGACTTTGAAATTTTGACTTTGACTTTGACTTTTGTTTTGCCTCATTTTTCTGGTTTTTAATGTTCGCGTATGGCCTATCCATTAATTTTACTTTGATCTATGCCTATAGGTGCCTATGTACCTACCAGCTGGATGCGTAAAGTTGAAAATTAGGCTCAGCGGCCGTAATATGGCAGCGTGATAGCGCTGCTATCGCCCCTTAGCTGAACGAGATAAAAGGCGTGTTATAGTCTTATCCACGGACCTGAAAGAAATACGGACCGAGTATTGCACTAAAAAGATGGGAAGCATGCAAGGTAATACAATCTCGTTTGTTCTAGGAACCTACACTCACACAGATGCACTAGCTCTAGGCGCAGGTCCGACAACCCGTCACCTTATGTACCGGGTGACAGCACGCACACAAAAGAAATGGGTGCTTCACTCATGATTAGATAACGTTACGTCTGGTTCTTCTTTTTAGTCTGTGGTCTTATCTCGCGCATTGTACTACGGCCGCCGATGTCAAGAATATAATGTGATTAGAGGTCGGTGCTTACTTGTCAAAAGTGTGGTGATAATATTTTATAAGAATTGCGGGAGTTACGTTGTGGGTCTGCTATTGGGCGGTTGCTTGTCGGTGGTCCCATCCCCGGCCTACAGCGGAATTCCAGTGGTGGCTCAGGATATTTTTCTTTTTTTATAAGAACAACCCTTGAAGTCACCAAAATATCAATATAACCGTACAACGTCAAGCACTTTTGCTACAAAAACTCGACATTGGCAAAATCGTCTACACCAAGATGGATGCCATAACCTTAAAAATAGAATAGAATAGAAATAAGAATTGCGAGATCTACTTGCGTTTCATCCGTCCAAAGGTATGCTTAGTACTACGTGCTTTTATTGTTTCAGACGGAGAGAATGAATGAAAACGATGAAAACAGATTTACGAAATAGATCTAATGAGGAGTTTTGTGACAGCTGCTCAAACGTAGTTCATCATACCCGCGATAGGTGGTGTTGACCAGAGGGGGGTCCGAAGCCAAAAAATTTAGGCTAAAAAGTATACAAAAATGCATGTCACTGATTATATAATCTGTGGACAGACTGTCTCAGACGCATACGTTGACGAAATATAAGCTCATATTTTACTGATTACTTAAAAACACAAATTCTTACTATTTTATTAGTATTTTATTATGTAATATCTTTAGGTGTTACTGCAAGGACGACGCGAGGGACGCGGGATGATAGAGTCAAACATAGTTGATAGTTTAAATGTCGTATATTGAATCCAATAGATAATACATAGTTGCACTTATTTATAACTTACGAACTACTTACGCAGCTAAACGTCATTAACGCGAGGCACACTACATTGTCCCACTTACCATACTACAATTATCTGCAAGCTGCAAGGTCTCTCGCCCCTGTCTCGTCAACGCCATCTATTTAATCAATTAATTAATCTATTGAACGCCATTAAGAACTACTTTTTCTTTTTTAATGGCTTTCTGAAAATCCCTGTGCCCTGTCCCTTGTGCGAGTCTCAATGAAATTGTCGGTAGGCATTTGCCAACACGCCAATGCTAAGCCTGGCCTTGCTACTACCTACAACAAAAACCTCATCACGGGATTTAAATAAATAAAATAAATAAATAAATAAAAATCTTTATTTGCAGGTAAAGTTACATTATACATAATGTTCTTAGCTTAATTAGGATAAGTTTGCAATTTGGCTATGTATATAAATCTTTGCTGCTAATGCTTAAAAAAGTAAATCTGTGATTTAAGCATCAGCTTCCATAAATAGTTGCAGTAATCGCCGTAAGGCCAGAGGGTACGCGGTTACATATGGGTGCGCAGTGCACACTCCAGCGCATTCGTGTGTTGGTGTGTTGATGTGTGTGTGTGTGTGTGTGTGTGTAATATTTAAAAGTGGTATTCGTACTTTACTACCGTATTCCCGTAATGTCTGAATTGTTTTATATCTTTTGACTCATATTACCGTACAAATATAAATTGCATACCAATGGCGATTAACTGCAATGTTAAGGTTTGAAAGTTAACACCAAACGCACAATTTAATTTAAAACATGACGTGAAGATATTCTACTGCCAACTCCATGTGTACTACTGTCGAACCCCTCCCTCCTCAACCTGTAGCCTCACACCCTCTCACCCCTTTCTTTGACTCACTCGCATAAATTGGATAAAGTTCGCGAAAAATTGAATGACTTTATGAAAGGAAAACGAGTCTGTAATGCAGGTAAAAATTGAAAAGCTTTTGGTGGAACTCGTTGGGAAGTAATCTAAGTGTTTGCACTAAATTTTTCGCTATTTGTGCTGTTCCGTGGCTTGAGTGCCCGTTTATCATAGAAAATGTATCAAAACAAACTCCACTTGCTGTTCGCTTTCAAGCTGGTCTAAATTGACTACCAGTCAGTGCCCTCTTGTGGGAAAAACGATTCGCTCGTAAAATGTAATTTACAATTGCAATGAAACTTCGTCCCACCCTTATTGGAAGCCTGTGCATTGCCCTGAGTCGTTTATAGATTGAAGATAATGGTTTAGGGACAAAACCGGTGCGGCGATGTTTGAAGTCTTTTAAAGTAGTAGACAAGTTTAGTGAAGACTGGACTGACGGCCTGAGACTGGTGACTGATAGCAACTGAGTTGAGTGGTATTTAAGTAGATGACGATTTACTAGTAATGACTGGTAAAAATTACTTTTGAGTGAGTTACAATACAATATATGGATATGTGGTAGCACTGGATCGTGTTTGTACTAACCTAGTTACTAACATAATGGATGTAATGTCTAAACAAACGATTTTTTTTGTAATTCCCTTTTTGTTCGGAACGAACCAGACTGCGGTTAGACAGGATTTGTGTGCCCTTATAAATCTGAAAGGCCTTTTAGTACTTTCAATATTGCATTGAGTGAGTTGCAAAACTGCCAAAGTATCGGGAACTAAAATAATAAAAACAATTTATCATATTTCTACAAACACATGATCACTACTAACTGCTAGCCCTGCTGCTGCTGCTAGCCCTGTCCTCCCGAAACAATAATACTTAATAATATTTTTTTCGATTATTTCGTACGTAACTTCCAACCTCATTTCAATATAATAAATAGGAAATTACGTCTAATAAGAATTTTGCGGGTAGATTGGCTAAAAACGAATATTACAAGGGTATAATAGAGGTCCACGTAACCTTTTCCCTGAACTAATAATGCTATTCGACCCCATTCGAAGACAATAAAACGATACAAGTTCGTATTGAACCGGGGGCCTAACAAGGTTTGGGCCCTGGGTATTTGGTGCCCCTTATGAAAAATCGACCATTAAGAAGGTTACCATAGCATGATGCTTACAACTGCATTCCCTGAGGGTTTAGGCAGAGTTATTTTAAATGTTGCAACACATTTATTTATTAATTATACTCACATCTCATTTTTGAGTTTGTAGCAGGCTCATCGCTAGGCATTTATAATAATAATTATCTAATGGCTGTTAAAAGAGGTTTCTCTTGTTATAAAATCCTTAATAATAAGATAATTAAAATGTATAATCAAAATTTATGAGCATTGGGACTTGGGGCTTATATAGCTCCGGGACTTTTTGATTACCAAAAAGCGTACCGATTGGCGTTTAGAAATTGTTATAAGGTACGAAATCACTAACATAATAACCTAAGTCTTACAGATCACAACCCGCCGTAACAAAAAATATTATGTCTGAGATTTTTTAATTTCGAGGTTATCGTTTCTTTTATACTGTCATGTTCTTCACCTTAGTTCAATATCCATGACTGTCTAAAGTTGCCATACAAAGCTATAAGTCCATATGAAAAAGTCAATTTTGATTGGTCTTGTAGGTTTGTATGGGTGTATTATTGTTGTATTATACTTACAGTAAATGGTTACCATTTTAAAAAATGAGATTTTTACTTCGACGCTTGTAGTATTGTGTTTTTTTCAAGGTTTATTGTTTTTTGCTCTATCGTAAAAACGGTAATAAATTCAAGCGTTAAACTTGGTGTATTTCTAGTGAATACTCTTACGTTAAACAAAAAATAATAAAAACTGGTCAAGTGCGTCGGGCTTGCGCTAAAGATTCCGAAGAAAACACGATATTTGGTTAATATTGTATGCTGGTACGGAACCATCGGCACGCGAGTCCGACTCGCATTTGGCCGGTTTTTGATGGTTCAAAAGTACCTATCATATTTTTAAGTCAATATAGGCCTTTGGCTCCAAGCAGTCCCTAGCAGCGGCCCTGCCCTAGACCGGAAAGCGTATTCCGGTCACGATCTCGCGATATGCGATCACGTAGCGTTTACAACGCGACACTGAACCGGTGCAATAGCTCCCCGGTCCCGTCGCGTCGCTCGTCGCTGCGTCCGGTTATCCGGCTCCTATATACGTCCGTTTATCCGGTACCTATGACTACTGAACGTCTTGTTTTAAGGGTTAGGGCATACGGGTGGAGAGAAGGAGGTAAGCGGGTATTTGACAGGGTTTTAAAAACTGTTCTACGTTTATCACTGATGTCTAATGACTCTATGGACAGTGTTCATTTTACTTTCCATTACATATAGGTAGTGCAAGTATAAACGAAAATAAAAAAATGTTATCGAAATATTCCGCGAAAACACTTTTCCTGACAATATACGTGGCAACAAGCAGGTGACGTCACGATGATGTCACCTTGGTACGACACTCACACTCTACACGCAACAGTTTACCAGCAGTTGACGTCATCAACCATTCGGCCAATCACAGTCATTTACGAGCACGTGACTAAACTAGACAGTACAATTATTTTCGCTTTCGATTTTCTTTGATAATATCCAGTATTTTTCTTAACTTACTAAAATAGTTGGTTTCCAAAATTCATATTCAATACGGCTGCTTAGTAACAGATACCAAATGTGTTTGTTATGTTTCGCCAACTAATTAAATGTAACCTTACCTACATATTATTATGTTAATTATAAGATGAACTTTAAGCTTTTATATGCTTGCTTGCTTATGCAAGCAGTTACCACACGCTCCTTCTATTTCACTATCTTCTTAAAGGTAACAAAGCTGCCGAGATGGTAAATCTGACATTAAACACATCATATCATCATCTAGAAGTCCTCTGCTGGACATAGGCCTCCCCCAAGGACTGCGCTGCCTTTATATAATGGGTTTCCACCGCCTTCATCAGGTCGTCGGTCCACCTCATGGGATGCTGACCCACACGCTGCGCTTATACACATAGTTGAAATTAAATCAGCTCTAAACCAAGAAAATTAAGCAAAAAGAGCTGTAATAACGACTGTGTGTCCCAGATTTTATATCTGCGATTGCGAAGCGTGGGGAATAATAAATACTTGATCAACTTTTAATAAAAGAGATATTGTTTTTTGAAATAAGATAGGATATTTAATTTAGCAACAGTTCAGCTTGCCGTTATTATTCTGGGGATTGTATTTTAGCTTCTTATTGTTTATCCATTGATATTGTGTTTTGTTATCATGAAGTAATCAGGCATCATCAACCTTCCGTGTCCACGTCATAAATGAGTAAATACCCCGCAATCCGCATTATCACTATTGGCTCCTTGTTGAAATTTGTTTAGTTTGATGGTCCGAAGGATCCTCTTTAATATGTAACGCATTCAAATTTCACGAAGCCGTGGTGGTCCAGTGGCGAGAAACCTTTCCTGCCGTGCAGGAGGTGATGGTTCGATCCCCGTCCAGGCCGACTAGTACCAATGAGTTTTTCGGAATTTACTGGCTTTTCGGTGAAGGAAAACCTCGTGAAGAAACCTGCATGCTTCAATTTCGAGGCAAGTGTACCCACTGTCCATTATAAGTGGCGACGGGCTCACTCCCCGTCACACTGGACAGAGCCGGTACTATTGGTGAATAGTGGATGTTCTGAAGTTTCAGTATATCTCTGACTACCCCCTCGGGGAATATAGTCGTCAGCATAATATGCTTATGCATTAAAATTAACATCCTTTACGTATGTTTATTAAAGATAGTTGGTAGTTTTAGTTTTTTGCAAAGGATGGAAAATTAATCGAATAGCATCATTTCTTACTGCTGAAACTTTTAGGATCATTCTCAGAGAAATTGTCAAAGCTATCACGATCAAAGCTCAAAGGTAAAAGCCTCTTTGTGATGTCAATACGAGTGATAAAGAAGTGCATCCACCCACACGTCCACTGTTCGATTTTACTTCTTTGTATTTTGTGTTTCGATCTATAGCTAAAACTTAATGTAGTTAACTACACAGAGAATAAACTCGTGAGTTTATAACGAGTGTAAAGGCCAGACGGGAAAATACTGAAATGGTGAATTCAGACCATCAATGAACAAAGAACGGAATTCAGAAAAGAAAACAGCGGTTTCGTAAATTTGAGTTGTGTATAGGTAGGTAGGTCTGACCGGGTCATAAACTCCACGTTGCGCTCCAAAACTCCAATCGCCGCCGTCGGAGAGAAAAGCGCCAAACTTAAATGGGAGTGAGCCGGTTATGTATGTCGGATGCATCCTGAGAGATGGGCAAAAATCATCATGCCCTGGATCCCCGAAAACGGTCGGCGGCGTCCAGGTCGACCCAGGAAGAGGTGGCGTGATGACTTAGACAAATTTGACGACCAATGGCCAGAGGTTGCCCAAAACAGGAACGAGTGGAAGAACAGGGGAGAGGCCTTTGCCCAGAAGTGGGATGAAACAGGCTAATAAAAAAAAAAGGTAGGTGTACTGCTGATTATTTCTCGCGATTCCGAAAGATGGCTCAATAGTGAAAGTTGTTCAGTTTGTTGGTCTGAATTTACCGTTTTAGTACCTGACCGGCTGTCTCTTAAATCTAATATAAGTATTAGCTGATAATGAAATAAAGAAATGTAATAAGACTGCAACTAATTCAAAACTTTTTACATTCAAGGCACAGCTTTCTAAGTTCGTGGCGTGTAACTAGAGCCCGAGCCCGGGGAGGGTGTGAAGTGGAGGGGGGGAAGTAACACGGGAGCGAACCAAATTAAAAAGTTTGAGAATCTCGGCAAGTTCGCGGATTACCGTCGCGGCTAACTAACTTAAATATATTTCTATTGGACCGATCGCGCGAACTTCGCTAAGCGCCGATTATAAAGGTTCACGCTTACACAATTTTCGTTCCAGCCGCAAATATACTCTCTTAAGAAGTTCAGAGTTTTAATAAAAATTATCATGATTGTTGTTTTGATCGGGACAAGTTGAGAGTATTTTGAAATAATCACAGTATTGATTGATCTGATAGCATTACCTATGTTTTTACCTGTGCCGTTTTGTTCTAGATTGGAGACCACAACCTGGCAGGCGTAGAGACGCCCTGAGAAAGATTGATGAGAGAGAAAGGATGAGTAATGCCATGGCAGTACTTGCCGTGGAGTTGGGAGAGGCGTATGTTCAACAATTGACGATGATTGTTTTGTTTGTTATAGGACCATTCATACAAATATTTATCTAATTGTACTGATTCCCACGAAACAGCAACGAATCATCTCGCAAATACTAACCGTTGAAAACCGCATCTCACTTGGGGAATGTAGTCTGAGATATTATGAAAACTCAGAACATCCACGTTTCACTTGCAGTACCAAAACTCTGACCAAGAAATTGAAGCACAACTAAGAGGTTTTCTCAAGATGTTTTCCTTTACCGAAAAGCCAGAAATCAAATTTTGTTCCGCGTGAAAACCAATATTTCGTTTTCACAGACGCTCAGCAGACGGAATAAAGTCTTATATTTCGCGGCGACGATTAATAAAGTGACCCGTACGATAGTTCACCATAAATCACATTTGACCGCGTTTTCCGGGTCGGCTGAAAACAGGCCGATTTTCGCTTCGGCTCGCAACTCGTACACCTCCATTTATATCCCGGCCCTTCATACATAAGCATGGCCCTTTCCGTTCGCTTACCGGCGAAAAATGATTTGTTGAGTCCGAAATGGCGGAACATTCTATTATGCAAACACTTGTACTTTGTTATGAAGGTTTTCCTATTCAGTTCAGGTCGAGCATGTTTTTGAGAGCTCCATAATAGTGAGTCGGCCGTTTTGCTCTTTTATTTACTACGTTGATGTTTATTTTTGTTAATGTGAAGTAACGAATTTCTTGGGAAAGTTTAGTTGGTTCTAGAAATTGCCGCTTGAAAGAATAGAGTACTCACTTATCTAAGGATTAAACCAATTTTTTTCTTCAAAAATTAATTATGGATTTAATCGTTAAGAGGAACAACACAATAAAATAACTACATCTTTGCATGCGTTGTATAGTTGTACTAAGTATGCACTTTCATTTTCACTTCCCAATGCAATGGCACCAAACCAAACAAAAACCAATACAAAATTAATGTACTTATGTCAAATTATACCCAATATTAACTCATTCTAAGAATTGCTAAACTAAAGTGGCTGTGTGCCCACTTTGCTCGCAGAACCGATGGCCAATGGGGTCGAAAAGTACTCGAGTGGCGATCGCGTACCGGAAAGTTCAGCGTGAATAGGCCCCCACAAGGTGGACCGACGACCAGGTGAAGGCGGCGGGAACCCGTTGGATGTGGGCAGCGCAGGACCAGTCGTTATGGCGATCCTTGTGGGAGGCCTGTGTCCAGCAGTGGACGTCCATCGGCTAAGATGATGAGGATAAAATTATACCTACTTTAATGCTGGTGGTCCAGTGGCGAGTAACCTTGCCTGCCGTGCAGGAGGCGATGGTTCGATCCCCGTCCAAGCCGACTCGTACCAATGAGTTTTTCGGAATTTATGTACGATTTCTAACACCACTGGCTTTTCGGTGAAGGAAAACATCGTGAGGAAACCTGCATGCTTCAATTTCGAGGCATGTATTGTACCCACTGTCCATTATAAGTGGCGACGGGTTCACCCTGTAGCGGAATCTAGGATTCCAGATCTAAATGCACGAAGAGCAAGTTTAGATTGCGCCCCGTGCATGAAAAATAAAACAAGCATTTCATAGTTTCTTTTATTGTAATAGGAGCACACAAAGTAATTGTATTTCAGTAACGCGGCACACACGCACTTTCACTGGCGTAGACCTGGACGCGCTGGACACGCGGGATGGACGCGCCTACTACGCGCGCGCTCATCCCACGGCGAGTTGTCGCGGGCATAGGATCGTAGTAGACCTAAGCTCGTTCTACAGTCTGCGAACAAGGCAGACAAGTCTATAATTGTGCTGTGCAATAACTTACTATCGCTTGAAAATATGTTCCCTGATCTTTATTGTGCACGGGTTCGCCTTAAGGAAATTGTGAAATAAACTATTGTAAGCCTCCGCCTTAAAAGGTCCATAGAGAGCTACGATATTTTATTATAAACCTAAAATGTCCATAGCGAGTAGAATAATTTATAGTTGACATTGTTTCCTAGCAACGTAATTTATAAATAATTGCAATTTATTTTATTTTCTGAAAATTGTTATAATAGTAATTTATTGTATTAGCGAACAAGCACAATCTGGAATATTGCCTAAAGAAGCCCGATGAATTGACAAAAATGGCGTCGAGATTTGCCAATGATTATGTTATGTCACGGCGAACGAAAAAACGGAAAATCACGGATAAAGGATTTGCAGAATTACCTGATTTATGGATTGCAGTGTCCGCTGCAGCCTCCCTGATCGCCGCGTTGATGATAGGACACTCCATCAGGAGTACAAGAAGACTTTTCACTCGCCCGAAAACTTTCGACGCGGTTATAAGAATACTGCTATCTACTAAGGTTCTAGTTATAAATCTTCATTTACCAACGGGAGGCTACACGTCCGCACGGGTTAAAGAGATCCTTGAAACTGCGTCAAAAACGTCGATTGTTTAATTCCATTCGAAAATTCAAATATTTGAAAATGTATGAGAAAACTGTTGAAGGCCAGTCATTAAAGAAAATATCGATCTTCTTGCTAAGTAAAATCGACTGACAAGGAGATGGAATTACCCGGCTGGCCACGTAAACACGGCTGGCCACTGAAATAAAATAATGAAAAGTAAATCAAAGAATCTCGAACTCCATATGAAATTTCAAACACGAACCGAGCTTTCTTTATGAATTTTTGGAAAGCCAAGGTCAGTCCTGCGGTGGTTCCCACAAAAGAACCTTACGTAGTATAAAGACCTGGCCAGGGTCACAGCAAGACCCTGGCCCCTGCCCCGGTCTCAATAAGTACCGCGTAAACCAAGATCTCGCAAGTCCCGGCATCAACACCTCCAGCGCCGCGGCCGTCCAGCTGCCCGTCTCCAGCTGCGGGCACCCTGCTGCTCCATCACGTCCTGCCGCGAGTTACCTCACCCCAGGAGGGGTGCGGTCGCCGAAGTTACCCCCCACTGAAGGTGCGGTGGGGGCTCCGATCCTAAGGCCTAGGGCCCACTTTCGAAAAAATACCCAAAATTGAACGTCTCAAGTGTTTTCTATGTAGTAGTTATGTTTAGCCCCTTGTCTGTTTTTATACTCTACACCCACTTGCTCTCCGTGCATTAAAGTATCTTATCATTTATCTCTACTCTTCTATCTTTTTATTTAACGTCGTCCCGAGATAGGAGGGAAGTTTCACTCCTCGTACCTCGTAACGCGACAGTTTGGCGCCCAACTTTTATTTCTTTCGAACCCAGCCCTCTTGCTCACATCTTATCATCACCCACACTCTCACCTTTCCATTTTCCAAATTCTAAAGCAACCCACACGAGCGTAATACGGTAATTCCTGGCTTTAATTTGATTAGGCATTTCATGTTCATCCTACATGTACATATCTCACAATCATTTATCTCAATCTCCGCTCGCGAAGATCATATGTACTCCCCTTAATAATCACTTAACCCGGTGACCGTCCATGTAGATTGATAACTTAACCCATCAATCATCTAATTCCCAAAAGGTCCACTTTAGTAACGATTCGCAAAAGGTCCACGTGTCGAAAGGTCCACGTGTCGAAAGGTCCACGTGTCGAAAGGTCCACGTATCGAAATGTCCACTTTCATAAACATACTAGAGCTACCCTTTTCTTACCTACTATTTATGTAGCTTATTAATTTGGAATTTTTAACTAACGAATTTGCAATTTTATTTAACAATTAATTTTTATCCACTTGACCTACGAAGGTTACTATTATTATTGTGTTAGTCATTTAACTTAACAATCACTAGTTCTCTAATCAACTCATTTAGTTAAACTTATTACTTATTACTAATTACCTAATTTAATACTACTAACTTATTACTCATTACTTATTTTTCACTAGTATTTAATCGCCATTAACTTTACAATGTCGAGACCAATTAACTACGACCTTCTTAACAAGAATGAACTTGAATACGAGGTAAGGATCCGCCTAGAGGAACCAGCTGATACTGTGATTCGTTTAAAGAAACAATTGAAGAAGCTGCTTGCAGGTGCACCAGCACATGAAATTATCGACTCGCCCATCCCGGTCGATGAGGACTTAGACCAGGTGACGATGACTATGGGCTACGTTGAAAATAAAATCGAACAAATGGAACAAGGAGAAACAAAGTACATTAAAAAAATTGAAGCATTCATTAATCACATTTCCAACAGACTAGATCGCATAGACATTGATCTTGCGCCACTGTTAAAGGATAAACTACTGGTAATTTTGGCGAAACACTGCGAATTAGAACGTAGAGTAGAAGCGCTAACATTCCTTCCTGCAGTAATGGACTGTCCTCCTGAACAGAGCAACATTAACACCCCGGTAACTCATCATTCTACCGAACCTTTTTTTCAGCATAGCCCTTCTTTCATCCCACCACTGGACTTATCTAATCTTCAGCTCAACCCTATCAGAACTCCTGATGTGCCCAAATCTCCACCACCTCACGAGCTCAGCCTCTCTGACCCTCGTCCTCATGAATATGACGCTGTCGATCCTAACAATCTGCTGCAACTTAATGCACTCGATAACCAACCTCCTTCGCAGGCACTGGTGAAATATCAAGTCGTACCAGACAGATCGATCAATGAACTCAAGAAATTCGCTTACAACGGAAAGACATGTCCAAAGGCTTTCATCCAAAGAATAGAAGAATTCTGCATCTCACGTAACCTAGATATCAACAAAATAATGCACCAGGCATTTGAAATGTTTGTCGACGATGCACTTCATTGGTTCCGATTCCAAAAGGCCCGAAATGCGCTACTAACGTGGGAAAATCTCCGACTAGCACTTATTAAAGATTTTGGTAGTTACGACTATGACTACAAGCTACTAACAGAAATAAGGAATCGTACCCAAGGAAGGGAAGAGAATATTATCGTCTATATCTCAATTATGAACGGAATGTTCGCAAGACTAAACCAAAAACTTCCAGAAGCAGAACAACTGGGAATCCTGCTAAGAAACATCCGCCCCTGCTATTCGGTCTTCGTGGCCCTAAAAGACATTAGCAGTCATTAGCACCATAGACTCGCTGATTGAAACTTGTCAAAACTATGAGAGGTTCATAGACAGAGACCGTTGCTTCAAAGAACCGTCAACGGGAGAAAACCTTACAGCGGAGTTTCAGTACAAACCCACCCATTCTCCGAAGCCATCCACGAGCTCTAACCCTCTCAACTCACCTCATCAAAAACCACAGAATAACAATTTCAGACCCCGTAACTACACTCACACAAACAACTCGATTACATACCAACGCAGTCCTTATTGCCCTCGTTGCCGCGTTAACGGCCACTCTTTATTTAACTGTACTCAGCCTAAAGTCTTACTATGTTTCAGATGTGGCATGAAAGACGTTAAATTATCGAATTGTCCCAAATGTAACCCTAGTCCAAAAAACTAGAACCAGACTTGAATAACAATTTTAAATTTAACCGCAAAGACTGGGAGTCTTGGCTAGAATCAATCGGTAACTTTTTCAAATGTTATAGAACGTCACCTATTCATTATGACTCTGATAAGGACCATATTCGTCCATTCATTGACATAAGTATTAATGATATTATTTTCACAGGACTTCTCGATAGTGGAAGTTCTATAACTATTTTAGGTAACAATGCTCACCTAGATATATTAAAATTGGGCTTTAAGTTATTCAAGTCGGAACAAACAACAGTCTCTACCGCTAGTAGCTGTAAACTACACTCTATCGGTTATTTTAACCTACCCATTAAATTTAATAATGAGACACATTTAATAAAAACTTGTGTTTTTCCAAATATAACGCCTTCTCTTATTCTAGGCGTTGACTTTTGGAAGAAATTCAACTTAATACCACGACTTCTCAACTCAGCATTTAACACAACACCCAAATGCACTTCGCTGAGCACTGACGCAGATAAAAGAGTCCTTCCCTACGAGAACCTCTCAGACTCTCAAAAAGCTATTGCAGACGACCTAATACTACGCTTCAAGAGCATTTCCTTTGAAGAACGAGGCGTGCTTGGCCGTACACACCTAATTTGTCACAAGATCGACACCGGTAGCACCCCACCTATAAAGCAACGATGCTACAGATTATCTCCGGAAAAAAAAAAAGCACTTACCGTTGAAGTCGACAAAATGCTTGAATGGAAAGTAATTGAGAAATGCGAAAGCCCTTGGCTATCGCCGGTGCTAATACCTCCTAAAAAAAACGGTGAGTGGCGCTTCTGCGTCGACAGTAGGAAACTGAACTCCGTCACTCGTCGAGACGCCTACAGCTTACCTTTCATAAACGAAATTATTGATAACCTGAAGAACGCTAAATATCTGTCTAGTATAGACATAGCAAAGGCTTTCTGGGAAATCCCCCTCAATGAAGGAGACAGAGACAAGACAGCTTTCTACGTACCCGGCAGAGGAATGTACAGATTCGTGGTAATGCCGTTCGGGCTCACCAACGCGCCCGCTACACAGCAGAGACTTATGGACATGTTGCTAACTCCTGAATTCGATAACAAAGTGTTCTGTTATCTCGATGATATAATTATCATAAGTGAAACTTTCGAAGAACATATATCATTCCTAATGAAAGTCTTCGAAAAGTTATCGTCTGCGAATTTGACAATTAACTTCGAGAAAAGCCAATTCTTTAGAAAGGAACTTAAGTACCTCGGATACGTCGTGGATCAACACGGTCTACGAGCTGATCCCTCGAAAATACAAGCGATACTGGAATATCCGATTCCGACATGTCGCAAAGAAGTATGAAGTTTTATCGGCACCTGCAGTTGGTTCCGTAGATTTATACCAAACTTCAGCACTATAGCTGCACCTCTAAATAAACTAACCTGCTCTGGGAAACACGCTCCTAAATTTGCGTGGAACCCGAACGCCGCTGCTGCCTTCCAAGAACTAAAGGAATGTCTCGTATCGACTCCTGTCCTGGCATGCCCCAACTTTGAACTACCCTTCTCAGTGCATTGTGATGCTTCTAATTACGGCATCGGTGCCATGCTTACTCAAGAACAAGATGGAAAGGACGTGGTCATTGCTTACATGAGTAGAGCTCTCAATAAAAACCAACAGAACTATTCAACTACTGAGAGAGAAACTCTATCGGTCATTACTGCACTGGAACACTGGCGATGCTACCTCGACAACGGCAAGGAATTCACAATATATACCGACCATGCCGCTCTGAAATGGTTCCTTAATCTCTCGAACCCTTCGGGACGACTAGCTCGATGGACTCTACGTCTATCATGTTTCACCTTTGTCCTAAAACACAAAAGGGGCAAAGAGAACATTATACCAGACATGCTTTCTCGCTCGAAGAACCTTAAACACGATACAGCCCCTATAGCAACGGATCCTACGGACCCAGCGCTAACGGCGGAAATCGAGCATTACAACAAACTCTTTCGGAACTGCCAGAGTAACCCAGATCAATGCCCGAATTACACTATTACGGACAATAAACTCTACCGCTACTCTCACTCACCGGACACCCTAACCGACGACTTCAGTTGGAAGGAAGTACCTCCTCCGCACGTCAGGGAGGCACTGATCAAACAGAATCATGGCTCTACGCAAGAACCACATCTTGGTGTGTTCAAAACTTACAAGAAAATAGCACTCCTGTACCACTGGCACAATATGTTCAGAGACATCGCTAAACTCATTTCCACCTGCGAAACCTGTCGAGCTCATAAACATTCGAACCATGCTCCTTACGGACCTATGGGAAAGCCCAAAATCTGTTCAAGACCTTTCCAGAGCATATCCTTGGACCTGATGGGCCCATTGCCTCTAACCAGGCGTCGTAACCAGTACATACTAGTGGTAAATTGTACTTTCACCAAATACTCCTTGATTTTTCCATTAAAACGAGCAACAGCGGCGAACATAATATCTAACCTCGAAAACTACGTTTTTCTAGTCCATGGGATCCCTCAAACAATAATCATGGATAACGGTTCTCAATTCCGGTCTGCCGAATTCGATAACTTGCTGAACAAATATAAGATACCCTTTAAATTCTACTCCCCACACTACTGTCCCCAGGTGAACCCTACTGAACGCTATAATAGAACGATCATCACGGCGCTATCATCCCTCGTAGGAGATGATCATAGGTCATGGGACCTCTACCTCCCAAGAGTGCAATGCGCGATGAATAACTCAGTGAACGCCGTAACGAACTATTCACCATCTTTTCTCACCTTTGGTCGTGAAATAATCACTTGTGGATCTCAGTACACACAGGCACCGGACCTGAATGAGATAACATTCTTGCCCCGGGACATCTACGCCAATAATATCGGCCTACTCTCACCTGTCTTCGACAAAGTGCAAGTCGCTCTACACATATCCCATGCTAAGAACGCTGCACGTTATAATTTACGTCATACTTTTAAAGAATTTAATATAGGTGACACCGTTTGGCGAAAAAGCTATACTCTTAGCAACGCCGGCACCTATTTTAGCTCAAAGTTAGCTCCTAAATACGTTAAAACAAAAGTTATTGAGAAAATTTCGCCCCTGGTCTATGTCCTCGAAGACCAGAATGGCACAAGGTCGAAATGGCATGTTAAAGACATTAAAATGTAAATATTCATCTTAGTTGTAGTCGATCACCACTAGTTTAATTGTAGCATCTATCTACATTAAAACATCATTTTACTCATTAAATTTTATTTTATCTAATCTATATAACATTATTCCCTAATAATTTTATTATTCTCTAAATCGCCTTAGATTTTCTCTATTAAGGCGACACTTACGAAACCCTCTTAACGGGACGTACATTCTCTAGTAAGGAGTTTGAACCCGGCCACTACAGCCGTGGGCTCGATCAGCTTCTCAGGCATCTACTATGGCCCGAGTGCTCCTATCCTTATCTTTATTCGACCTCTCGTCGGTCGCCTCTTGTATTATCATTGCATCTGTAAATAACATGGGTCTTCACGAGCGGATGACAACTCGTTTAAAAAAAAAGCCTTCGGTCACGAGCGGTTGACAACTCCTTTAAATAAGCCTACTGTCCGAGCGGATGACAACTCGTTTAAAAATGCCTTCGGTCACGAGCGGTTGACAACTCCCTGAAATAAGCCTACTGTCGGAGCGGTGGACAACTCCTTAAAAAAGCCATCTGTCATAATTGCGAACTTCCTTCGGGAGTGGACGTCATTAGATGTGAACTCCACCCCTACAGATGAAAGAAGTCGGTATGAAAGGGTGAATGCAAGTAGAAGTATAAGAGTGAGAGGGACAGTTCCAAAAAAATTTTTTTTTCTCATCCTAATATTAGGCATATTAATAAAAAAAAAAATTTTTTCCGGGGTTGTCGGGAATATGTAGCGGAATCTAGGATTCCAGATCTAAATGCACGAAGAGCAAGTTTAGATTGCGCCCCGTGCATGAAAAATAAAACAAGCATTTCATAGTTTATTCTTTTATTGTAATAGGAGCACACAAAGTAATTGTATTTCAGTAACGCGGCACACACGCACTTTCACTGGCGTAGACCTGGACGCGCTGGACACGCGGGATGGACGCGCCTACTACGCGCGCGCTCATCCCACGGCGAGTTGTCGCGGGCATAGGATCGTAGTAGACCTAAGCTCGTTCTACAGTCTGCGAACAAGGCAGACAAGTCTATAATTGTGCTGTGCAATAACTTACTATCGCTTGAAAATATGTTCCCTGATCTTTATTGTGCACGGGTTCGCCTTAAGGAAATTGTGAAATAAACTATTGTAAGCCTCCGCCTTAAAAGGTCCATAGAGAGCTACGATATTTTATTATAAACCTAAAATGTCCATAGCGAGTAGAATAATTTATAGTTGACATTGTTTCCTAGCAACGTAATTTATAAATAATTGCAATTTATTTTATTTTCTGAAAATTGTTATAATAGTAATTTATTGTATTAGCGAACAAGCACAATCTGGAATATTGCCTAAAGAAGCCCGATGAATTGACAAAAATGGCGTCGAGATTTGCCAATGATTATGTTATGTCACGGCGAACGAAAAAACGGAAAATCACGGATAAAGGATTTGCAGAATTACCTGATTTATGGATTGCAGTGTCCGCTGCAGCCTCCCTGATCGCCGCGTTGATGATAGGACACTCCATCAGGAGTACAAGAAGACTTTTCACTCGCCCGAAAACTTTCGACGCGGTTATAAGAATACTGCTATCTACTAAGGTTCTAGTTATAAATCTTCATTTACCAACGGGAGGCTACACGTCCGCACGGGTTAAAGAGATCCTTGAAACTGCGTCAAAAACGTCGATTGTTTAATTCCATTCGAAAATTCAAATATTTGAAAATGTATGAGAAAACTGTTGAAGGCCAGTCATTAAAGAAAATATCGATCTTCTTGCTAAGTAAAATCGACTGACAAGGAGATGGAATTACCCGGCTGGCCACGTAAACACGGCTGGCCACTGAAATAAAATAATGAAAAGTAAATCAAAGAATCTCGAACTCCATATGAAATTTCAAACACGAACCGAGCTTTCTTTATGAATTTTTGGAAAGCCAAGGTCAGTCCTGCGGTGGTTCCCACAAAAGAACCTTACGTAGTATAAAGACCTGGCCAGGGTCACAGCAAGACCCTGGCCCCTGCCCCGGTCTCAATAAGTACCGCGTAAACCAAGATCTCGCAAGTCCCGGCATCAACACCTCCAGCGCCGCGGCCGTCCAGCTGCCCGTCTCCAGCTGCGGGCACCCTGCTGCTCCATCACGTCCTGCCGCGAGTTACCTCACCCCAGGAGGGGTGCGGTCGCCGAAGTTACCCCCCACTGAAGGTGCGGTGGGGGCTCCGATCCTAAGGCCTAGGGCCCACTTTCGAAAAAATACCCAAAATTGAACGTCTCAAGTGTTTTCTATGTAGTAGTTATGTTTAGCCCCTTGTCTGTTTTTATACTCTACACCCACTTGCTCTCCGTGCATTAAAGTATCTTATCATTTATCTCTACTCTTCTATCTTTTTATTTAACGTCGTCCCGAGATAGGAGGGAAGTTTCACTCCTCGTACCTCGTAACGCGACAACCCCCTGCCACACTGGACAGAGTTTCGGTAATACTATTGAAACGTGGATGTGGTTTTTGAATATCTCTGACTACCCCCTCGGGGAATATAGTCGTGAGCATATGCTAGAGCTAAATCTGCAAACTACAACTTCACGCTTGAAAAGAATCGAGTAGGTAGTTTGGCTTAGTTTTAGTTTAGCAGTGGTTTTTACCACCCCAAAAGGGATAATGGTCGTCAATTTATAACCCAGGTCAAGATGCTCATGTTATGCTTATAACGACCATACAGCCTTAGTTTATAAGATAATATTGTTAGTTGTTAATTGAAACTTGTTATGTTGTAGCCTTTGTGAAACTATATCCAAGGAATTTTGTTAGACAATGTTAAACCAGTTTCGCAAAGTTTCGGAATTAATTGAAGATCAAACTCATCAATGTCGGTAACGTCACAGATTGAAGTAAAACTATTAAATTGATCTGGTAGAGAGTTTAATTTGATCGGTATTAAATACACTTCAGACCGAGTCGTTTTTCAGCGATATTGAAATAATGGAACGGGCGAAGTATGTTGTGACCTTGTGACACACGGACAAACGGAATGGACAGACAACGATATGATTACGTAAGTGTACCGTTTTGCTTATTTTGATACGGAACACTAAAAAGGTGTCTCAAAAACGTTTTCAATGTATTGTAGCTCCGAACTAACATACGTCGAAGAAACAAAATATAGGTGTTAGGAGCTCGATGTAAGGTAGGTACTTCCCACCCACAATGTACTACCGAACAAAAAGGTGACGTTAAAACAAGGCGTTGTCGTAGTACCCTTCGATCAAAGTAAAATTAAAGGATAGGCCCAAAGCGCGTTAAGTTGAAGTGTTTATGAAGTATAACTGTCATTTGTTTTGCATTATTTTTCTGGTTTTGAAATGTTCGCGTAAGGCCTATCCATTAATTTTACTTTGTTCGAAGGTAGTACCTACAAAGTTATCGAATAAAATTCAACGATATGTAATGATTTTCATAGAAACAAGATTCGGAATCGGTTAACATGAAATTTTTTTCTATTGTGTGTTCTAATGAATTGATACGGCAGCAGGTGCAAGCGGCAAGCATAATATGTCTTCTCCCTTCACTACAAGACGTCTAGTCTATCAAATATTCATGAAACATTTTAATATCAGCTTTGGGAGGTCAAATTATAGTGGATCATTAGACTTATCTTTCTCTCTTATCTCTTCTTTGTCTTTGTGCACTGCACGCTTCGCAATGTTCACTTTGCGTCCCAATTTTATATCCCTTTTTAGTGAAGTTCGCAATTATGCTAAAAGCCTAGCGTTCATTGCCGTTTGAAGTTTGTTCTTCTACAGTCTAGACCAGTGTTTCTCAAACCGTGACGCAAAGGAGGCAAAGATGTTGGAATAGGATCGCGTCACTTGCGAACTTTTTGTGTTAGATACTGTACTAATAAAACAATACCTGGTCTTCTAAAGCAACCGACAAGTACAAGTGCAACATTCAAGTACTTATTTTTTTTTAGTAAAGCCTCAATTAGCATTGGTTATTAGGTTAGTTAGTTTGATACTATTATTTTCGGTCGGTTGTCATTATTAGTTTGACAACCACTGGTCTAGACCACGTCTGTGCACCCAGTTCACAGTCCGATACAATTACTTCAATCGTAAACTTCAATTGAGTTTCGAATTCAGATTGGGTGTAAAGCTAAGTGAGGGGAGGGAGAATTTTGAAAAAGCTTTTAGTTTTGTTGGTTCTGCAATTTGAATTCTAAATTATTAAAATAAGGCTTGAATATCAATGGGCGACGAAATACATTGTCGTTGGCGTTGGATAGCTATAGACACTCAATCATAAAGGTCCAAGTTCGAGTCCGAACGGACCAACATAACAATGAGTTTTTCTAACTTTTACGTATGTAATACCGACTTCTCCGTCTTCTTCTCTCTTCTCTCAAATGGTGAAGGAAAACATAGTAAGGAAACCTGCATACGATGAAAAGGAAATTCTGAAGTCTATCAATCCGCATTAGGCACGCGTGGTGGACCGACGGCCATACACCCTCCTTGAGGGTAGGCAAGGCATGTACACACGGCGATATATCAAGCTACGCAAAACTATAATAAGCTGGCCGCGCGTTCGTAGAGTAATCTACGAGTATCACGTCGCGCGGCCAGGGTTTTGCGTAGCCTGATGTGTCGCCATGTGTACCCTGCAGAGCAACGTATTATAGGCTTATCATGACGAATTAAGGGTATATTACCGTTGACGCGCTCCATACAAACGTACTATGGTGATATTTTCAATACTAACTAATTAAAGTCATTGAAATTTTTCAGAAACAATCTAGAAACAAATCACTATGCTTGTATGGAGTCAGATTTTCGTTAAAATGTATAGTTTTAAAGTAACAGTGCCTCAAAGATTTCCATACAAATCTTAAATTAATCCTAGAATTAAAACTGTATATTTTAACGAAAATCTGACTTCATACAAGCATAGAGATTTATATCGAAATTATTTCTGAAAAATTTAATTTACTTTAATTGGTTAATATTGAAAATATCACCATAGTACGTTTGTATGCAGCGCGCATTTGCGCTCTCGGAATAAACTTCCGAGCTTATTTGAAGGGTATTTCAGCTTATACTGCAGAACCTTAAAACAGCATTCAAGATTTGTAAGAAGTACAAAAGTAAAGTAACATTTACTCATCACTGCACTCCATTTAACGGCGCAAATACAATATTTTTCTTAAAACTCCTGTAAGTACCTTTTACAATCTACACGGGGCGGCGAGCAAACACCGTTCGTTTTGCATTTTAAATGTTAAAGGCTTCAGTCAGGGCGCCGCGCCCCGCGCCCGGCGAGGTAGTTCCGATAGAATATTTATTCTGAATGTTCCGGTTATGCCCCTTGCAACTTGCCTTGTAAAAATGCATTACCATTTATGCTAGTTTACTTGCATGGAGCTAGTTGCTGCTACGATTTGTATAGTTCGATGGACAAAAAATTGGGCTTAATAATTTAATAGCCTATTGTATGTTCCACTGGGCATAGGCCTCAGGGAGAATTAAGGGTTGGTCAACCTCGCGTGCCCAATGCGGATTTGTAGACTTCACATACGGATCATCATTTCAAATATTAAAAAAAAACGGACAAATATTTAACAATAAATGGTTGTTTCGTGGACATGATTTTTGTTTAAGAAAACAGATTTTAGTCACAATTACCAGAAATATTTTAAGCAACAAATAATTCTGACTACCTCCAACGTATTTTCTAGTAAGATTTACAAAAAATAATAGTTAGAAAGAAAAAAAAAGAGTCACTCGAGTATGGGCGGACCAGCTCTCCCAGTCCGTTACTATGGGGAAGAATTTCAATCATTCCGCCATATCGTCGAGGAGTGCCCACTCAAAAAGTATCCCGGGAACATGAAATACCTTGTTGAACTAACAAAAGAGGCTTCTGAATGATAGAAAAACTTGAACTTAACTATAGTGACATGGTCTGAAAGCCATGTGAATAAAAAAACGAATGTCACATAATGATACTACTAATTTTATCTCCGTCTAAGACTCGCTTTGGTTCTCTAACCTAACTGGTTGCGAATAACTTGAGTATTGACTCCAAAGTATGTAATGGAATTATTAAAATTGAAACTGGTATGCAGTTGCAAGTAACTTGCACGAGAGAAACGCGACTACGTACAAACGTTATCGTTAACAACTTTCTCCTTATGCCGTATGTAATAGAGGTCATAACCGTTCGAATTGGTTGGCAGAAAGTATTGCTGTGTTTGGCAATAAATAGGATAGAAATAGTAATGGTTTACGCTCGTCTCGGGTAACATTGAGTTGCGGCTGAGCTGAACATCGTGAATTGTTCACCACATTTGAAATTGAAATGTGGACTTTATGTTTTTAGGTTGTTCGAATAGAGAGCTTTTTGGTACATGCTGAGATGGAAAAAGATAAAAATAATATTTCACACATCCTAAATCGTATAAAAGAAAGTGGATCATATGTAACGCCTGCCTTACAAATACGGAATTGTGATTCTGAATTCCGAATCAGAATTAGGTTTTCGTATGGATTTTCCTCCTCCAGAATTATGATCGGAATTTCCAATCCATACGAAATGGTATTTCTGTCCGGAATAATTCCGCATGTATTTGGCACACCTAATAGGAATAAGAACACCTAAGAAAAGGGAGCATAGGTACACACGACGACATCAATCTACACAAAACCAACATAAGCTGGCCAGGCGAAACTATACTTTATTCAATATGTACGCGAGGCTAGCTTATTTTGGTTTTGTATAGCTTGATATGTGGCCGTCTATACGTACTTTCAAATTTTTTAAGTACTGTAACTAAACGAACTGATTGTATAAGTAGTAAACTTTATTCTTTTAAATTTTATAGTTTTAAATCATAAGCATAAGCATATGCTCACGACTATATTCCCCGAGGGGGTAGTCAGAGATATTCTGAAACCTCAGAACATCTACGTTTCACCAGTAGTACCGAAGCTCTGTCCAGTGTGACGGGGTGACGGGGTTTTAAATCATACGGTTCCATAAACAGTGACTGGGCACTTTGCTCTCAGGAGCGATGGCCGATGGGGCCGAAGAGTTCTAGAATGGCGACCGCGTATCGGAAAACGCGGGGTGAGTAGGCCCCCAAGGTGGACCGATGACCTGGAGTGCGATTTTTGAATCTCATTCGGCGAGCTCAGCAGTTGAAAAATTGAAAATGTCAAAATAACTATGGAGAAATGCATCTTTCTACTGCTGAGTTAAAATCATACTACAGGAGAGTGATTTTTGAAAGTCAAATCAGCAGTAAAAAGATGCGTATCTCCGTAGTAATTTTGAACAGCTAAGCTCACCGAATGAGATTCAAAAATCGCACTCCTAGTGAAGGCGGTGGGAACACATTGAATGAGGACAGCGCTGGACTGGTCGTTGTGGCGGCGCTACCCAGGTATGTCCAGCAGTGGACCTCTATCGGCCGATATGATGATGATGAGTGATTTTATTTGTGTCCTAATCTATTTTGATCTTTATCTACTTAATTTATCTTTATTCAATTATTTGTTTTAAGTCTATCATAAAATGGAGACGGGCTCACTACCCATCACACTGGATAAAGTTTCGGTGTGTACCACTAGTGAAACCTGCATGTTCTGAGTTTGTAGAATGAGTGTCTCTTATCCCCTTGGGGAGTAAAGTCGTGAGCAATATGCATTTATGCATTATTTGTTAATTGAAATGAATTCCTGCATTTATTAATCGTAGGTAATTTACATAAAGGCATTAATTATACCAGGAATAGAGGAACAGACAGCTGAGAGAGCGAGATGTACCTAGCGGCACCACTGTTTAATAGAAAGAGATAGGTTACGCGAGGCAATAGAACCGTTTTCTAGTCTCTTATCAGTTTTTACGATTCGGTTTCTGTGAATAGTTGCGAATCTAAAGTGAAATCGTAGATAATTTTGTGAAATATACTGACACTACTTCATTAATTTATCCACGAGTTCACGTTAGACTCAGAATTATAGACAGTATTCGAATAGTCTCCTGAAAACATCCAAAAACGGTTTCATTTGACAACTCATGTCAGTACCTCTATTCCTGTAAGGTATAATACCTTTATGGTAATTTACGAACTCATTTCTGGAATTTTTTATGCAGTACTTCTAGCTAAAATTTCAGGAGAAAAACAGAAAAACAAACTGGTTTCTGAATTTCAGTACTTATAACGCCATCTGTGCCAAAATGAAGGGACACTTAATATCTAGTGAATTTGGTAAGTTTCTCTTACAAGTTGAATCAAGCTCAATTTGGTTCTAGTAGTCACTGCTAGAGTTCGTTCATACACAATTTCTGTAGCTAAAAAGATCCGGTCAGGAGCGTATCGGATGAGCATATGATAGGATTCCGTAGCCATTGAATAGTAAATTCTTTATTATTGAACTGTTTTGATACTTTTTGTGCTACAGCGTACGTTATTAAGGGGCTACCTGCCGGTTTTGGGTAATTTTGTAACCATTTTATTCATTAACTATGGCACTTTTTGAGCTGAAATTTAAACTGAACCATCTACAGGATATGAGAAGTGATGTGGTTTTTCTAGAAATCGATTTTAATGAATAAAACCGAAGAAAAGGGACTCTAAAGTCACCCCTTTTTTTCCAGTTGTAACCATTTTACTCTTACATTTTTAATCGGAACAAAATAAAAATTTACTATATTGTTCACAATACAATTTAGAATGATGTGGTTTTTTTACTTTTTCGAATTTTTCAAAGAAAACAGCAAAATTCTGACCGGAGCCACGCGCTCTTTCTCATCGATTAGTATGGAGTGTGAGTGAGAGGAGAGTGGTCCACGGCTGATACGCCTTAATTAAATTTTTAAAGAGCTAACTGCAATCTTGGACGATCATCATTATCTCAGCCGATGGACGTCCACTTGACTGCTGGACATAGGCCTCCCCCAAGGATCGCCATAACGACCGGACCTGCACTGCCCTCATCCAACGGGTTCCCGCCGCCTTCACTAGGTCATCGGTCCACCGTGTGGAGAGCCTACCCACGCTGTGCTTCCCGGTACGCGGTCGCCACTCAAGAACTTTTCGACCCCATCGGCCATCAGTTCTTGGACGATATCAGTGTTTAATTTTGTAACTTTAAAAGTTTAGATATCTTTAGAATATGAAAAAAAAAACGTTTTTTGGGAATATTTAAATGCGAGATATTTGCGCTCAAAGTAATTATGAGGCGTGGCAACCAGGACAGGATGGTGGGACAGGGCTCTCCTGGCGGTATTTAGTACTAAGTGTACAAGCTACGAGTCAGTTATAATAAAATAAAACAGCCACATTAATTTGATAGGATTTGTATTTATGAGCAAATAAATAAATAAATCAGCTTGCATAATGTTACATTGTGAGTTATATGCTGTGCATCTTGAACCAAATAATTAATGTACAGGTCATTGCAGATGCAAGAGGTACTGCATACAAGGTAATAAAACAAATACAATAAACGTTAAACTTGAAAATCGTTTCTGCAAATTTTGATTTACAAAGATTGAAAAATTATGTCTCCGGCGGGACTTGAACCAGAGAAATCTTTTAAACCGGGAAAAATTTAGCTACTGAGCCCACTACCGAAAACGAAATTTGTCAACCTATTCGTCTTTGAGGGACGTAGCACCATCTAATGGTAGTTACGTCGCAAATTCGTATGACAGAAATTTGTTCTCAACGTAACCACTAAGAGCGCTGTACGAAATTGAATACAAAATTGGTGACGTTACTACAGTAGTAAAGTAAGTTGAAAACTCATGGTAGGCCCCTGTTCACTGTGTAGTGACTGAACTGACTGTAGCGGGTGAAGAATCATCCGTTGTTATTTTAAGAGTGATAAAAAACTTTGCTACAACAAACTACTTCAGTATTATAACTGCAGCAAAATTCTTTACAATTTCAGATTGGATTTTTTCTATATAATTCCTTTGTCAATAGCTCACAGAATACACAGAATAAATAGACAGAATTTAAAATATAATAACAATTAATGTGAAAATTAGACTAAAATTAAAATGTTCTTTATTCGTACCTTACATTGTGACTTGTTTATTTAATTAGCAAGCTTTGTAAAGTTGGGATAGAGGTCATAGATATGTAACCAGGTAGTTATTGTAAACATCAACAAACTAACGCTACAGATATCATTATAACGACCTATTATACAAACGTATCGTACTAAGGCAGTGTTTTAACAATCAATATTTTTATTTATTTATTGCGCGACAGACTCTCACAAACTTTACTTTAGGTTAAAAAGGTTTTTCAACTGATATAGGTACTTAATTCAATGTTTGGATCATTGACATATTACTCTAGCGATAGGAAAGCTCGTTCAAACAAACAACATGTCACACAAAACAACACAAAATGACACATTGCGGTTCGTCATTGCCATAGTGATGAAGTGAACTCGGGAACATCAATCAGTTGCGTAGGTGTATTCAAGTGGAACATGTTGCTTCTATGGAAGGGCAAGTCTATCGCTAGAGTTTAAGTCTATGGTTTAGATACTTATAAAAAAGTATGGTGCTTACGCTGAAATGCATTTACATTGTGGTAAAATGGAAAATCGGTAAAATGCAAAAGAAGTTAGCTTTAGCCAAGTACGCCCCTGCCCTAGACTATGCTATCTAGGTATAGAGAATGTTAACAGGACCTGCTTAGTTCTTTGGATGTACGACAATTCGGCTATTAGCTTTCATTCGAATGAGAACTAAGCCGTCACATTATTTTGCAAGGTTATATTCATATCCAAACGCGCGATGAAGCTATTTTTTTTCGTTAATATACAGTTTTAATGCTAGGATTAATTTATGATTTGTATGGAAATCTTTGAGGCAATGTAACTTTAAAACTGTACATTTTAACAAAAATCTGACAACATACAAGCATAGAAATTTGTTTCTATATAGTTTCTCAAAACAATTCATTGACTTTATTTGGTTAGTATTGAAAATATAACCAGACTTCGTTTGTATGGAGCAAGTTCCGAATTATATCCTCTTTATCGAAATAGAAAATCATCGTGCGATTCCAATTTTAAACTTATAGGTATCATTAGAGAAATCAAAAAGGTAAATACGCATTTTGAAGCAGTTCATGTGGTTCGTCTGTCGCAATCGCA
The DNA here is from genome assembly GCA_963693445.1 of Agonopterix heracliana. NCBI lineage: Eukaryota > Metazoa > Arthropoda > Insecta > Lepidoptera > Depressariidae > Agonopterix > Agonopterix heracliana. The sequence goes on from OY856314.1 coordinate 21,249,060, forward strand.
AAGCCAAGTGTAGGTACTCCCTAAAAGGCATCCTCCATTCTACATCCATAAATTACCATTGATTACTGAACTGGACATCTAATCTTATTGAAAATAGTGGTCAGGTCTACCTGACTATCTTGTCTGTGTACACTTCAAATAATCCGAGACAATTTGTCACTGTGTTGAAAATAAGGACTAATAACACTTAGTTATAAAATTCAATTTAGTCTGGGCGCGTTTGACTGAGTTTAGCTATCCAGTTCCAATGTAGACAGGGTGAAAGGAAAAGTATAATTTCCTCTAGTAAAAATTGTCAGCTCCCGTAGTAAAAGTTGTTCAGTTTGATGGATAGAGTATGTTGTTTAAAGGTTAATGATACTTTTCCTTACACCCTTTAATTGATTACAATTTATTGAATTCACAATAATCAGTGCCTTGTGAAAATAAAACAATTCGAAAACAGGCATGACTTAATTAATCACTTTTATCCATAGAAAAATTACTCTAGCGATAGACACGCTCGTTCTAACAAACAACATGTCACACAAAACAACACAAAATGACACATTGCGGTCTGTCATTGCCATAGTGACGAAGTGAACTCGGGAACATCAATCAGGTGCGTACACCTCATTCAAGTGGAACATGTTGCTTCTATGCAAGGGCAAGTCTATCGCTAGAGTAATTTGTCTATGGTTTTATCTAAATATGTTTTTCTGAAAAATCTGTCTAGTAAATGTCAAAATGTTTTACAAAATTCGATTCTACAATCGGTGGCAGTTCGTACATCAGAGACTAGACATACTTACACAAAATAAAAGCGCAACTAAACTACTGTTAAACTCATAAACTCTCTTGCGCAATTCCTTCCCTATCCTTATAAGAAAAATATAATTATGACACAAATACTATAGTTACATTCCATATACACACGTTATATTTTACAATATATTTATACACTCCGATACACATCCTAAACTGATATTTATCACATTATTATTTATTATATAAACTGAAGACTATCTCAGCAATAGTAACTAGACAACATACAATAATTTAATGACTTTTTAACGATGACTATTATTTTCTTTCGATATATAAAAATTACTAATTACTCTCGACATTTCTCAACGGTACATAAAATTGTTTAAGCGATAAGTCATCACGATTTTAAAAGCGGAATTATTAAATTTATGATATCGTTTGCCATTACGTTTCAATACAAAATCCTGTATACGTCACTACTCTCATAAGTCTGAACTATTTGTCCTAACACTAGCCTAGGTATTCAGCACACTTTAAGGAGCCGTCTATGTCGTTAAAGTGCTCATTAGAGATCTTGACGCTCAATTGCAGAAACTCTCATTAGATTTATTCCTCCATTAAATCTCTTGTTATCACTTTTGGTCTTGTTGACGTAGAAAAAGCTAGCAAGAGATTTAATGGAGGATTAACTCTAATGAGCGTTTCTGCAACTAACTGAGCATACCGTTTCTGAGTTTCTGACACGCAGTTGCAGAAACGCTCATTCAACTTAAATCTTCCATTAAATCAATTGCTAGGTTTTACTATGTCAACAAGATCAAAAGATACAGTAAGAGATTTAATGGAGGATTAGCTTTAATGAGCGTTTCTGCAACTGAGTCACTGACCATTTTACCGTTGTATCTTCCAATTATCAATAGTATTCCTTGCATTTAAAGACTTAAGATACATCTCAGTCACCGATCTCATCAATAAAATCAACTGCTTGAAGTGTAACAAAAACCTAAGCGGGTGCCGTATTATCATCGATCGCATCATAGCGACCCCTCTGGCCTCAATTGTCGTAAACGCCATTTTTGGCCAAAATTTGTTAATAATGCAGTTTTGTTTATTTTTTTTCGCTCTATCGATCGGTGTATTCCCCTGTAAAAAGTCATTTTTGGCGTTTACGACAATTGAGGCCAGAGGGGTCGATAGAACAAATAAGATTCCTAATTCTCCATTAAATAATTACATCGTCCACGTACGCACTAAAAGTTTCCACGATCACTGTCCATTAATCCACTGAATCAATCCGGTCTCTCTACACGTCGAGCTGCGTGAGGAAGTTCGGCAGACGGTGAGGGGTGGAGTGTGGCGCGGGTGCGGGGGGGGAGGGCGCGACCTGGTCGATGTCGGCGTGGTCGCGGCGCGGGGGGCGCGGCGCGGGCGCGGCGCGCGGGAGGCGCAGCGGCACGGGCAGCAGCTCCGGCATCACGCTGTGGTGCGTCACCAGCGCCGACAGCGACGTGAACTCCTTCGTGAAGCCCTGCAGATACATTACGAGCGTTTTTAGTTGGACAAGTTCGTGTGAGATTGTACCGCGATGTACAGATATTGGGGGAGGTTAGGTAGCACGACAGACTGTGAGTGGCGCGTTTCTCATCCCCACCACTCTACCTGCCCTCTGCTAACATCTATACCTAACCTCGTTTCTCCCAAATCATATGTGCACCTCGGGACAGTCATGATAGAAAATTGTATTGAGCAAATGAAACAAGCGACGCACGCAACGCAACGCAAGCCCGTCGTTCATGACTTTTAGAAGACGTGAAGATATGATCTTCTCTTGTAAACTTGAAGTGGAATTCTTTCATTGAGAGATCCCATTCATTATATTGAGGTCTTCATCATCATCATCTCAGCCGATGGACGTCCACTGCTGGACATAGGCCTCCCCCAAGGATCGCCATAACGACCGGTCCTGCGCTGCCCTCATCCAACGGTTTCCCGCCGCCTTCACCAGGTCGTCAGTCCACCGTGTGGGGGGCCTACCCACGCTGCGCTTTCCGGTACGCGGCCGCCACTCGAGAACCTTCCGGCCCCATCGGCCATCGGTTCTGCGAGCAATGTGCCCTGCCCACTGCCACTTTAGTTTAGCAATTCTTTGGGCTATGTCAGCTACTCTGGTTCTTCTGCGGATTTCTTCATTTCTGATCCGATCTCGCAGGGAAACTCCAGTGGTATTGAGGTCTTAAGGGGATATAATTCGAGCGCGCTCCATATAAACGAAGTCTGGTGATATCTTCAATACCAACCAATTTAAGTCGATGAAATCACAGCACTCTCAGCTCAGTCTCCTGTGTCAACGACTTTTTTGACATTATTTACCCCTGGTGTCAGAGTTTTTTCAGACCGCCTTACGGCCTCTGACGTTGTTTTTGTGTAACGACTACTACCGCCAAAGACAGTAGCCGGGATCAACGGCTTCACATGCCATTCGAAGCATGGACTCATCTTTCTTTTCAGAAAGTCAGATGACTCAGCCTTCAATGTCATAACCAACTGGGGAAAAACGCACAAAGTGACATATGACTAGGTGTCCCTCGTGGGAATCGAACCGACGACCTCCATGTCTAGAGCCCAATGCTCTTAACCATTAGACCATGGAGGCAGTCTTCTAATATCCAATAATGATTGATATTATTCAAAACTCACCTTAATCTTATAGCCCTTCGTAGTCCGCAGTATAAGATAGTGTGCAATCCCGGAAGGTTGGAAATCCCTCGGCACGCGCACGGAGAGCGCGTAGCACGCGGGCTGCGTCGTGCTGCCGCGCACCAGGAACGCGCCCACCGGCTGCGTGCTCAGCACCTCCAGCGCTATCTGTTGCCAAGTGGATGGTCAGTGATGATATAAGGCTCGTTTACAAGGATTTTAGAACAATATCAGACACAGGTAATAAAAATAACACGTCATATAAATACCATTATAACCAACTAAGACATGTGATTTCCACATTTCCACAACCGATTGTTCTGGAGCTACAAATGGCTTCTCAAATAATTATAATGCGGCAAGACCCCTTTAAGATGTTTCGTTTAAGTATATTATACCACCACCGCCCACCACTCAACCAATCCGCATAGGGCACGAGTGGCTCGGGCGTTAGCGCCCAACCATCCTCCATGAACAGGCCTGTGCCCTGTAGTGGGACGTATAACAGGCTGATGATGATGAGTATAAATACAGTTGTAAAAACTGATAAAGTTTCAAAAGACTATATTGGGCATATTATGTCAAGCCTTGGATACCAGAGAATGCTTACTTTTAGGCATCCAATTCGACCAAGGAAGATGTCGTAATTGTCGTAGCACGACCCGTAGCTTTCAATAAATATAATGTATGCCGTGCTGGAACCAGGGCACCTGCTTGAGCTCGGGCTCGGGCCGCAGGTTGTTGTTGACAAACACATGAAACGTGCCGTACCTCTCTCGGTATGCCATGCTGGAACCAGGGCACCTGCTTGAGCTCGGGCTCGGGGCGCGGGTTGTTGTTAACAAACACATGAAACGTGCCGTACCTCTCTCGGTATGCCATGCTGGAACCAGGGCACCTGCTTGAGCTCGGGCTCGGGCCGCGGGTTGTTGTTAACAAACACATGAAACGTGCCGTACCCCTCTCGATATGCCATGCTGGAACCAGGGCACCTGCTTGAGCTCGGGCTCGGGCCGCGGGTTGTTGTTAACAAACACATGAAACGTGCCGTACCTCTCTTGGTATGCCGTACTGGAACCAGGGCGCCTGCTTGAGCTCGGGCTCGGGGCACGAGTTGTTGTTGACAAATACATGAAACGTGCCGTACCTCTCTCGGTATGCCGTGCTGGAACCAGGGCGCCTGCTTGAGCTCGGGCTCGGGGCGCGGGTTGTTGTTTCCGGAGCAGCGCGACGCGCCGCACGACGACCCGCCCGACGACGACGACGTCGCGCGACTACACGCCATCGGACTGCTGGAAATTAACACACAGTTGGGTCATGAATATATTGTTCTCATCTCTGTGTCTGTGAGTCAGATACGAAGCAAGTATAATCAAGAAAATATTTTACCTACACTATGTAATTCGTATTCGTAAAACGTCGTTGTCGAAACGAAACTTGGAATGATTTGTCATTAATTACCTTCCTAATTGTTTTTCGTTTGGATGATAATGACTCGTCTGGTTACAAGATGCATTCTGTGAAACGAAATGATACTCCCCCTCCCCACCATCTGAGTGAACTTCGCCACAGGAACAAATAATCTCCAAGGTACGATCTGCAATGGCCAGTATGGAAGTCTTTAAATTGGCTTCAGACTCAAGTTGGGAATTGGACTATACTGATGCTAGAGGCAAACCAATTCTCGTACTCTTCTTTCCTACATTATTGACGATCATGACCGTCTCGTTAATTTCAAACTAACCAGTTCTTAATATTATTGCACTTGCGAAAGTCGACATCCAGGTCGGTGTGTCCGAGGTTGGTGTCGTTGTAGCGTCGCGGCGTGACGTCACGGTTGCTCTCCCGCGTCCGCGCCTCCGCCTCCGACGCCTCATTGATGTAGCCGCCGTTGAGGCAGAGCGGCATGTTGGTTGGCCTGGAACGGTTTCAAAATAAACGGATCAGAAAAATTGCATGTCTCTTCTGTTTATTAATGAACTGGATTCATGTGTAGTCTTGAGCCCCGGCTCAAAAAGCCACCCGTTTATTTCTTAAGAGTTTCATAGATGCTACTAAAAGCTTTTTGTAAGCAATGGACACGGACAGTCTGTTATTCGTCAGTTCGCCAATCTACCTGCCAAGCTTGGCAATTATGGTAAATTTGATCTTTGCTTTTATCAACCAGTGAACTTTTTGTAGGTGTGTAGCTAATCATCATTAATCTTCATGAATTTTTGAAAAAAAATTGTGCAATATGGTCCTAATACACGATTGAGTTTTGATTGCCGTAACTACCAGATACTACTATCAAGAATCGTTAAGGAAAAATTTATGGTATGAGTTTAAAAATAGGTAGAGTGGAACAAATGGCGGTCAGCTACACCAGAGGACCGCAAAAGTAAATAGGCTCTTCCAATACTATTCATTTAGTGTATGCTAGCTGCCTTTCAATTGCAAATTGTGCCAAGAAATCCGAGAATGCTGAGCCATACTTTGATGGAAGTGGTAGGATGATCAATGGTCAGAGGTGGGCAATCTTCGTGTGAAGGCTGCAGTAAAGCTTATAGAATTCATTTCATAAGCAATTGTCTCTCTAGGAATACCTTTCTTCACTCCTTTAAAAACATGATACAAAATAATACTCACGTGGTAGGAGTATCAGCGACCAGAGGCGTGGAGTCATCATCTGAAGGCTGCAGTAAAGCCCCGCTGAAGCCCATGGCGATGCGCTTCATCAGCGGCGGCCTCTCTCCCAACCGCCGGTAGCTGGTCGTCACCTCGCTCGGGGAGTTGGACTCCTCGGAGCTGCTCGGGCTTGGCTCGTTCACTAGCTTTGATACACCCATTATGTCGCATTTCGCTGGTGACCTGGAATTGTTGCATTAGAAAGATGAATATGGTTGTAGTTTTGTAGTGGCTTTCGATGGTTCTTTTGATGAACAAGAATAGGCATGTATCAGAAGGTTATACCTACATTATAATTATAAGCTGATTAGTGATTACTATAATCCTTTAATGTGGCCACTAACTTTGGGTCAAATCTAGCTACTAGCGAGGTACTATATTTTAAGCTTACCTACCTACTTTTTTTGCATGAACCCTTAGAACAGTTAGAATTTTCAGATGCAATAACGTATAATAAAAGTGGTATACTTTTGCCTTAAACACCGCAAAAAGAACATTATCTATCCCTTAGTGGCTTTCTTACCACAGTCACAGAATAATATGTGGTGGTCTATATTATAATGGACGGATTTAATAAAAATTTCTTGTACTAAGTTTAATAGTTTTCTTTTAATATAAGCCTGCCATTGGGTTTAAAATAGTCTCATTAAAAAAGTGCATATCGGGAGAGGCATGTCCTGCATTGGACTGGTACAGTACATACATATGAATCGTATATTTCAACAAAAGATACTCACATGCAATGTGGATAGTGATGCGTGAGACCGGGCAGGGAGTCCGGCGCGCGCACACCCATGCCGCACTCACTGCCACTTAGCTCCTTGCTCTGGAAACAACACAAAATTTACCGTCAGTCCATCTGTTTTACAACTCCTTTATTTTTATTTTTACCTATATAAGGTAAAATCTAATTAGTTGGTAAATCAACGCATTTGCTATCTGTTACTAAGTACAATTGCGTGATAATGATCCGCCGCCCTGTAATATGATAATGTCCGCCCGCGTCCCGCGCACTGCATAACGTACGGCATGCATGTACGATAATAATAATGTTCTTAATCATCAACACCAATTATTAACATTAATAATGCAATCTTTTATCATTAACAATTGCCCTTGTAGTCAGCAAAGCCAACCAAATTCTATTAGGATTAGATATAAAGGTCCAAGTTTAGGTCTTTGAATGTTTTATTACACAATCAGGCTAACTTTATTAAATGAAACTCATTAAATTATTGACAGACTAAACTTAGGTGGAATATAAACTAATACATACGTCCATCCACGCGGAAGAAATCTTGGTCGTAAACCTAGTATAAAATATATTCTTTGTATAACAGATAGTTCGGTCATATTATTTGTGGAACGCATTGAACCACTGCCATTTGCAAGATTCGAGATCGGCTGTGAAAACACCCGGGTATTTCCAAGGGTTAGACGGACAATTTCCCCCTGACCCCCATTTAGATGCCGAAGGAGAAAACTCGATCGGGTGCCCGATGGCCTTGCTCTTTTTTCCAAATATAAACGAATAATATAAACCTATAACTAGATATGTAAGACGCATGACACAAGATAAGCTTAACAAATGTAGATTTTCGGCAGATGTTTGCCACAAAAAATATAAATTTCGACATTATTTAAAGTATATGTTTAGTAGGTGCCTAATAAAACATTTCTTTCAACATATTTCAGTAATTACGTTCCGTTTTAGTAAAGATATAAAATAAAAGAAATCAGTTGCTGATTCTCACGTGACGTCGCAGCGAAGCAATGGCTATGTTACAAGCGAACTAAATCAATCAAAATGATCCTTCGTCTGAGCTTCAAATAGACCACCGGGGACTATCAAACGATCACAACTACTGTGTACTTTATTATACCCTGAAACCCAAATGTACTAAACATGAACACACGACCATGAGGGACAGCCAAGAAAATACTGAAACGCTGAACCATCAAACTGAACAACTATTATATATAACTAAAATAACTATTTTTTTTTTTTTTTTTTTTTTTTTATTATTGATGGGTTTGCTCTTGACCCCAATCTAGTCCTCCTATTATATATAAGCATAAGCATAAGCATATGCTCACGACTATATTCCCCGAGGGGGTAGTCAGAGATATTCTGAAACCTCAGAACATCCACGTTTCACCAGTAGTACCGAAACTCTGTCCAGTGTGACAGGGGGTGAGCCCGTCGCCACTTATAATGGACAGTGGGTACAATACATGCCTCGAAATTGAAGCATGCAGGTTTCCTCACGATGTTTTCCTTCACCGAAAAGCCAGTGGTGTAACAAATCGTACATAAATTCCGAAAAACTCATTGGTACGAGTCGGCTTGGACGGGGATCGAACCATCGCCTCCTGCACGGCAGGCAAGGTTACTCGCCACTGGACCACCACGGCTATTACTATTATATATAACTGGATTATATTATATACTATGAAGCGAACCTGAGGAAACACGAAAAAAATAGTTCCAATCAGTTCCACACAAAGCTGCTGAACCTACACGACCCAAATGTATGAAACAGTTGATTTATTCGCGTTTCATGAGGTTGACTCCATAGTGACAGTTGCTCAGTTTGATGGTCTGAATTCAAATTTCAGTATTTGCCTGGCTGCTACGTATGTTCTCATCTTGTCTAGTCACCATAATTTAAATCTGGATTATATTATGGCAGTTCATCACTCTTTCCGTGATTATGCCAGTTACAGCACTGCCGAAATATCTGGAACTCATAGCCCCACTTGCGTCACGTATTACCAGTTAACTCTGGGTAAAATAGCTCTCTCAATTCGGTATGTCAAGTTTTTTTAGTCTTCATTTTTATATTTTTTTCGGATAGAAGACATAATTTTAAGACACCTATTTCATTCTTATTGCGATTCATCGAGTTTATCAATTTAAAATTAATTTTTAAATTATTGTGATCTGTAATCTCTAAAAATGGCGGAGAGAAAATAATTCGAACTCCATGGAGAAAAACTACCTACAGCTTTATTTAAAAAAATTAAAACCTGCCTTCTCTTTCTAACTCTATGCTGGAAACAGATACAGCAACATCAAATGTCAAATTCTGACATTGTGAATGTATTTTTTTTTCTTAATGGCCGGGTAAATAAAGTTGATTTTATGTTTACCAAGGAGTTCACAGGTATGCCAGTGACGTCACTGGACGGACCGAAAAACGACATTATTTTATTAAAAATATCTGTAATCCTTTCATTTTATAATCTTTGACATAGAAAATATGATTATTGAGACAATTATCTCGAAATGGTTTTCGATTCAGCCCTGCAAAAAAAAACTTGACATACCGAATTGTTTTTCTATACAAAAAATCATGGGTTACCAATTTAACCTGGAGTTTGTTGCTAACCCATGTTGACGCAAGTGGGGCTTATAATTTGAAAAATCGCTGTAGAACCCGTTTAGTTAAGTTATAGCAAATAGGATACCACAATACCACTGCAGGGCAAATAAAAGGCCTCCTCTCACGAATAAGGGTGAAAGGGAGTGGGTCATACTCCACCACGCGGACCCAGTGCGCGTTGATACGGACAAGAACCCGTTACAATGTTTAATTTAATTCTGATATTCTGATTAGGGTTGGAATAATCCGTGTGACAATCTACAAGATATTTATGTAGGTACAGAATGACAACCCTAAGGCAGTCACTCGCATTCCTGAACGTTTGCGGCTGGTTTATGATCCCGCTTGTGGGGCTGCCGGTTATTGCCTGCCTCGCCCCGCTGCGCTACCGTGCCGGACCACAGTATAACTATCATTATACTTATTGGATCTTGATATAGGTATTCCTGACTTCTGACGTGTTGGTCCAAAAAAACTGTGTTAAATACACATCTATACCATAACATACGGAGGTCAGTAGGCAGAATTAATATTGTAATAGTCATTAAGTTGTGTTATGCTGTAGAGTTTCTAGCCGCATCTTCTCTACAGTGACCACACGTTTAGACGCGGTGGTAGCTTAAAAAAGAATTGACGTTTAATAAGTGTGCTTCAGGCTCCTATATTGAATACATTTTTTTTTTTTAATTTTTTTTAAATTTTCATAAATACAAAGATTCATTATTTGATTTGTTTGATTGAAACATGCATATATAATATTCTCACGCCTGTCTCCCGCTGAGATAGTCAATCAATCATTCAAATGTTTATTTTGCATACTAAGTTTACAATATGTTCTTAAATTATGTTACAGTGCACTTAAAACTAAGCCACCTTTTAAGGTATTGCAAAAGAGTTAAGGGAGTTAAGGAAAGAGGACAGTAAATAGGCAAAGACAACGGAACGCCACCCTGCTACGATCGCGAACAATCTAATAATAAAGGATGACAATTTTAATAACTTTATGTGCTTCATTCCATCAAACTGAACAAAATTATGGGACCAAAAAAATCTCGAAAAAAAAACTGCTGTTGACGTTTTCTGTCGTCTTCTTCTTTTGGAGTGATCTCTTAACGGAAGTTGGCTATAATTTGGACTATTCTGACCTTGCAGAAGTTTTCTACGGAACAACAATATCTCTATCTAATAAGCTCTATACCTAGTGAACGTAGTTTGATGGTCTGAACTGAAGCAACCCGTTAATAGTAGATTACACACCGAGGGCAGGAAATAAGAAAGGTCTCGACCTTTCTTATTTTCTGCCCGTAAACTATTTTTCTCCTCGACTTCGTTTAGCGCATCGGGACGAAAATTGACGCTTTCCGTCCTTTCCTAGATTACACACCGAGGACAGGAAAGTAAGAAAGGTCTCGGCTTCGCCTCGGTCAACAATTACATGAGATCTGAGGTTTTCTTATTTACTGTCCGAGGTTAACTAGCATACTATTTTTCTCCACGACGGAGGTGGAAAGCGACAACTTCGTTTAGCGCAGCGGGACGACAATTGTGACGCTTTCCGTCCGGAGGTGAGAAAAGTATGTAACGCATTAAAGTTCACTTCGAACCCTATAAGTAATCTGACGTCACATCGAAGAATCACACGACTCACTTGCAAGGTCTTCAGAAAGCTACATATTCCTACTTACTACTTTGTAGCCGGGCTCCTTCCCATTAAATTTATTTATAATTTGTGTTTGACGTTAAGAATGACTTTCACATTTCTAAAACTTCTAACTTTGAACATGCTTTGAACTCATTAATCAGTCACATTCCATTACTCTGGAATGTAAACAGTTCTATTATCATACTATTTTAGAAAATATTTAGAAATCAATGCCCCATGAAATGACTAAAAGAGAACAAAGCTATTTAACAAAGGGAATTTAAACAATTTGTTCTTTCAACGTCTTTGTTATGCCCCATGACAAAACTCTTATAACAACATAACTAAGTTCGAATATAACTTGAGACTGTGCGTTTTACACAATGTACCTTGATAGAACTCTTATAACAAACAGGCTAAGTGTGAAAATGTCTCGAAACACGAGACATTGTGTATGGAACGATAGAATGTAAACAAACGTGAGCGGGACGTCTTAGACTATTTAATTTATGGACAAGTTACGCGTGTAATTCTACTAACAAACTTTTCTGCCACTTTTTGTGAAGGGCGAGGTAGCATGAAAGGACTTTATTCTATTATTTTAGATTCAGATTTTGAATGTTAAAAATTATGAAAAACATTATCGTGTGAACCCTAAACGTGATAAGTTCGAAGTTATTGTTCCGGAATTTTAGGCTGTCGCAAAATTCGGTCACGACCCGTCTACCCACTGGACTTTACCACTGGTAGGTGGAGGAGTAATTCGCGATTACCCCTCCACCCACTGCGCTAGTGTGAACCGAAATGCGTAAGATTTCTTGATCTTGTACGTTGGCAGAGGGGGAATGCTTACGCGAGGCGGGTCCCTATATAAATCGTCTAAGGCGGACGTTGATGTCGCATGTGCGTGTCGAGACACATTCAAAACAAACAAACCATGGAAGAAACAACTACCGATTTAGACTAATTTCAAACAGCGAAAGGATTTTGCACCTTATTGCTTTGTTATTAAATAACTAGTCGTTAATAGTAAATTTGCTAGGCTTTTCTTGAGATCGTTTGTTTCAATCCAAAGTTTTGATAATTAACTTAGTTTAATATTTTATCTAATGAGCACACTAAGTATAGAAAATAATATGTTTAGCCGATTTAGATAAAGGGGGTGACGAAAAAGGCGGGGCAGATTGCTCGCAGAACCGATATGGCCGATAGGGCCGAAGAGTTCTCGAGTATCATCCTCGTATCGGAAAGTTCAGCGTGGGTACAGTGGGTAGCCATTCAAACCGTAGGATGAGGCTGAGGGCATCACAGGATAGGTCATTGTGGCGATCCTAGGGGGAGACCTATGTGTCCAGCGGTGGACGTCCATATCGGCTGAGATCATGATGATGATTTAGATAACAGCGACTAAATAAAGAAGTCAGGTACGCTGGATAATAATATGAGCATAGTGGCGTAAAGTATGTATGCTAAATACAGATACGCGCGGCCATCTTATTTTGGTTTTGTATAGATTGATGTGTCGCCGTGTGTACATAAATACAAAAATCCATGACTCAGGCAGAAATGTTTTCCCCAGTGGGATTCGAATTCGCAACCTTCTGCTTCGCAGGCAAGTCCACGCTATTACTCGAAGTACCTAATTACAGTTCGGTGGAAAAATTATACTAAAAGCGTAATTTAATAGTTTGTTTAGGACGTGTCCCAGTCCCAGATCCAGACATTAATTATTATCTAGGAATCTGGGTCATTCGTTATGAAAGTTAAATAGGTTGTGTGAAATTTAGGATTTAGGCTTTCCTCAAGGGTATAAACTTAAATGCGTGCCATATTTTATTGAGTGATTTGGGTGTTTCAGACCATCCAACTTACACTCTGTATGACTATCTAAATCTATACTACCTGTAGTAGGTATCTATTATACTAACCTACCCATACACCGCTAATTTTTAATTAGTAACGGAACTTTAAGGATGTATTCAGAACGTGAATCTGAACAACTTTCCCCAAGGAACATGGGTCGGAAAATGATAAAAAAACTCCCATACAAAAGTGCGGATAGGCCGATCAATTTTCTCGGCCGATCTTTCTATCACCATCAAAGTAAACAAATTTCTCAATGTAAATTACATCGGAATCAAAAATTTCTGTTATAAATAACTTAAGTACCTACCTTCTAGCTTTACCTATAATACTCCTAGAATGACAGCAGATTTTTTTTCTACATTGGTACAACCACTACTAGCAGTTTGGTCGCATATTATACTATGTCAACACTCAGAAACTTGTGATCACTACACTACACTTCTGTTGGTAAGTTGTCAAATAATTATTAATCTTGTTGAGATTTTGTTCACTCTGTGTAGCGGAGCGAGGGCACAAAAACTCGCATTTTAAATGTCTTTCCGATGTGGTTTGAAAGATTTTAATACTTTCAACCGCAATTCTGGTTTTCTGGTCATTAACTTTGGCTTTTAGTTGGATGAATAAGTTTCAAATCTAATCGTACTACTTGGGTTTCAACTTTCTCATCGTTTCAACCAAGTGGTTGCTTGACAAAGCTCCCAGTGTCAAAAAGTTTATGTTACATTTTGAATAAACTACTTATTTTGAGTGTGTTTGCATCCCATTTCTTCCCGTGTACGACAAGACTAAAGATCAATCTATCAATCAAATATACTTTATGACGTAAGATATAAGGTGATAGAAGGTTTCTTATGCAATAGGTATATTAGAGGGACAAAATGATAGCCAAACTTTTGGCACAATCTACATAATTCTTTAAAAAAGTAATTCTTGCTGCAACTGCAAAATAGGGCGATTCATTGTAGTTACGTTACTGACAACCCCGGTAGAGAATACGGTTGTAAGTTTATGTATACAGGGTGTAACAAAACGCCCTTAGTAATATTTAAAGGGGTGGTTCACACCATCCAACTGAACAAGTTACCTACATAGAAATAAGGGGAAAAAACTGTTGTTTCATGCAAAACTGCAGTGCGTAGTAGGCACTGGAGTCGAATGTATGGGACAGACCCAGTCTCCGTAGTGAAAATTTTTAAAATTGATGGTCTAACTAAACCACATTTATGGCGATTTTTACACCCTGTATGTGTAAATACGGCAAAAGAAAGCAAGTTTTAAGATCGTTCAAAAATGCACAACCGACAATCAACGCGAGCTTCACTCGAAAGTAAAAACCGCACCGCTGAATACTTTCGCTCGCAGTTCCGGTAAATCTTGCTTTTCATAGCCGACCGTTTTCACAAACAACTGCTTTTTACAAGTGTGACGTCACACGACGGCTTTGAGCACGCACGATACAATGGAAGGGTACATGCCGTACATGTGAGAGGCATCGGATAGGGATGTTTCGGATATTGCTAAACGGATACATTAAAGAATGTTATTTTTGAAAGTGTAAAGGGAAATAACTACCTACCTATACATATATAACGTTACGCCTCTTTTCCAGTGGGGTAAGCAGTTACTACGGCATACCATCTACTACGATCCTTACATACCTCGTCCGCCTCATTCACATCCTTACATCTCTTCATACACGCGGCATCGAGAATCTAATCCGCACTTCACCTTTTGTAGGACGTAACCGATTAGGAGTGCAATTATCTAACCGCAAACATCGGTTGAAATATCGGCAAGCTCTCAATTCGGTATGTGTGGTGTCAAACTTAATATGAATTGAAATCTTCGTCGATCTGAAGGATGTAAGAAGGAGAACGTTAGAGAATTTCACGCCTCTTTCAGAGTACGACTCGCCCTCTACCGACACTTCCATTTATATTAGCCATAAACGAAGTAAAACTTCTTCATCGCGTCCTACTGTAGGGCACAGGCCTTATACCCTCAAGGAGGCTGTATGTGCATCAGTCCATCACCTGTGCCCATTGCGGGTTGGTAGACTTCACATAAGCATCAGAATTTCTTCTTCAGCATATGCAGGCAGGTATCGTGAGGAAACCTCACAGTTTGAGAGCAGTCCGTGTGGATTAGAACCCGAACCCTCATAATAAAGTATCCATACCTCTCCGCAACGTACCACCGACGCTTTCCCTGTGTAAGATAAATAATGTAGTTGGGGGGAAAATGTTACTGAGAAATATGCGTGTGAAAAATTCTGTTGTGAAAATATACGATTGGAAAAATAAAGTTTGGGGGAAAATGCGACTGAAATTTTTACTATTTTTAGGAGGAAGAAGAAACATGATTTCAAACACGACATCAGTTCCGGATATTTAAAACAAAAGGACTGTACGTCCCCAGTATCGGCGTATTGTTCGCGCATTGCAGATCCCCGTCCCATGTCCCGAGTCCCGGCGCAATGAGTCCGCTCCCCGGAGCGATTTGACGACACACGCAGAATATGAAATATTCACTACATCCAGAGATATAGAGGCGATAGATAACCCAAATTCATGATGATTATTTTTTCATATAAGAAGAAACACGGATTATTCAAATTCTCCTCAGGGGAAAAATTTGACTCTAAAAAATATTCTACGGCAATACTTTTCAATTCAAACCCCGAAGATTCAAACGAGAATAAAATAGTGCGGATGGTATGTACCTTCTTTTATAGATAAGTACACAAGGAAATAATTATAAATTATACTGAACGTAAACCTTGCCAACGAAGCACGCTTAAAAAGATAGTTGTAGAAAAGTTTCTGACCACACCAAAAAGTTATTACAGCCGCGTGATGTATGCTGTGTGTATGTTTAAACGGATGAGAGCCAAAGAACTAACAGATAAGTCAAAAACTTCATATTTTTAGTAACGCACACGAGCACTAGCACGAGCACGAGCAAGAGCAAGAGCAAGAGCACGAGCAAGAGCAAGAGCAAGAGCACGAGCAAGAGTAAGAGCACGAGCAGAAAAGAAATTTATTTGCAATGTGACAACTCGCGTTTCAAAGTTCATACTGAACAACACCAGGAGCAAGGCTCATGCTATCATCGGAGCCCTCATCGGGCACTTCGCCACATGCACGATGATGCATAAGATGAAGCTCACCTTAGAGTCTAGCTGCCGAGCGTGCGGAGAAGAGGAGGAGACCATGGAACACATCCTTTGTGACTGTGATGTCTTGGCGGCAAAACGCCTGTGCCTCTTCGGAGATGGATATCCAAAACCGGGAGATCTCAGATTTCTTCCCCTCAATGGTATTGTCTTCTTCATTGACCATGTATTTGAAGGATGAAGAAAGCAAAAGTATAGTGGCTAACACAAAAGATCCCATTGGGACGACCCAAGTTTTGCTGGCTTGCCAGCCCCCGCAGCAAGATAAGATAAGATAAGAGCTTGAACACGCACGAGCGCTTGAGGTTTATTCCTACAAAGGCATACAGGTGAAAGACAGCTTCCGACAGCTCTATCATCTGTAAGTCTGTGTCAACCCGACCTCGGTTTTAAAATATTCATGTCCTCCAACAAAATCATAGTCGTTTTATGTAAAGCTCTTTAAAACATAAAGCTAACTTCGCCTCGCCGCCGGTGGCTGAAGGAAGGTTTGACGAGTTTATTAACATGATGCCTTCAGGCTTCTGATTATATCCGTTTCAATATGAAGCAGCATCTTATTCTGATCACGAAATAATCAAATATCGAGGTTAATAGTGACGTACACAGAAATGAATTATTATAACGCTAATATTTCAAACACTCGACCCCCTTATAAATAAAGTAGATAATGCCGTAGCTTTGCGTGCTCAAAAGCAATAGTAAAATAATTCGACCGGGGTTGAACATTCTATTGTTATCTGTCTGCTGTTACAGACAAGCTACTGTTTCCCTTCTATCCAAATTAACAGCTCTCTCGCGACCCTATCAACTGTGCGATAAGGTACAATTTAAAAAATCCGACTATTATTGGTATAAATGATACCTACTCATATCTTCTTTGAACGACGTCATGACATGTACTGTCCAACTTTGAATAGCATCAACCCAGACGGGTGTCTTACGAGGCCATTGATCTTACCAGGCATCTGACCTCACCAGACGCCATCAACATATCTTCCCCGCCCACACGTGTGGCTGACGAATGAGCTACTGTATCCGACACCACCTGCGATCATATTAGCAGTTCCCCATCCCATCAGATTCAAAAGGGTCTGGCTCTCTTCTCACACACGGTTGCGGTTTAAACGGCGACCGTTCACAAGGCTGTAGAGCTTTCAAACATACCTACACGGTTCCCATACTTCGCATTAGATCACAAGGTTGGCGGACGCCATGGCGAAAATGGCAGATAACTGTTCTATAGAGAAATAGGGCGTTGACAGGAGACACGTTTTTCTCTTACTATGGTGCGTAGATTACTTAACCATCATGGTTCCGTTTACACGGAAAGGAAACCGTATATGGGTGAAAAGTGTCTAAGGACTAGAGACTGCATCTGGGTTTAGCGCAGCGCACGCACTCATCGTACCTGACTTAATAATAATAATCCTTAATAATCCGGTTTTATTAGCCCTGAGAAATATTCAATACTTTATTGCGTTTCACAATAGTAGATACAACCTACGAATAAAGAATCTTTATTCGTAGGACACAACAACCAACCAATCCATCTTCTTAGATTTAATTAATTGCGGGTTCTAAGGTAGAGAAGAGTCATCTTCAGTTTACTATATTCCAGACCGAAATAAACATGGCCAAATCATTATGTAGCCTATCATATCAACTACCAATCTATACCCGAGTTGAAGAAAGCCGAGTATAAAAGTTCATGAATTTGGAACAAGCTTTTTCTTTGGCTCAAGGCGAAGAAAATTAAGATATCTCGTCAAGTGTAAAACGATGAGAAATAGCAAATTGCGATAAAGTCTAGACTGCTTCGGTTCGGTCTGGTTTTCAGGCTAACAGTTGTTATCGGACCGAAGACTTTCCGGACGAGGTATCGATAAGCACTATTTACTGAAAATGGACTCTAAAGACTGAATTTAAGATATGAATTTAACATGGAGATTGATATCATGTTTTTTAAAAGAGCACACAGTTTTTATTTTAAGAGTGTAGATTAGACCATCAAACTGAACAGCTGTGGAGTCAAGACCGAAATCGCAAAACAAAAGTATTATAAATAGCTACATTCCTTTTAACAGAACAAAAATATTTTCTCATTTACAGCGCATCAATATTCATAAAGCGCAAAGAATAAATTTAACGTTAAATCTTTAAAGGGTTGAAAGCCGTTAAAATGAATCACTTTTATAACTTTTAAAAGGTTCTGCTTTGATTCTCTTAGGTATTTCTAAACATTATATAAAAGCTTCATTGTGTAAAGTACCTACCTAGCCGAAATCAACAAAAATATGAGTAGATCTAGCTATAGAATACATGGAGTGAGAAGGTGTATCGGGACCGAGAAAAAGACGTGAGATTATATATAACATGTATACTTATACATACATACATACACATACATAAACTCACGACCGTAATCCCTTTTGGGGTGGTTTAATGTATAAGTATGTATGTACTAATGAATTCTAGGTACGCTCGTAAAAATGTTTTTTTTTTAATACTAGCTTTAAACATCTTACCTACAATAATCAGAAAAACCGAAGAATATTCATTATATCACAGTTATTTTCCCCAGTTTTCTGTTGCCTCTAACAATGCTGGTCGTCTGGAAACGTCCTTACCGACGGACAATAGGCCGCTGCGAACGAGCGGCAATCAGACGCAGGCACGTTTCTATCAGCCCGGTCTACAATCTCACAAGCCTACTGCCGCAATACACAGGTCAGGCAGTACTTGTACTACGGCGTATTCGAGATATTTACCTACGGTCTGTGGTAGCGACCAAAATGTATTAAGAATGACTGACGATGAGAAGGTGCAATGATAAAACCATAGATTGTGTTACCTGTAGTCGTGCGGCCCATTGTTCTCTGAAAAGGACAAAAACGTATAATAATTTTAGGTCGGACGGTCGGAGGAAGAGGCTCTATTTAATACTTGATTAGATTCGACGCATTACCTAAAAACCGCGTTACAGAATTTCATATTGTTTTGTTTTGTTTATTTAAACACTAGCTTTTGCCCGCAACTTCGTGAAATGAGAATATCTAAAAATCCTTTTTTCCTAGCCGTTTAGCCTGTGCGTGTCAGTCAGTTTTTTTAAATTAAACTTTTTTTTTTTTCAACCTGATTCGTTGCATAGCTATCTCGGTTGTGTGTGTTTGTGTACGATTAGAATGAGTAGCATTGTGTTCTCTACTGTTTGAATAGTGTATTAGGCTATATCTCTGCCTATAGTCAGCTATAGTACCACCTATAGCTCAGCTAGTAGAAGCCTATAGCAGAGACTATTCTTCGGGAACGTGCGAGCTGAGATTGCGCGCGTTACGTTAGATTTGGGAGGACTGAGAATGGTCGTGGTGCTTGTGACCGGAATAGATTTATAAAGTCGTTTTTTTATCCGTTGGGTTACTTTATTAGTCTGAGCTAGAAAAGATCTTTTTAGATTAGAACAAACTAGGCCGTGGAAAGGGTTCTGTGGCGTCCCTTGTGAGAGGCCTATGTTCAGCAATGTACAATGGCAGGCTGTTGATTATGATGACGAGAACATTTGATATAATTTGAGCATCAAATAGAGACTTTTGAATTAAATAAAACCGGTCAAGCGCGAGTCGGGCTACTCGCGCACCGAGGGTTCCGTACCACACCACTACACCTCTCCGGGACCATTAGCGCAAGACCGACTCACACTTGACCAGTTTTTATTATTTATTTATTTTATTTATTTATTTATACTATAGAGTTTGTTCTATAATCACACCAAGATTGACGCTTGTAAGTATTACCGTTTTTACAATAGAGCGTGAAGAAAAAACTTCGATAAAAACTAGTTTCTTGTTGAGAACCCCCCTTAATTTTAAACTTATTTACATTTTTATTATTTGTTAACAAATCCGCTGTAATAACGCATATTCTGTAAAAATTTCAACAATCTAGCTATTTCGGTTCAAAAGTTACAGCCCTAAATAGGTAGGACGGACGGACGGACGGACGGAAGGATAGACAACGTAGGCTTAGTAATAGGGTCCCGTTTTCACCCTTTGTGTACGGAACCATAAAAATTAAACTTCAAACTAAGAATTTCCTTCGCTGTACCAAGTCAAAGCCTTATTTAGGCCATTGGTCGAAGTGCTTTAATCACCCTGACAGTAATTTGTAACTAACATCTCCATGTACTAATCACATTTACCCTTCGTTCTAGCATTTACTTAATACCGAAGCAACACTATGGCAATAGGCTCATCTCCGTAATCAGTTGACGAGATTTTTGAATGCATTCGAATTTAGATAGTTTATGTAGGTACTTACCTATAAGCCATTTGCACTTATACAGGGTGAAATTGATATCATTAGCATCCTTTTAAACTAAGAGTCTACCCATCAAACTGAACAACTTTGACTATGGGAGCAAACAGATCGGAACAAAACAAAATTAGCTGTCCCATACTAAACTGCAGTGCCAACTCGACTCAAATGTATGCAACAGCTGATTATTTTTTTGGCTCCGATCGGTTTGCTCCCATAGTAAAAGTTGTTCAGTTTGATGGGTAGACTCTTAGTTTAAAAGGATGCTAATGATATCAATTTCACCCTGTAGTCGGAAGCATTTCTATCTTTTATTTCTCAGTTCTGTGGCCTGCTTAGCTTACTGTTGACTGCCATTTAACACGATATTCTGGTACTTAATGCCAAAGCATTCCTAAGCCTATGGAAATAGAGTTCATATTAAAGTAAGTTTGGTTTGAAAACGTTTTACGAATGGTGTGACCTTCCAGTGAAAGTGACCTTAGTATTGTGAACTCCATAAATAACAAGGTTCCAGTAATAATAGTATCTAAGTGCTAATAAATAAAGTTGAATTTAGTCGTAAAGTCGGTGTAAAAGTACTACGGGTCACGCATTTTATTTTATTAACACTAAGGAGCACTAATCACTGTAATTTGGTACAGTTTTACATATTAAACATAAACTCTCGAACGTACATGGTTCCGTTTGGGGTGGTCAGAAAACTTTATACAACTTTCAGAAGTAGCCTTTTTTTAAGCTAAGTTTATGACTATTTTCAGCACGATTTAGTTATCATTTACACGCAAAAGCACGTTAAAACCAACCTTATCTCTTGTTCGATAAATCCACGGTGATCCTATTCTAAACCAAAACTACTACATACAGGATGTAAAAAAACCCTGTTGGAGCCTTTAGGAGGTGCTTCAGACCATCAACAACAACATTCACTATGGAGCAAACTTCAAATCGCAAAAAAATATCAGCTGTCCATTTGGATACTTTTTTGTAGTTGCTTTTTTGTATGAAACTTGTTTTTTTTTTTCGATGTTGGATCCACAGTGAAAGTTGTTCAGTTTGATGGCCTGAACACCCCCTAAAGGCTCCCACAGGATTTTTGTAGATCTTCAGATCTACCTGAAACCGCAAGAAAGGACTGATGAGACGAAAGAGGTCTGTGAGGACCCAGCAGATAGCGTTCCGTTATATCTGTGTACCACAGTGGGAGAGCCCAATTTATAATTTCAGGATCGATAGGATACATTAGTCCACCCTAAATTCTTTAGACCTCTTCAAAAGCCACGGACAAAAATAAACCACAAATTTCTGATTAGTAACAAAACTTTGAAGGTGTATATTCAGACCGTGAATCTGACCACGTGCACGTTTGCACGTGGGTGCAAAAAAATATTTTTTTTTGGATCTCACACAAAAGTGCGGATCGGCCGATCGATTCACTATGGGAGGACCAACGATTTTTCTCATTTTTCGACCCATGTTCCTCAGGGAAAGTTGTTCAGATTCTCGGTCTGAATAGACCCTTAAAGTCTCGTTACTAATTAAAAATTAGTGATGTATGTGGAGGGTATTTTCAAAGCTACGCAGCTCCATTTTAAAATTAGTTTATGTTTCAATCCATGCCCATTAAGTGTAACTACTTAGAGCTGAATTAAGGCGGACCGACAGATTAAGTACCTAGTAGGCTACTGAGAGAGGAACACTTATTGCTGAAGTAACTTGATAAGTTCGTTATTGACTGTCCAAGTTCGGTGATTCCGTCCTCAGTTGGCTGAGTCAGTAGGTAAGGTACTTTGAAGGTCCACGTTAATTTGCTGTTAGTTATTTGTAAAGGGTACGTTTTCAGTTTCAGGAAAATGCTAGTCTGAGCATCATAATTAAATCATTTGTTTTAAAGTATCACAGTCGAATGACGAGACAAATGGTATCCAATTTTGTCAAAGAAATGATGTTCTTTAGTCAGAGGTATAACAATAACTATTAATCTCATTCCTGTTAGAAACAGTTAAAATTACCAATTGTCTCGTAAACGTGCAGTTGTAGAAAGCAACGATTCACCTTTAGCAAATTGAGAGTGGATGGACATCATAAGACAATGTTACGGGAACATTTATTACACGCCACCTGAATTCACTTGATGTTACTACACGCCACCTGAAGTACCTGAAGGAACTACTAAGAAGTAACTCATAAATGGCACCTCATAAGTAGCCATTTATGATCTGTGGCATGCCGTGGCTCACAGTATGAGTATACTGCGCTATGCGTGATCCTGACATTTGTTACCAGTTTGTTACGACTTGCCGCTCACACGAACTTATATTTTTCCTGAGATTTATGTGACGCGTCGCGACGCACGCCGTGGTGAGGGGGGTTCGTTATAACAGAGGAGGGAGGGGGAAGTACCTGCAAGTAATTACTCCTGAGGACGTGGACCATAATTTAAAATTTTAATAGTACCCTTATTCACGCGACGATATTAAACTGTTCGTAAATTTCACTTTGCCATTAGTTTGCAATTGGCGTAGGTAACATGATTTTGGTACAGTAGAAGTGGTGTTATTCTTGTGGTGCCATCTTGCGTGGAAATTATTTCTCTCTCATATTCCCTGACGCACAATACATAATGATTATTTGACGAACTACACAGGGAAAAGTATCATTGAACTTTAAACCACATACACTGCTGTCTCATACATTTGAGTCGAGGAGACGCTGCAGTTTAGTACAGCAGTTTTTTTTTTGCGCTGACACGTCTGCTCCCATAGTAAAAGTTGTTTAGTTTGATGGTAGAATATGTTGTTTAAAGGTTAATGGTATGCTTTTCCTTACACCCTGTATAATGGTGCCCAGAACGCGTATAAAATCATAATTCTGATTCGAAATTCCATGTGTGTAGCGGGCCTAAGCGTCCATCCATCCATACATAAGCACAGAATTTCGCTTTGACGTTTTGAAAAAATTTGAAGCAGGCACTGAAAATCTCAAAAGAGAGGGGGATATCGAATGTGCTAGACAAGTCACAAGTGTTAAACGGTAACCTATCTTACTTTCGAAATTTCACTGACCGAATTTCAGTTGTTCGAAAACGGTTTATAGAATTTTCTAGTGACAGATATTTTGTTACACTTACATTTGTTACTCCTTATAAAGACTTGACAGAAGTATCATTTTCCAGAAAATTTCAAATCAGAATTTCATAATCATTTTTTTTCTTTTGACAACGGTCTTCTGGGTTCGAAGTTTTAAAATGTAGAAGCAACTTCTTCCAAAGTATGACTAGGACACTGACACAACACAGTAAAGTTTTCTGTAATAATTACCTAGTAGATACAGTCATGATACCAGGATTATAGCACCAACATGCTTGCTAGCATGCTGCTTGCTTGCTTGCTTGCTTGTTGCTTGCTTGTATGCATGTTAGGGGGGCCGATGCGGGGGGAAGCCCCCTGCCTGATAAAAACAAACCGGTGGTTTTAAAAATGTAGGTTAGGTTAGAACATGTAAAACACTTAGCGGAGCGAGCGAAGCGAGCAGAGCATCAAAATGCTTGCTGCATGCATGCTGCATGCTTGCTGCATGTTTGCTTGCATGTTGCTTGCTTGCTTGTATGCATGTTGGGGGGTGCAGGGGGGCTGCGCCCCCCGCTAGGGGGGTGCGGGGGGCGTAAGCCCCCTGCCTAAGAAAAACAACCTGGTGGTTTTAAAATTGTAGGTTAGGTTAGGTTAGAACATGTAAAACAGTTAGACATCAAAATGCTTGCTGCATGCTTGCTTGCTTGCTGCATGTTTGCTTGCTTGCTGCATGCTTGCTTGCTTGCTGCATGCTAGCTTGCTTGCTGCATGCTTGCTTGTTTGCTTATAATGTATGTTGAAGGTGCGAGAGGTGGACGCCCCCTGCCTGAAAAAAACCATCTGGTGTTTTTAAAATTCTAGGATAGGTTAGGTTAAATATTTCTGCGGAAATGTGACTATACGGAAAAACAAATATTCGAAAAAGTAAATTATCTGACTTAGATTACTTCGGAAAACAGTGTTACAGAATTTTGATCCATTGGTTAAAAGAAAAAAAGGACAATAAAAAATCTGGATTTTTAAAATATGGCGAATAATATTTCGGGGAAACAAAAAAAAAGGGAAACAATAAAAAGTATAACGATTTCGGAGAACTAAAATTCGGAAAACTATTTTTCGAAAGTACGATAGGTAACCGTGTTAAACACTGCGTAATGCATTTCCTACACTATCAAAGTACCAATACCACCATCCGTAGTATACGAACAAAAAGCCCCTTGGATAGAATAACAGGTAGGTAAAGTAGTAATTAGTACACCACTTCTACTCTCAGCTGCACTATTGTGTCACTTCTTCTGCAAGTAAAAGCATTCCACTCGAGCGCATCGTCGCGTCGAGTGAACTGTGTTTTAGTCCTGCCCTAGTTCCGGTTATTTGAATGGTGTTTTGTTCAAATTGTATTTTGTGGTGTTTTGTGCTATAATTAGAACAACGGGTACTTTCTCTACAATTACTTTTATATTCAACTCATCCATCAAATTCAAATCTACACTATTAAGAAACTGAAACAGAAGGGTGTATGTGTCTGTAAATTAAAGATATTTACAAAAAAAGTAACAATTTGGAGTTTAGATCTCCCTGACTCCTAATCACAGATTTTAGTTTTTTTCTCTCGGTTCGTTCGAACATCACGCAAAAACTACTGTGCCAATTTTGATAATTTTTTTGTTTACTATACATACAGCTATTATACTTAATATTGGATAATTATATCATTTGAATCGCTCGGATTACGGGCACTGGCGCAGAAAAAGTCGCGCTCAAAAACTCGATAGCTCGTATAGTATAAATAAGGAATAAATCGAGATTACGGCATCTACTAGGTATACATTTTGATTTTGACTACCCCGGATTAGGTCGTGTTGTATATTTCAGTAGGTTGTAAATATTTAAGTCATAAAAAGTATATTTATAACACTGAAATTGTTTTTTCCAGTCGGACTCGTAATTAAATCCGAATGTCCCTAACTTATGCGTTATGGTCCCTACGCACGACAATCCGCGTGACCGGGACCTCGTGTCCCTTTCACTCCTACAGTATTGTTATGTTTGTGTCTCGTTTGCAATGAAAGTCACTTTCGGATGGTATTCACATTCTACGAATGTTAAAATAATAATTCATGTTGCCGGTTTTGTAATTTAACCAATGTTTGTTGTTTTTATTACGACCACATTTACGAGGAATTATTTTGTAGGCCGGTTATAAAGTAAGTGGACTTGAGCATCGCTATACACCGCTCCCTTTAATTCTCTCGTTCAGTTACTAATTGATAATCTTATTAGGATTATTATAATTTTACTAATTGTGCATGGCAAAATTATAATCTGAAACTAGTCCGTAATATTGGAAGAACTATCGGTAGAGTCAGTAATCCAGACGATTATTTTTATGTTACTAGGAAGATTATGTATAAAAAATCTGCTTTGATTATATTCCGGCGACACAGAAAGACTTTTAATTAAATAAATAAATAAAAAAATAAAAAACAAAAGAAATACAAAATAATAAAATAAAATATCTACCTACTTAAATTTATTTTACTTTACTACATGATGGGAGCCTACGTCTTTGGGTAGGGGAGGGAATTCCCGGAACCAAATATATTTGCGCCACTAACGTAGGTAAATAGGTACAGTATGATTTTTAGTGCAGTAAAATAAGACAGTAAGTAAACGTTTTTTTTTATCTTGCATGTTACGCCTCATAGGTATCAATTCAGGATTTTACTAGGAATATTATGATTGTACTGATTGTTCTTAGTAAAATTATAATATTACTGAAATAAGTCCGTAATATTGTAAGAATTATTATGTTGTCGCAGGATTTTACTAGGAATATTATGATTTTACTGATTGTGCTTAGTAAAATTATTATAATGTTACTCAAAGTAGTCCGTAATATTGTAAGAACGGACGATTATAATGTTACTATAAAAATTATAACATTACGACTTTTACAATATTCGTACGACATACAACAAAACATAATTAGAGGCAGTTTTCATAAAACATAAGAGACGAAAAGTAATGGCAACAAGCCGGTTCTCTTTTATCTTTTTATTTTAAAGTTTCAAACAGCAATCTTCAACTTCCAAGGCTAGTTAATTTACACGCGCTACTGAAGCGAGAAGGTGGGGGGAGGGGGAGATCGAGAGGAGGGGGGGTTAGAAAACGAAAGATTCTCAGAATTAAGGGAAGATTTGTTTCAGTTTAATTTACCTTAACTGCCAACATAATTATTATGCCGTGCAATTTTATTTTTCAAATATGTACTTATTAGATTGCTCTTCTTTGTACAATATTTAATTAGTTGGCGAAACTTAAGAAACGGGTTTGGTATCTGTTACTGAGTACATCTCTCGATCTCGATCGCTCGATCATATGATTCTGAGGTCAATGCCCGCCCGCGCCCGCGTACTGCACGCACTACGCGTACCTTACGCACGATAATAATAATTTTGTTAATTATCAATACCAATTATAAACATTGATAGTGCAATCTGTTATCATTAACAAGTGCCCTGGTTCAGTTTCGACAACTAATTTAAAATAACCCTGTTATTTAAGTGGATTTTTACTAACAAAGTGTATTGCTGTTCTGAATTGTTTTTTTATTGATTTATTAATGTGAAATGTAATATGGGTCATGTTATTCGAAATATTTTTATTTTATTTTTTTTATTTTATAGGTAGTAGGTATTATGTAAACCAATGAGTCTCATTGTTAAATAAAGTTTTAAATGAAACAAATAAAGTTTGTACAACTACCAGCAATATCTTAAAAGTGTTGTTTAATAATAAACTGTTCGTGTGTATAAAATGGAAATATTAGAAAAATATGCAATTGTAGGGATGAAGTATTTGCAATAATAGCATTACAGAGAGCATAACTTTCGTCTGTTTATCTGTTTGTACCTACGAGTACATTTACTCATCAAGAAACAACTGAACCGATTCCAATGCTTTCAGATAAAATTGGAGAAAAAATTGTGTGCTCATTTCATCACTCATATTAAAATTTATAATATATGTTTTTAAAGTTTTCAAGCACGTATTTCAGTGGTTCGTGCAACGAAGATGTTAGCGTTAGTCAATAGAAAATTTATAAATTTAAAACAAAACAACTATACAAACATTTAAAACACAAACTACGTTATTAAAATGCCTTTCAAAGTCAATTTAAATAAAACATTAATCACTATAAAAGCCAAAACGTTTCTGGACCCAATATTATCTATGTCCATAATGCATGCGCGGGCGCCGGTGGCGGTTCACTACCTAGTCCTCTTACATAAGTTTTATGACGAAGACATAAGCATTAAAATGGCTGAATTTAGAGGACTTAGTAAGAATAAAGATAACTAGACGCGATAAATCATGTGAACGTCGCGGGCGCACGGTGGCGCTAAGTGTTTTAGATTATAGGCCAGATCCGGCGTCCGGCGTCCGTCCGGTATCCGTCCGGCTCTCTGGGGTCTGTGGGAATTTTGTGGTCGGAATGTGGATATTAGTTAATGTGTTCTGCGTGCTGTAGGGACTTCTTGAATAAACTTCCTATCGCATAGTACCAATAGTAACGCTTGGTTCAATATTCTAATTTTTATTTAGAATTCAGCAATGGTTAGAACTTTGAATATTGTAAGGGTATAATAGCCCTATCGTTAGTTTAATGGCAAAGCTGTAAAACGGAATAAAGCAACTTGTCTTTGAAACTGTTTTATTTGAAGGAAACTTTATTTTTACGAATCTAATCTAGTGAATGCCCCACGCGGGACACCTACGAACGTTCAAGGAACATTTCCTGTACTCAATTCCACCAACGAAGACTGGAGACAATTTAGAATTATACAAAGTACTTATTTAGACGAACGCTTTCGTTCCATTCCAATTTAGTTTGAACAGAAACGGTCACGAAATATTGAAAATCGAAAGTCCGAGTATAGAGGCCTACGTCAAAAGTTTCAGTCATTCAAATCACGAGGCTTGAATATTAATTCTGTTCTCGTTGACCTGAAACCTGATGCCTGAATGAATGATAATAAATTCATCGCGTGAATGGCGTTTCAACATGTTTTTACGAACGCCGTTGTCTGTATACGATTTAAGTTCCTACCAACTATATTTGGACTTTTGGCCCGTGGCAAATCTAAGCATTACCTACTCCCAGACATGCTTAAAAACGGGATTGCACTGACAAGAAGAAGCTAGTATATTTATCGCACCTTTAAAGGCAAACCGTTACTAAATGAAATTTTTCAAGAATTGAGTTATCAATGCCATCTTTCTTATGATGCCATAAACTACAAAATGAATTTGACACTTTCCGTTTTAGGAGAGAGATGGCGCTTTTTAGTGCGGTACTAAACTAAAAAAGAGTGAAAAAATATGGCTTGCTAAATGCAAAACTGTGTCTAAACCAATTGTTACATGTCCGTTGAGGAATACTGACGGAAGTTTATAGGAATAGTGTGATTATTTGGATAAACACGCCTGCACATCACGTAAAGGGGATTTTGTCTACCCTTTTTAATTGGTAAAGTGTAACATTTTGTTTAGTCACAGTTTTCTTTTTATCAAATTATGCAATTCACACCTATGGTTTCATTGGTAAAATGTTACATTTAGTATAACTACCCTTTACTTTTATGTTTTGGGATATTTATGCAATTATATTTACCACTAAAGAGTAATGATTGGGTTAGTCACCGTTTTTCTTATCTAGAGAGATAATAATTTTTGGTTAGTTGCAGTTTGCCACTTACATTTTATTTATGTTGGTACTATTTTTGTAATTAAATATTGACTTGATAATAAAATCGAATAGTTAATCTTAGTTTAATGGCATTGAGTATCAGTTTTATACAAATCGAAAACGAAATAAATGTTGTTTTAGGTGCAGTGTGTAGGTACTTACTTGAAAATAAAATATATATTTCTTAATAGGTTTTCATGGTAATAATTAAAAAAAAAAACGTTGATTCAGATAATTTCATTTTATTGGTTCTTCACTTTCGTGGCTGCTATTTCTTGCAGCAAGCTCCGTACAAACGAAGTACCTACGATTATAATATTTTTTACTAACCAATCAAAGGTAATATTTTTTTTAAATTAAACACGATCTAAATCTTAATCTCTATGCCTGTGGATGAATATTCATGAATATTCATGAATTTTCGTTAAAATATAAAGTTCTAATGCTATGATTAATTTAAGATTTGTAGGTATGGAAATCTTTGAGCCACAGTAAGTTTGAAACTATACATTTTAACGAAAATCTCACACAACACAGAGATTAGTTTATAACTTACTTATTCAAAACATGTATTTGACTTTAACTGACTTTAAATGGTTAGTATTGAAAATATAATCAAACTTCGTTTGTTTGGAGCGCGTTTGAAGGACTATCCTCGAATGAAATGACTGCAGCCCCACAAAAATCGATCTGTGGGTGAGCTGAATCACATCCCCGATGCAGATTTATCTTTTTCGCTAAATCTAAGTAATCGAATCGCAACCACAAGCATCACTGTTACTTCATGTTCTTTTTCTACGGATGAAGAAATTGCGGAAACTACCTAAGTCGGTAAGAAATAAGATCACCGAGCTCAAACAAAAGAGGAAGATCTAACTCATCTAGCTCAAAATCGTCTTCAATTTCATCATCATACAACTTCATAATTTTCAATGAGTAAGTCTACCTCGGACTTTCCCCCGTTGAAGTAGATCACGACATAATAATATAGACATAATATTGGCTACCTAGCAATCTTAACAATCCCAAATTAACAATGCAAAATAAATGTATGTATCTCTCTTTGATTTCTAATAAAACATGATTTCGAAAATGTTATTTAAAGTATCTTTCCAGGTATAATTAGAAGGAACGCTAACTATATTATTTTCAATTTGATAGTAAAGTAATATCTTCGAATTATTCTGATTTTATATAGTGTTTTGTATAATTACAAAATTTACACAGTGACTTCATAGTTAATAATCATTATCGAAAAAAAATTAACGGAAAAGTGTTACTATAAAAGTTAAAAACCATAATTAATAATGTTCCAATTAAAAAAATAACTTTTCTGAATTATAATGTAATAAAGTAAAGAAATATCTACACTATAACCTCAAAATACGGCTCAAAGTACAACGTATATAAATTTTATGACGAAAAAACCGCTCATATTTCTTTATATATGCTCCTGTGTAAAATTTGATATTTTCGTTTAGTAACGGTTTGTTTTTAAAGGTGCGTTATGTTGAGTGGAGTGAGAGTGAGAGAGGAGTACTGTTTACCGTCATCCAAATCCCGTAACATTGAGAGGAGGTCATGTCGAAATTGGTGGCAATAAGCTTATAGATAAAAGTAAAATGAACGGATAGGCCTTTCGCGAACATTTCAAACCAGAAAAATGAGGCAAACAAAACAAATGAATGGTGTACTTCAAATTTTTATGCAATTGCCCTAGTTGTGACAGACAATTGTGCTAGTTTGTATGGACCAATTGCCATAGTTGTGTGCTTCAACTTAACGCGCTTTAGGCCTATCCATTATTTGTATTTTGATCTAAGGCAATAAGTGTCCGCATTGTACGTGGATAGTGTAGTACTCTGTGCCCAGACTCGCAGAAAATAAATGCCAACGCCACGAACCATGACCACAATTCGAACCTGTCATAGGAAAACAAATAAATTCTCCTATCCTATATAAAAGCCATACAAATAGGCTGTAATAAGGGCGATAAATAAACAAGAGGTGGCGCGGAAGGCGTGCTGCAGACGTATGATTAAGGTGTACCGCGCCCCGGGTTCACATGTGGACGGCGGGCGTAGCCGGGAGCATCGACGGCGGAGGGTGCGGGGGGAGGGGGAGGGGCTATTTTAAACCGTACTTGATTTGTGGGCTTTAAACAAACAGTAAGGACTTTGAAGTCGGAATTAGGAAGTTAATAGATCAGAGAAATATTGCGTCATGCAATTTGCGTCACATTTCACTGGCAGATCCCAACTGCCCAAACTATCACACAGACAGGGACTGAGCCCGTTGTCACTTTTCAGTTTTGACGGAGCGGATGTTGGACAAATTATTTGACATGCTTCGAAATTGAAGTATGACGGTTTCTTTCCAATGCCTCTCTAAAAAGCCAATTGTGCTACAAATGGTATATTCGTTCCTAAAAACGCTTAGCCGGACTGGGCGGGGATCGAACCATCGTCGCCTCTAGCACGAAAGGCCAGCCTCGCCTTCCTTGTAGAAGGTGACAAATCAAACCTAAACAATTACACATTATTTATTTAACGCTCTGTCTTTGACACTAATAAAATAACAGAGACAGTGAGAGCATCATATTTAAACATGGTAAAGCCTAAATTCGGTGTCGCGTAGCCAGAGGATTCACGGGAGTTTCAAGCGCGGTATGGTTTATGGTGGCTGAAGTGTGTTTTTGTACGAAAACCATCCTTGTGATCACCGAAATATCTTTTACTTATCAAAGTCAAGCACCATTTGCTATTCTTAAAGACATTGGCAAAATCATCGATACCACGATGGAAACACAATTTTAGGATTAGTCCTGTTGTGTCCGCTTTCCACTTCCGTCGAGGAAAAAAATAGTATACTAATCTTGGGCAGTAAGTATATAAGAAAGCATCATATCACATGTTTGTTGACTCGGCTTCGCCTCGGTCAAAAATTACATGAGATTTGAGACCTTTCTTACTTTCCTGTCCTCGGTGTGTAAATCTACTATATCATAATTATATCGCTACGCCAAGGTTTTAATACACTATTAATAATACCGGCAGCGGGTGGGTAGAGCATTCCCGAGCCATTACTACCGTGTTTACTAACACTACTAATATGTACTAGTAACAATAAATACTAGCACGACGTGATACCGGCGCTACCGGGGCAGGCAGGGAACTCGCCTCTAAATCATAGCTAATGTGGACGTTAGGACGCCGACGTTCCTTGTAGCGAGACGTAGACTACCGTAGGCACGGAATGTTATAAAAATAATATGAAGTCAAAATGTTGAGAGATTCTCAACCGTCCGTCGGGGACTTTGGAAGTAACGTCTGAGAAGAAAATTTGAATTTCTTCTTTGTATATTATATCACAAACTTTATTTTTATGCTGTGTTTTTTGTTTCAAATACAATACGTAGGTATTACAAATCAGGCCATCAAGAATCCTTCGATCAACTTCAGTTGGAAAGACTTGGTTTTATGTAAGCCTTGCTAAATAATGATGATGCTGCTCCTGATGTATTTCAGCCACGGCGATTGCTTCAACTCCGTTGTTGTTGGAGGGTTCTGTTGTGGCTATTATAGCCACTTTTTTAATGAAGATCTTCGCGTATTGCACTCCATGCAATGAGTGCAATGCGCTGCTATACAGTCGTATAGCCGGTACTATGGTGGTCGACTTTTCAATTCATCACTTCGGCATCAATCTGCTGTTTACACGAGGTCTCTATTATAATTATTATCGAGGTTTCAGAATATTTCTGACTACCCCCTTGGGGAATAAAGTGTCGTGAGCATATGCAATGATATATACTCTATTTTATTACCTACTATTAATTTCAAGTAGTCACTTGTAAAACGTCGGCCATTGCTGGTCCATTGCTCACGCTCTTTTTTATTCCTGCTCATCCCTCCCAACTTAAATTTTTTTGCAATAAATTAATGTTCTGATAGAAGCGAATTTAAAAGAAGATTGTGGAAGTCGGTTTTAACCTTACATCAAATTTTACTTTGATCTGGAAGGTTTTAACTTTTACCTACCTGATGAGACCATCATGCTTTCAACAAAGTTTTTCTTCAATGGGATTTTGATCAGGAGATTATAAATAACAAAAACAAAAACAATTTATGTATGTTTTTGTTTATGTAAATATCCAGTAACAGAGGAGCGGAGCTATTAAACAGCTTGTCATGATCGATGTAGATACTATAGGTAACCACAGCTACAACAATAATTAAAGCTATAAAACCTTGCATGATAAAATAAAAGATAAGATAGTACCTATTGATAAACGGTAAGCAAAGAGTTACTATCGCAGATATTAATGAGATAAACGAGAAATACTTGTTGGACCGGATCCCGGACACTCGGGGACATTCATTATACCTCTCATAATATTAATGACGGGTTTAATTCGATTAGTCTACAAGTTTAACGTGAACAGAGATTAATGAAATGTTTAGAGAAACGTTTGAATTTTAATTCATGATTATGCCTAAAGATCAAATATCTTACCTAGATTTCTGTCGGGGAACGAAAAAGTGTTAGAATCAAAACACTGATCATTGAATCGTTCAATTTAATTCAATACAATCATTGTTTGCAATCAGTGGCCGGTGTTTTGATCATGACTATTCACGACCACAAGCAATTTCGGGGTGATCAAAAACTTTGCTATAAGCAGTGTAGTAGTGGAGCAGAGCACTTACTTGGTTCAATAATTCAAAATACAATGTCCGTAAACAACGTTTGGACTCTTTTGACACTACTAGTGAAATATGGATATTCGAAATACATTTAGAATATCTCTGACTCCCCCACAACAGGTAACATAGTTGTGGAACACATTCTTAAAAACTGTCCTTAAAACGTAAGCAATAACTTACATGTACTTTCTAGTACCTATGTAACAAGCACTGTTCACATGAAGGAAGTTTCTCAAGAGGTTTGATTGCAAGTGGCATCGGTCCCGCGAGGTCTATGTGAACGTGGAGCAGACGGCTAGCAAAATATTATGCTAAATATTATACTTCCACTTGGTACCTTTGGACTGTGCCAAAGAGTATTGGCTGTTTGAATGAAAATAGCTACTGTGAGACACAACATCCAATCCAAGCCAGCCAATGATTATGGATATACAATCTCTTGAGGGTCTTTCTTTATATGCTGACAGGTTTATGAAGGAGATGATCAGACCATCAAACTAATAACTTTCTCTATGGGGCCAACATCGAAATCACAAAAAAAGCTTCTGGACTCATAATGGGAGACAGATACCTAGCTAGGGTTTGGTTCTATGCAGTAGTAATTTTTTTTTAAGTATAACAAAATTTTAGTGTCTTGCGCACTATTTTGTAGGAAATAGCAAAACGTTTTTCAGTATACAGAGTGAAATTGATATCATAAGTATCCTTTTAAACTAAGAGTCTATGCATCAAACTGAACAACTTTTACTATGGGAGCAAAACGATAGAAGCAAGAAAAAAATCAATAAACTGCAATGTCGCAATTTTTTCTTGCTATGATCGGTTTGCTCCCATACTAAAAGTTATTTAGATAGATGGGTGGGTAGACTCTTAGTTTAAAAGGATGCTAATGATATCAATTTCACCCTGTAGGTATATATGTATCATTAACATTGTAAGAACTCTTGTGAAACTAACAGTCACGACAAACCATGTTACCTAGTATTCAGAATATAATTTAACCGCATACCATCGATGAGGCAGAATTATGACAACTATTGACAACCTAGGATACCTACACATTATGATTTATCCACTATATTGCCGCCTCGTTGGCATCGCACACGATTAGCAGATTCCTCAACATCATTATGTTCCATGTACTTTGGCAGTAGTCTCACTACTTAAAGATGGTGTAGTGTAGGTATAGTGTACTCACCCAGAGCGGCGCAGAGGGCTGTAGCTGCGAGGCGAACGCCATTCGGAACGCATCTCCCACCAGCGCGTTCAACTCCTCCGCCTGTGAACACAAGAGAAATCATTGTAGCATGCATAGCATATGCTCACGACTACGTTCCCCGGGCATCTGAGCATCCGAGAGAGCAACTGTGGCGCGTTGCGGAGAGCTATGGAAACTCAATCTTGAGGTCCAGGTTCAAATCCGAACGGATGACATGCCATGTACCAATGAGTTTTTCTAACTTAAGTACGTAATACCGACTGCTCTCAAACGGTGAAGGAAAACATCGTGAGGAAACCTGCATACGCTGAAGAAGAAATTCCTATGCGTATGTGAAGTCTACCAATCCGCATTGAGCACGCGTGGTGGAGTAACGCCCATACACCCTCCCTGAGGGTAGGCCTCTGCCCTGCAGTGGGACCTATATAGGCTGTGATGATGATGATATTCTCCGAAAGATATTATGATATTCTTCCGAAGGGGTAGTCAGAGATATTCTGGAAACTCTGAACATCCACGTTTCACTTGTAGTACCGAAACTATGTCCAGTGTTACTGGGAGTGAGCTCGTCGCCACTTGTAAAATGGACAGTGGACAATGCTGTAGAGTTTCTGGCCGCATCTTCTCTACAGCGGCAACACGTTCCAAAGCGGTAAGTAAGTAAGTAAGTTATAGCCTGTAGAATCCCACTGCAGGGCAAAGACCTCCTCTCACGAATAAGGGTGAGAGGAAATGGGCCATACTTCCGACGCGGTGGTAACTTAAAAAAGAATTGACGTTTAATAAGTGTGCTTCAGGCTCCTATATTGAATAAATTATTTTGAATTGAATTGAAAGTGGGAACAATACCTACATGTCTCGGATTGAAGCACGCAGGTTTCCTCACGATGTTTTCCTTCACCAAAAAGCCAGTGTTGTTACAAATCGTATATAAATTCAGAAAAACTAATTGGTACGAGTCGGCCTGGACGGGGATCGAACCATCGCCTCCTGCACGGCAGGCAAAGTTACTCGCCACTGGACCGCCACGGCTTTTAGTAATTGTAATAATTATAAATTTATGTAGTTATTATCGGGGACTTTTCCGCCTGACCACCACTACTAGGATCATTTTTGCTTCCAAATTAAGAAAATTAAAGCGCTATCTAGCCTCGCCCTATTGATGAATAGACCAATGAATGAATAGTTTCGAAACAATAAATTATTCGCGAATATATATGAGAAAAAATTTTAAGTGATCAGGCGGAAAAGTCAAAGACAGGCAATATGAATAAATGCAGGAACGAAGTCTCTAAACTAATGGGAAAACGGGCACATTATATTTGAAGCATAAATATCAAACTGACAACTTTCCCCAATATCGCCCTGATCTCCTGAGATTGAAATTCAAATGAAGATCTAATAATATAATATTTATAACGAGTAGGTACCTACTATAGCTTTTAGAACATCTCAAAGAGACGTACAAATCAAAGCTACATCAACCTGAATTTCACTAAAATGTCATGAAGTGAAAATAGGAAATATTTTGCTTTTTCCCTGCTATTTATGTCACTAACATTTAGTTGGAAATGTAACAGCTCATGACACATTTCCCGCTCTTTCAAGTTTTTCCCCACAAGTAGTCGACAAGAGGCAGCACTAATGGAGTCGCAGTGCACTCAGAGGCGGCACTAAACCGCACTGCTGTCGGCATTCCCGCTCACCACAACGGGACCTCTACCACGTTAAAAGGCTCTTGGTTCAAACTCTATTGCAAATGTCATAGGTATGAAAATTGCTTGATTTACGTGATTTTTTATTTAGAACGAATGATACAAAAGCCTGTTCAAGTATCGATGCTATTACCTGCAGAGATGAGTTCGTTCGGAACAAATGCGAGAGTTTATTTTCAAATGGTAACATGGAAATAGTTTCATAGTGTGAAAGTTTCTAAGAGCAAACTCGTTCCATGAATACTAACATAGTTTTGTTTTGTAAAGAATCGATCAGGGTAGTAACTTTGTGACCGAAGCTGATGTACCTATATCTATCTATCTTTTACAAAAGAAAACTGAGTGCGTAATTTTTCTTCACATTGCTAATGAAACTTGAATTAATTACAATTTTCATCATTCACCCAAATAAAAATTGCAAAAGATATTTCAAGATCCAGTCCATTCCAAGATCCAGTCACTTCTTTATGACATCAAAATGTTGTGCGTCAATCCTATTCTTAATGAAATTGAAATTGCAAAAGTTTGCTTTTGCATACAGAAAGACGGTACAATACAGAATAGTAACCGGGAAACAGTTTGGAAGAGGACGGGTTCAAGTCTCGCCCGAAACTAATATTTCAATCTTTAATTTGAGTGAGGTATCACTTTGTTAGTTCTCTTCTCCTATCGAGTCGATGGCAAATAAGTCAAAAAGTTTTTCAGCCCAGTATTTTGCCACACGGACAGCTGCTGGCAGCGTCCATAAGCTCCGTTTGCGTATAGGCGTTTGGGAAGGAAGGGCAGGATACAAGTTGACCCTGGATAGTCTGTGGGGCAACACAACACCCTAAATGTAACCCCACTTGATCAGGTTATCTTTACTCCAGATGACCTAAGATCGGAGTCTATTTAGCTACCTTCAATTAGACCTGGACAGCTCATATCCTGGAGGAAGGCTCTCCATAAGAGGAACAAACGTTCATATCACGATCTATTGGCGCTATCTCAGTTCAACTGGTAAACCTGCTTTCTATCATAAATCATAATGCAGAAGTAGAAGTACGTATAGAAGCAGAAGCAGATATCTTACGATGAAATTACACCCATACAAAGACGCCGCTCGAAGATACTTTCATTGTTTTTGCTATTTATCTAAAATTTCTTGCCCGTACTTAGATAAAAGAGATTGCTTCCAGCTGAACTGTAACAGAGACAGTTTTCAAGAGGAAGAAAGTCACAATTGTGTAAATGACTCATATATATAGTAAACAATTTACTACTCAAATGTAGAAAGAAGCAAAGAAGTCTCCCAAACTCTTAAATTCAGCGGAAAATAGACTATGACTTCAATCATCGTTACGACCACTTCCGAACCACAATCATCTCTAACAACACAACACGACTCATAAAACGAAAACCAATTTGATTGATAGGAGAAACTAAACTATTAAACAACAACTCATGTCTGACAAGGAAACATCCGACAACACCGATACAACAAAACCTTCACACGTTGAACACTATCATATTAAATCGACATCTATAAACTATGTCAATCGGAGACAACTTGCTGAACAAATAGCAACTTTAAGGTTAGGATATAAGGTAGGGGTAAGGTGTGAGGAGTGGGCGTGAGTTGTGACATAGCGGAGGAACAGTCGGTCGCCCACGTGACGCTTGAATGACACGGAGGCGTGCCTGATGGGTGACGGTGTTGGATAGACTTTCGCGATTTTAGGTCACATATTATAGACTCCGAATATGATGATGACGATGTCCTTCACGACGTATCAGTCGAGGACGACCCTCATTGGTTCCTGGCCTGATCTCAGATGTGGCTGAAGAATCAGAGTTTTGTCTTAAATATTCTGTTACACGCAGCACAATACAGTTGGCCAGTCGAATATAATAATAGTACTACTTACAAAATGGTCACTCCCTGCCCTTCCCAGATTTTAGACTAGCCGGAACAAAGGTCAAACCCATTGAACCTTGCCAATGATAAAGATGATATACATGCAAATACTCATGAAGGTATTTCCATTTAGGGCAGTCACTAGCTGTGTCACAACTATCAATAATATTGAGTACGCTCCTCGTTAACTCGCCTACCAATTGTAAGTCTTTGTTGTGTGTACATTGAACAAGTATTGAACACCGTGTTTGTATGTGTGTATTTCGTAATGCTTGTTTGAAGATTTCTTCCCTCGCGCACACTGTAGCACATAACTACGCATTCTCACCCCGCTGTCGCTCACGCTACTCTTATGACAGAGACCCAACCTCACTGAGAGATCAATCAGTGCGACACCCTGTGGTGTCGTGGTGTCACGTCTATCGCACACTTCACATTCACATTTCATATTCTATTCCAGTAACACTTTCCTAAGATTTTCCAAGAAATATCGGAAAAACTAAATAACAGAAAATAGGTATCAATGAAAAAGTCTGTAATTTTGCTATTCATCTAATACGAGGCTGTTCATACTGGATTGGATACCATACTATACTGTGCCCGCGAGAAATACGGAAGCAATATTTTTGAAAACTTGATTAAGTAGGTATAATTATTATTTGGCAACGGTGTAGTGGAAGAGTAGCTTAAAATGTCTATTGTTTCGGAACCGGTCAAACTACTCAGATTTGAATGTTTTTTTTTTGAATGTCGGTATTTTAAGACAGCAATGAAATAAAAAAAACCAAATATTACGTTTATTTTTATTTTTTTGAGAGATTTTTTAAGGTACGTTGTCTTAACTACTTAAACTGAACTTTTGTTGAAACACAACACTAACCGTCAAGTTAATGGCCGTATCAAACAAGCGATTCTTGAGTCGAGACCATAGATAAATTACACGCGGTAGGGTTTTCCCCTAGGTAGAGATGGTGTAACAAAGTGAGCACAGAAACCTCCAACTAGGCATGACGTCGTCGAGCGTTGACGGTAAGATATAGTCGCGATATCGTCGCGTCAATATGTTGATCGTTCATGACGGTTTTTTAAACCTTCAATAATGTTGTAATTATAGAAAAATTACAGGTTGTAACCAAACATAACCCAGCAATTTGGTTTCCTTGACTACTCTGGCCCACATTTATCTTTCTCAAAGAGTTGGATTTAGCGTCCTCTCTTTTTAGAAGATTCCTTCTTCTACACATCGTGAGGAAACCTGCATGCTTCAATTTCGAGGCGTGTATTGTACCCACTGTCCATTATGGCGACGGGCTCTCCCCCCGTCACACTGGACAGAGCTTCGGTACTACTGGTGAAACGTGGATGTTCTGAGGTTTCAGAATATCTCGGACTACCCCCTCGGGGAATATAGTCGTGGGCTTATGCCTTCTTCTATACACGGTGTGTCAACTAGAAGTTTGGCGACAATTTATAATATCAAATAGAGATTCTAGGTGGAAACCGTTTTCATGATTTATTCTGTTCGGCATCACCCGGTTGAATCGTGAGATTCGTAAGCGCATTGAATGGTTTAGTTGAGGCCTCATCATCTTTCTGGTACATCCAGGTCAATGAGGTCTAATATACAGGATGAAATATACAGGGTGAAATTCATATCATTAGCATCCTTTTAAACTAAGAGTCTACCAATCAAACTGAACAACTTTAACTATGGGACCAAAAAAACAGCTGTTGTATACATTTTAGTGGAGTAGACATTGCAGTTTAGTATGGAACATAGTAAAAGTTGTTCAGTTTGATGGGTAGACTCTTAGTTTATAAGGATGTTAATGATATCAATTTCACACTGCAGGCGGAAACACTGCTGATGTGAAATTATGCTAGAGCCTGCGAATACAGAAGTAAACTGAGCTATTGTATTTTAGTTACTAGTCTAGCGGAATTGAACCTGAGATTGAAATCCAAACATGAATTAACGCGAAATTGTTAATAGTTTAGTCAGTGCTATTCGAAACGCTTACTTGTATGCCTTCCTGTTTTATAAGCGACTAGAGGACCGCGGCGAATTCGTACCGCCTTAGAATCTTCCCGACACACACTTGGCCGCTTTTTATAGCCTTTGTTAATCACCGATAATTACATTCTAATTATGAAAGAACTACTCAGATCGGTCCAGTAGTTTCTGAGCCTATTTATTACAAACAAACAAACAAAATATCAAATCAAGCCAAATATTAGATAGGCTGACAACTTGACGACTGATAACGGGAATTTCTTGCTCTCAAAACCAATTTTGTCAAAATTGATATTCGGTGTACAATTTGGTGTACATCGTAGACTCTGCTCTCCTGAGGCTTTCTTATTTACTGTCCGAGGTTAGTATATTATTTTTCTCATCGACGGAGGTGGAAAACGACAACTTCGTTCAGCGCAGCGGGACGACAATTGACGCTTTCCGTCCGGAAGGGAGAAAACAACTTTACTGACTTCTTTATTTTACTTCCTTTTTATTAGGGGTGTAGTAACTGGTAAATAGTCGGGTGGACCCAAGTCAAGCGTGACCGAGGTAGAGATGAATGATAGAAGATGTAAGGAATGTTCGCTTTATTATTATG
Organism: Agonopterix heracliana; assembly: GCA_963693445.1. Lineage (NCBI taxonomy): Eukaryota > Metazoa > Arthropoda > Insecta > Lepidoptera > Depressariidae > Agonopterix > Agonopterix heracliana. The sequence goes on from OY856314.1 coordinate 21,290,529, forward strand.
AAAACATCGTCTCGTCGTCATCATCATCATCGTCTATGTATAATGATATGAACACCGTGCACCTACCATTAAAAATACTTATGTACGCTACTGGCAAAAAGCCTGCTTTTTAACTTTAAAGATTAAAATTCATGATTAAAGACGTACTTAAAAGTTAAATCTACAATTTGTTTGTACCTCATTTAAATGTAGCCAGTATAAAGGTAAGTAGAGTTTTAAGAGCTCTCAATTCAAGAAGCTAATGAAAGTAATTCAGTTGGATGTCGTTCAAGCTGTGACGATGTTGTGCTGTTCGCTATCTTGTTACAGAGCCGGATCTGATATCGTGTTTATAGGTAAATGTTTGTCTGTACATTGAAAACATTTGAAAAATATGAACGGGCTGGAAGGTAAAGTTATAAAATGCATTCCGGAGTGTTATTTTTTATATAATTCCTTCTATCTAATCCCCACTTTAGCTATAGAGAGATGTAAACTCTATAGAATTTAATGTCACTTTCGTGTATGAATTAGGATGCGTGACATTCAAAAATAAGACTCCAGATCATTTTTGAGATTTTTCTCTATTTATCTGTAAATTCGTTTCTTTGTGCCTTTGCCTTGCATTAGACATAAACTATTTTTAAAATGTCGTTCTAAGATGCTATAGACGAAATTCCGCGTTTTTTTGCGATCTCAGTGTTGTTCCCATAGTTAAAGGTGTTCGTTAAGTAAAGTATATAACGTGTACATATACATGCCCTGTATAAATGTTCGAGTTATTATATTACTTAATTTTTAACTACGTTATAGACTTTGTATCAAAATTAAATCATAAACCGTAATGATATCCCGGTCACTTCGTACAAACGGGCTCGCACTGACAAGAAGAGACCAAAACTAACATGTTACACAGTGTGAGTGCGAGTGAGAGAGGAACATAAATAATAAATAAATAAATATCTTGGACATTGTCACACAAATTATCTAGTCACATTTAAAGTTCCAGAATCTAGCCTAGACTTGATACATAATATAGATATAACATCCATGACTCGGGTAGAAATATTCATATTCATCATACAAATATTTGTCCCTTACGGGATTCGAACCCGCGTACGCGTTACATACCACTGCGTAAGGTGATGTCAAAAACAAAATTGGTAGGGGGCAGGGAGTATCCGAACTAAACATAGGTCTTTCTTATGCTCTGACGTCGTCATGTATTTGACAACTTAAATCTCACTAAATCCGGCGCTGTTTCAAAAGTTAATTCCGCGAGCCGGGCATCAAACCGGCACGTGACCCGCGCCTGCCTCCTCACTAAACTCGCAAGTCGAAACAAAACACCCATTTTCACTGATCCCGTAATCTCTACCGCTCGAGATTAAGTCGCGAGATGTTTCGAACGACAACATACCTAATACTTTCTAAACAAAATTAACTTTGTGCGAAATTGGATTTCGTTTTTATTTTGATAATGACTGTTGTCACACGTGGTCCAGTGACTTGCCACAAGTAACCTTGCCTGTCTTGCAGGAGGCGATGGTTCGATCCCCTTCCAGGCCGATTCGTACCAATGAGTTTTTCGGAATTTATGTACAATTTGTTACACTACTGGCTTTTCGGTGAAGAAAAATATCGTGAGGAAACCTGCATGCTTTAATTTCGAAGCATGTATTGTACCCAATATCCATTACAAGTGGCGACGGGCTCAGTCCCCGTCACACTGGACAGAGTTTCGGTACTACTAGTGAAACTGGATGTTCTGGTGTCTGGTGTCTGAGTTTTCAGAATATCTCTCGGGGAATATAGTCGTGAGCATATGCTTATATGCTTACTCATGCACTTACAAATATCCTACTTTTGTAAGTATACTGTCGCTGTAGTTTGAAGTCGGCTAAGAGAAATCATAGTCCCCTTCACCTATAAAAATTCCAAGCTGGTACTTCACTTTACAACTTTAGCAATACGCTCAAGAAATCCCTCAAACCGTATTTCTAAACCGCCCATAAATAAAGCCGACAAGCTAAACATGAAAACATTAAACAAGTAACCTCAAATCATCGGTCTATTAATATACCTGACGTTTCTTAATGCTCAGTTTCCTCTCGCAGTGGAGGCAAATTATCCCGTCGCTTCTAACAACCTACCTTCCTACCTGTTTACTTATCTAATTACACGCTTAAGAAACCTGAGTAAACCTTTACCAACGTTCCCGTGTAGTTGATCACGCAGATTTAAGCTTTATGGTTAGGGGTTAGGAGTGGATGTAGATGCATGGTGCTGGAGGCTTCGTCAATCCGAAGACTTGGGCAGGGATGGTGGTAGCTGCAGGGGACGGGTGTCGGATGGTGACAAGCGAGGCCGGTCAGCAGTTGGCTGTAAGGCCTCGTCGTTTATTAGTTATGCTTCCTGGTTGAAAGCATTTTATAGTTTGCATATTTCTAAGATTGACTTCTAATTTATTCAATGTAGTAAACATTTATTTTGAAGTACTTCTTCGACGATCTTTTATGAATATAACACAGTTTGTTTTGGAGATTAGTTAGTATGGTCGTAACTTTTGTAACCGACTACACCGTGATCGCAGAGGTATGTCGTTTCATCTGATGCAGAAGGTAAGAATGAGAGTGCATCTGTGTAGCGCACTCATTTTCACACTAATTATCTATCTATCTATAACGTCACGCCTCTTTAAAATGGGGTAGGCAGACACTAGAGCGCCATCTACTACGATCCTTACATACCTCTTTTGCCTCATTCACATCTATACATTTCTTCATACATGCCCGTCGGTTTCGAGTATTCCGCACCTCCCCTTTTTGTAGGACGCAACTGATTTGATCGGAATACGTCCTACGAGGGCACCCTCTGCCGACACTTTCACTCATCTTAGCTCCATATACATCTTTCGTACATCTGCTATCACTCATCCTCTCCACATGACCAAACCAACGAAGCATACCCTTTTCTATTCTTGTCACAACATCTTCTTTCAATTTACATCGATCTCTAATCACACAATTACTCACTCTATCTTTCAGCGTAACTCCACACTTCTTTTGCGTAATTGATATAACTAAGTACATATAAGAGCTCGGTGGCGCTTTGCGGAGAGGTATGGACTCTCAATCATGAGGTCCGGGTTCGAATCCGCACGGACAACATGCCACGTACCAATGAGTTTTTGTAACTTATGTACGTATTACCGACTCAAACGATGAAAACATCGTGAGGAAACCTGCATTATGCATAAGAAGAAATTCTGATGCTTATGTGAAGTCTACCAATTCGCACTGGGCACGCGTGGTGGACTAACGCCCAAACACCCTTCTAGAGGGTAGGCCTGTGCCCTATAGTGCGACGTATATAAGCTGATGATGATGATATAACTAAGTAATCGCTGTATGATGTAGTCCATAAGTGTCATACTAGAAGTGTCATAACATGAATTCGAAAATTCTATTTTTTCGACTCCTTCGGCTCGTTCGCCGGGGATAGCAATTGACTACAGCGATCATAACTTGATAGAGCTATAAAGCACCAATTAACAAAACCAAATTGATGATAAATCTATGAGTCAGTATCATTAGTTAGTATAATGAGCAACACTGCGATAATTATCAAGCCACGTGGGCGCCTACTTTGCGTACAAACGCCAACGCAACTTGAAAACTGGCAAAGTTATCTAGTCTACCAACTACCCTACTACATAGTACCTACATCAATCACTTTTCAATTGTTTTATAATTGGTATACAGTAGGGGGGTCTCGAGTCTAACAGAAGTCTTTGGGTCCAACATGTAGGAGCCTTGGAGACACTTTTATTTCACAAATTTGATGGGATCTGATGGGATGCACTAAGCGTGGTCCATCTCTGAATTCATTAAGTAGGTTAACACTTTGCATCTATGATGTAAACATCAAATTATTACTATTGAATCTTGTCTAGTGGTCATTGGCTATGTGCGAAGTGCTTGGTGGGGACCTAGTGGGTACAGTCGAATCTATCAAAGCGCGCAATGCGGCAGAAAGTTGAACCAGCTGTGTCAAATTTGCTTGAATCTATGCAAATCAAAATACAACACGAAGCCTCCTAAACTGTAAAGACTACCAATTTGTGGCATGAATGATTCTCTTGGATTCTAAAAGTATTTAACGCAATTCAAAGTATAAAGGTATCATTAAGAGATGTTTATTCCGAGAGCGCAAATGCGTTCTGCATACAAACGTACTATGGTGATATTTTCAATATATTAACCAATTAAAGTCAATGAAATTCTTTAGAAACAATATATATAGAAACGAATCTCTATGCTTGTGTGAAGTCAGATTTTCGTTAAAGTATACAGTTTGAATTCTAGGATTAATTTAAGATTTGTATGGACACAATACTTTAACAAAACAAACAAACAACAAATAATTTTAACGAAAATCGGACTCCATACAAGCATAGAGATGGTTCACCCTGTTTGCATAATTTTGTAATGCATCATCACTATAGGCATACATGACTAATGGCATAACTTCACTTGGCATACTTTGTTTAGCATCCATTCATAACGCATAGTCTTCTATGGCAGATCAGTCGTATTCCATAAAGTTTATATTCAGAAGTATCGTATGGCATAATTGCCTTTTCGCAGAGTATTGTTACAGTTCTCACTATTGTCGCATAATTTTGTATTGCATATGATCAATATAGGCATAAATGAAGACAAGCAAGCAAGCAATCATGCACACAAGCAAACATGCATGCACGCATAAACATGCATGCACGCATCCAGCAAGCAAGCAAGCATGCAGCATTCAAGCAAGCATGTTGATGCTCCGCTCGCTACGCTCGCTCCGCTAAACGTTATATACATGTTCTAACCTAACCTAACCTAGAATTTTAGAAGTACCAATTTGTTTTTCTCAGGCAGGGGGCTTTCGCCCCCCGCACCCCCCTCGCGGGGGGCGCTGCCCCCCTGCACCCCCCAACATGCAGACAAGCAAGCAATCATGCACACAAGCAAACATGCATGCAGGCATCCAGCAAGCAAGCAAACATGCAGCATGCAAGCAAGCAAGCAAGTTGATGTTCCGCTCGCTTCGCTCGCTCCGCTAAACGTTATACATGTTCTAACCTAACCTAACCTAGAATTTTAGAAGTACCAATTTGTTTTTCTCAGTATATGTTTCGGACAATGAAAGTTATGCCAGATAGACGGAACCCCATAGGGATATGTATCTAGATTGTTTCTGCAAAATTTCATTGATTTTAATTGGTTAGTATTGAAAATATATGTAATATACCCTTAAGGGTGACCGCATATCTATCCGCAGCGGAGGAGGCGAACGAAACGAATTTTCTTTTAATTATTTTGAAGATTCGTCCGATTCGCTGCGGATAAGTTTGCGAGGTGTCATAGAATTTCATAAAACCAATTCCACATTTCGATTCTTTCGCCTCCTTCGGCTTGTTTGCCTCTGATAAATGTGCGTACACCTTAAAAGTACAACGTAGGTATCACATCCTGCATGTGTGGTAAACAACTATCAACTCTGACCTCTATACATCTTTGTATGTAGGTAATGTAAGTTATATCAAAAGATCCGTTCACCTGATATCGTATTAGTACGAGTATCGGTTATCGCTGACAAACACATTCTCTTTTCGAGAAAAACAAGTAATTCAGGCAGAGGTAAGGGGAACAAGAAAGTAAACAATGTTATTAATATATAATTGGTTTTTATGATGAACATATTTACCCTATTATTTCCGTCTTGGGGAAACCAATTTTTAGGGTCCTGTAAAAACAGGCCAAGTGCGATTCTAACTCGAGCATCAAGGGGTCAGTACCTACCATACGCAAATACTAAATAAATGTGTGTTCTTTCATTCAGTACCGTAGTACAGTAGCCCGACAGACTCTTGACCTGTTTTTATTATTAGACTATAATCACATCAAGTTTCATAGTTACAACCGTTATTACGATATGATAGAGTAAAAATAAAAAATGTTCAAGATGAAAAAAAACCCGTGTCGTGTAAACGAGGGATCCCTTTGTCTTGAGTTTATGTATGTATCAACATCAGCATCTACCATCCCTAAAACTGTGGTACAGGCCTCCATTCATGGTAGCGGCATATACAGGGTGTTAGGGTAGACAGTTTCTCAACTTTCCCAAAGGAACATAAGGGAAATTATGGTTTTTATTTAGTATGGAAAGTCCAACATTTTATTTGCGAATTTACTACAGGTTTCATGGAGACATTTGTTCAGTATCATCGTTACAATCACCCCTACAGTAACGCAACTGTTTACCCTGTACTATACTTTAGGTATGTATAAAGGGTGAAATTGATATCATTAGCATCCTTTTAAACTAAGAGTCTACCCATCAAACTGAACAACCTTTATTATGGGAGCAAACCAATCGGAGCACAAAAAAATCAGCTGTCCCATACATTTGAGTCATGTAGGTAGTGGCAGCGGGTGCAGTTTAGTATGGGACAGCAGATTTTTTTTTTCTCCGATTGGTTTGCACCCATAGTAAAAGTTGTTCAATTTGATGGGTAGACTCTTAGTTTACAAGGATGCTGATTATTGCTGATGATATCAATTTCACCCTGTATAACCAGTATTGTAATTTCCACACGTTTCACATAACGCTATCTGTGCCCTGGGTTGGAGCCAACGCTAGATCAGTATCTATCTCGCAATCTTGATTACTTAATTAGCTATGCGACCCGCGTGCCTCGCCCGCCTCGCCTGCCTCGCGGTCATCCGTAGAAACGTACGATATTACAAACATTAACGTGTTGGACTACGTCTACGTGAGCTTTGGATTAGACTTCAGGTACACACTCACACACATACATGCATGCATATTCTAACGGTCACTACTAGTGTATTGACTGATGCGGTGTATAGCTAGTAAGTTCACAGGCAAATAAATTGGGTTAACATACAACTTCGTTTACAAAACTATTGTCACGAAAAGCAGTGTTTATTTATTTGTTTGTTTCAAATTGATAAAAAATTAAAATGTTGTTTATTTCGTAAAATGTTAGAATGTCACGTTATTTTTTTTTTCATTATCTTGAATGTCTCTTTTTGCGCTAGTATCGTGTTTTTCTTCTTGATACTGTGCATATATTTCAGTAATAAAGTTTACGAATGAAAAAAAATATACATATATGCATAGCATACTTTCACGAATATATTCTCCGAGGTGGTAGGGTATACATGCTTATTGCTTATTCGAACCTGTAACCAAACAGCGAAAAGGATAAATCACTATCAAGCCGATCGAAAACAAGTTTGTCGTATTGTAAGTAAAAATATTCCAATCCTTACTGCCTATAGAGGTTAGAGGGGAGGCGGGGGCGGAGCGGGGCGCTTCGGTACGGATTGTGTCTGCGGCACAACTGGATCGAGATCGTTTCATTTACATTTTATCCGCGACGCAAACACTCCAGTAATTCAATCGTGTGAGAGCTGAGCTCCAAATGCGTGCGAATTGATGCCGAGAGGCTGTTGTCGCTTTGTCAGCGAATGATGGCGTTAAACTGATTCCTATTGGCATTCTATCGAGGTTAAATGCCTGAAAAGAGGGGATGAAAAGGGTTGGATTGTTCCAATCACTATTTGAAAAGAAATCTGTCGAAAGACGGGTTTTGCAACGAATTAGATTCAGTTTCACAGGAAATTAGGTGCTATTTAGCTTTCTGCCTGATGTTTTTAGCTGTACGACGTAGCACAGATAGCTATTGTATTTTACTACACTTGCCTAATCCCATTTCAAACTACAAACGCAAACAATTTCCACAGCCTGCATTCAAATAAATGAACGTCATTGGTACTGAACTAATCTGACAAAGAGAATATTAAAATAAAATTTGATTCACGTATATCATCAGATCTGAAGAGCGATTTTTGAATCTCATTCGCTGAGCTCAGCAGTTGAATATGACAAAATTACTATGGAGACAAGCATATTCCTGCTGCTGATTTGAATTTCAAAAATCGCACTTCTGAAGTATGAATAAGTGAAATATTATTTATTTACACCAAAACAAATACAATGCACAATAGGAAACAAACTGATGTATGAGTATGAATTTTGAAAGTCAAATCAGTAGAAAGATGCATAAGTATTAGTAATTTTGACATGCTGCTGAGCTCAGCAAATGAGTTTCAAAAATCGCACTCCAGATATCAGAATTTCCATGATATTAATTTCAAAACAAAACTCGTTACGAAAATGATCCCATCTAAGCATTCTTTTTGACTTAAACAATTAATTGCCCTCTTGGTGGTTCTATTCAGAGTAGCTTATATCAAAAGTTGATATCATCAACCGGCCCAAAATAGGTTGACTGCTCTGTCGCTGCATGACAGAGAGAGCGTTGATTCTAAACAAAAATGGTATAAAGCCTAACAAAGAAGACATTCCAGTCATCAGCGCATCTGCCCGCTGTATAAGGCGCCACTCCCAAAGAATAGATTCTCGCTCGTTTCGTATTTGTTTACAAAAGCCGCAGTATCTCGTTATTCAAAACGGCTCGGCCGACCTCCGCCGGTTTAATAAGGAAATGAACCATCTTACCCCCTCTCCCTCCCCCATACACGCAGGAAGTCGTGGAAAATGCCAAGTTTAGAATCTCGTTAAAAATTATAATATCCTGGGAGCGATGGTAAACAAGCTGTCAGAGATGCTTGCCTGTTGCGAGCTGAATACAAACGTGTTGTGCTGTTGAATTGATACGGAGACTTGTAACTCAAGAAAATCTTTATATGATGAAAACGTATTCTACGTTTTATTACCTACAGCCTACGCGATAAGCACCAAATTTTAAAACAAAGTATGTATTTAAGTCTAAACAAAATCCTAGACCAGGAACGAACTACGTCATGTTGGCCACACTGTCGTCGTTGCGAATTGAGTACTGAAAATATATTTTCAGGGGAGAAATAACAGCCTATACAGGGTGTTTCATAAGTAACAAAAAATATTTAAAACTCTTAAGGAGGTTGTTTAGACCGTCAAACTGAACAACTTTCTCTATGGGACCAACATCGAAATAGCAAAAAAAAATATCCTATACATATTATTTTAGCTCTAGTCGATTTGTAGAGTATGGAACATCCATTTTTTTTCGCGTTTTCAATATTGGTCCCATAGTGAAAGTTGTTCAGTTTGATGGTCTGTACCAACCCCTTAAAGGTGTATTTGTATTTGTGAGGTGTTACAACCTTGTATAGGAGTATCTTTCATCACAGTATAGGTCACCTATCTGGCAAATTTCATTAGAATAGGGTGTGTAGATAGTGTGAATAAGGAATAAACAAAAGATGCTTGATCGATTGAAATTCGAAAACCGCACCAGACGGCCGTTTGTAAATTCCAGCTACACATCTGACTGCAGTACATTCTTCAAGATATAAATGAACCAAAACATTTGTATTATTCAGCGAGAATGCCACAAGGAAAGAAATGAGTATTTTGGTAATTCATCGGAACAGGCCGGGTGTAAAGCAGCCCCCCAACATTCTGCCGCGGCCGATCGTAAAACCGAGTTACCGCCAGGGCACGCGTCTGTTTCCTATCCTATGTAGTACGCACCCCGACTACATAAACAAACGAATACCAATTAAATAAATTATTACACTACAGAATAAATACAAAAGCTGTCTTGAATTTCCTTTCATTGTAATAAAATGTTCATTAATGACTTAAATTTGTTTGAACAGTAATAATATCCGTTGTTATTTTTAATTCCGAGTTGTACGTCATATTGTTTTTCTGTCTATTCTATTTTTATTTATTGGCGTTTCCTTGTTAGATTTCGCCAGTGTCAAGTAGTTTGAGGGAGTGTCTATCCAATCTCGAGGATTGTTTTTGAGTACGAACAACTGACAAGGATTTTGGAGCCTCGTGGCAGGCTGAGACGCGAACCGCGCGAACACCATGCGAGAGACAAGTGTTCGAGGCAAACCCTGCAACGTGACTCTGTTTTTTCTGTCAATCTTAGACTATTTATATATGGACAAGTAACGCGTGTAATTTTACTAACAAAATCGTTTTGACACTTTTTGCGGGGGCCGAGGTAGCATGAAATCTGCAACTTCGGATTTTATCCATTAGGTACTTTAAATTCTAATTTTGTATGTTAAAAATCATGAAAAACAGTGTCGTGAACCCCAAACGTGATATGTTCAAACGTGGTATTATTGTTCCGCAATTATAGGCAGTCGCGTTTAGTGATAAGGTATAAAATTTTAGGTAAATAAGATTTTTTGATCTTCTACGTTGGCAGAGGGGAAATGCTAACGCGAGGCGGGTGTCCCTTTATAAATCGTCTAAGGTGTCAATAGTCAATATCCATTAAAATTTTAAGTTTTACATGTAATTAGTCCAATTTATGTTTAATTAAAGGATGTACGTTTATAAATGTTCTTTTTAGCATAAAGTAAGAACAAAAAGATTTCTCCAATAAGGATATTGAGGTCGTTAAACTCGAATTTGTCACGCAAATGAACGAATAAAACGGTACTTTGTGATCATCGCTTTTAAAAAAGTTTTATACGAATGGTTTTGTTCGAAAGACTTAATTTTAAAATAAAATGAACCAAATCCTTACGTTTAATGAAGGTGCGAGCACTTAAATTGATTGAATATTATTATTGAAGAAAAACAACCACGTCTTATTACATCCGCCTTTTTTAAATACGGTGAAAACATATTTTACAACCTCTCTGAAGTAAAAATATAAATAAGTTTGAAAACGTGTATCCGTTTTGAAGATGAAACACAAAGCCAATCTCGTATCCGATACGATACTATATACGTATTGCAGATACCGAGAAACGGGACATGATTAAAATTGAAACTGACTTGTATCGAATTCAGAGTTCCGAGAAGATGCTCCGAAGGTAGGCAACGCTGAGAATGTAATAAAATATGGGCCGTGTTCGGTCGACCGCGCGGGTTGACCGTCACTGTCTGTACCTATACATAGCGTAGAATATAGGCTGGGTGGTGCACCTTGTGTGGTCGAGTGTATTAGTGCATGCGTGCGCAAGTGCAAGTTCAAGGTGATTTGTGGACCAAGTATAGGTTCATTTCCCTTAGAATTGACCTACCCTGCCTCCCATATGCGAGAGTTATGGTCACAGCCAAGTCGTAACATTAAAAAATTTCGAACTCGCTTAGCTCGCTCTGGTTTCTATGCACAGACAGAGTTCTGGTCCGGTCAAACTGTAGTGTTAAACAATTTTGAACTCACTTTGGCTCCCATTTTTCGTAACAACACTGCTTGCTATAATTGGCCGACATAGTTCTGTTCCAGCTAAGTCACTGCTGAGAAATAGTAGAAGGTATCTTAATTAATATAATGAGTATGAACGCCGACAATTTTTGAGCTCGCTTGGTTACTTATGTTATAATATATTACATCGATCCAGTCTGACACAATCACTTCTCTCGCGGATCAGATTTTATCAATAAATTTTGTACTATCCACGACTTTTTGCAAATATCTGGCAGAAGATCCTTCGATAGCACACATATTGGCTGCGGACCCTAGCCAACGCCGGCAAGTGCATCTATTGACCAGGAGCGCAATTCCTAAGTTCCCAGGTCAAAATCTAGGTACGTCCATGCATATGTAAGTTCGTCTACAAAGGGTGTTACTCTGGGCAACCCTGGCTCAAAAGTCCCCAAGATGCTAGTCGCATTGCCTCTCTGGTGGCTGTTTGGCTATTTTATGTTTCCAATCACTTATATTTTCTATAAAACATAAGACAACAGAGCAGGGGCGGAACATATCCATCCAATGTTTAAGTTCCTTTAAACGCAGTTTTACACGGCAATAACTTTATTTTTACTATCACAGCCGTTCCAGCTGTCTTTGATCTTTGTACTTTATTGATATCTTCCTCTTTCCAGCAATTAAATGTTCGCTCTTTGGAAGTGTATTTTGAAACGTGAGGTTTCATGGCGGATGAACATATTTAACTAATGTTTTAGAGTTTTGAACTTTATATTGTTTTTATGTAAACGGATATCGTTTTGTCAACAAATACTGCTGTGTAATAAAGAATCGTGAATGATGGATATAGAACTAAAACAAACACGGGGTGTAAACTTGAATGCGTTAGTTACATAATTTGTGGGGTGCTGAAGCACCATCAAACTGTACAACTTTTACTAAAGGAACATCTATGAAATCGCAAAAAACCTGCTGTTTCATACATTTTGGTCGAGTAGCTATTGACATTTCCTATGGAACAGCAAATGCTTTTTTTGCTATTTCGGTATTGGCTCCAATGTTGTTTAATTTGATGGTCTGAAGCACATCGTGTACGATATGTTACTCATTTAATTGGACACCTTGTATTGTGTAAGACATACATACACAAACTCACAACCATAATCGCTTTAGGGGTGGTCAGAAACTTTGCTACAACTACCAGCAGTCTTTGTGCAGTTGTAGCAAGGTGCACTTTAGCAGCATATTGAAGTATTCAGGATGGAACGATGTATCAAGAGGTGATGTGTCTAGTTGTCTACCGTAGGTGTCTGTCTACCTTATAGCCGTGGTGGTCCAGTAGCGAGTAACCTTGCCTGCCGTGCAGGAGGTGATGATTCGATCCCCGTCTAACCCGAATAGTACCAATGAGTTTTTCGGAATTGATGTGCGATTTGTAACACCAATGGCTTTTCAATGAAGGAAAACATTCGTGAGGAATCCTGCGTGCTTCAATTTCGAGGCATGTATTGTACCCACTGTACAATACATGACCATTATTCGGTCACACTGGACAGAGTTTCTGTACTACTAGTGAAACGTGGATGTTCAGAGGTTTCAGAATATCTCTGACTACCACTCGGGGAATATAGTCGTGAGCATATTATGCATGCATGTATACCTATTCGCTCACAAGATCACTGTAAGCTACGTTCCTAACTTTCCTAAGTGAATGTCCTTGTGCCTCAGTCACCCCGCAAGCTCCAGGGTCGACTATTACCAAAACCACAGATTAAGAGAAGTTTATTCCGAGAGCGTAAATGCGCGCTGCATACAAACGTAGTCTGGTGATATTTTCAATACTATCCAATTAAAGTCAATGAAATTTTTTAGTATGTTCTTAGGAAGTCAGATTTTCGTTAAAATATACAGTTTTAATGCTAGAATTAATTTAAATTTGTATGGAAATCTTTGAGGCACTGATACTTTAAAACTATACATTTTAACGAAAAATCTGCATTAGCATAAGCATATGCTCACGACTATATTCCCCGAGGGGGTAGTCAGAGATAATCTGAAACCTCAGAACATCCACGTTTCACCAGTAGTACCGAAACTCTGTCCAGTGTGACAGGGGGTGAGCCCATCGCCACTTATAATGTACAGTTGGTACAATACATGCCTCAAAATTGAAGCATGCAGGTTTCCTCACGATGTTTTCCTTCACCGAAAAGCCAGTGGTGTAACAATAAATACGAAAAATCTGACTTCATACAAACATAGAGATTAGTTTCTAGATTATTTCTGAAAAATTTCAGTGACTTTAATTGGTTAGTATTGAAAATATAACCAGACTACGTTTGTATGGAGCGCGCCAACGGTAATATACCCTTAACAGATAAACCACAAAGTCCCATAACCAACCACCGTTAAAATATACTCTAATTGTTTTAAACAAGAAAGGAATACAACTGAGAAAAAAGCTACAGGCACCCTATAATCTTTAAACAAATTAGATTAAGCCTTAACACGTTAACACTACAAATTACTTTCCAAAAAAATAAAGCCAAAAAAAGCAGCACTCAAAATCAATTGAAACGCCGAAGGTTCAGTAATAACGTGTATAATCAGATCAACTAATAGCCACAAGTTCACAAGTCCCCACAACACGCCCCCAACAGAAACCTTATTTCTATGAAATAAAGATGAATATTGCATGATTCACGAGACTTTGTGGAAGGAACTATTGGTAGGCCTGAGTTTTTACTACTTCCCCCAACGAAAACTTTATTTCTATGCTACAAAAAGTGAATATAGCATGACTCAAGAGACTTTGTGGAACAAACTGTTGGTGGATCTGTGGGTCTACAATTAGAGGCGGTAATGGAGCGGGTGCGGGTTCGATCCCGATGATGGAGCCATTATTCAATTCGATACACATAGATACCTAAGAGTAGGGTCTAAAAAGTTCATCTGTGTAATGATGGTTGAACACAAAAAAGGTAAGGTATTGTTGGGGCTAAAACTCGCCTTGAATCTGATTTCAAGATTTTTTTACGCTATTTTATAGGTAAGTCAGATCCTCCATCGCGATCTCGCTATGTTGGCAGCACTGGTTTCCGAGAAACATTTGGATTTTGGGTCAACTTTCGGCGCCCTTCCCTTATCGCGTAATCGCGTTACAGTTATTAGTAAGTTAATAAGCTACTAAATGTTACGATAACCTTACACGCACCATAATTATTTTATAAACCAACGTTTACGATAAAAAAAAAAAGGGAAATCTTACAAGGTCGATAACCAGGGTGTAAACTTAAATGAGTTACATGCATAAGAGTATACTGGTAGAACATAAATCTGAACAACTTTTATTATATAACTAACTTTGAAATCGCGAAAAATAATTAGCTGTTTCATACATTTCGGTCGAGTAGCTATTTGACATTCTCTATGGGACCGCTGATTTTATTTTCAGGATTCCGTTGTTGGCTCTATTGTGTAATTTGTTCAGTTGGGTGGTTTGACGTACCTCGTTGAATATGTAATGCATTTAATGTTATATCTTGTATGAAATAGTTTTTGCTCCGGTGAAAACTTTATCCGCTTACTTAAAAGATCGTTGCTTTCATGAAAAGATGGACTGTAGATTTTCACACGGACTCGCACCATGTGCAGTCAGCGAGCCTCTAATGCTGGTTGGCAAATCTTCACCACAATGGCAAGTCAAACTCTATGAAACGCCATCCCCTTCGAATCGACAGAAGAGATTAGGAATCACGCCTTTATCGCCTTGATATCAAAGGTTCTAATAGATCAAAGCTATCACGAGATATTTCACAAATTGATATAAATCAATTCTCGGTAATGGAACAAGCGTGATATGCAATTGGATATCGGTACGGGACGAAATTATGTAAATTGCAGCACGCGATGGGCAACTCTCGCATCAAAGTGCCACGGAGCACGAACTGACGTTTTTAATTCCAGACGTGAATTACAGAGGTATTTTGATGTCGATTTTACCAATAGCAAGAGTTTATAGGTACCTTCCTATACAACGGATAATATTATGGAAGTCTACATAGAGATCCATAACACAACATAACATAACATAAATATTCTTTATTTGCACACCAAAAAAAAAAACAGAATAAAGATGAACGTAAGGGTACAAAGGGTACGTAAGGATACATAATCCATGTTATTACTAAGAATGGGATTAAAGGACAGTTTGAATATGTTCTAATATTATTAGAACGATACTAACGAACGAAAGAACGATCGAGATTAAAGTCCTTTAATTTACACACATAATAAAAAGAATAATATAATGTATTAATATCGTCTAGTCTAGTCATCATAATACAAGTCCAGGCTAGATTATGGTACCTACTTTAAATGTGACTACATAATTTGTGTGACAATGTCCAAGATATTTAACAACTGTATAGATAGGTTTTATAGCCACGGAACAAAACACAATGTCAATAGAAGCAACAATATAAAATTATGATAGGCCTAAAAAAAAGTCAAATCAATGCAAATAGAAACAAAACAGAAACAATGAAACGTAATAGAATAAGCAGAATGATGACGGTCGGCTTGTGAGACAGATGCCGCAACGGCTCGGAAGGGTCGCCAGCTACCGGCTGCCGGCAGGAACGCCGGACGCACGTGGTGCCGGCGCGACGTGCTTCGCATACGCGCCGTCGGTTTATCATTCACAACCGTTCCGTTTCCTTGTTTTTACGATACGAACATTTATTTTATAGAAATGTTTACGTTTAATGTTACGTTGAGGTGAGGATATCATAATATTTGTAATAGTGTTAGTTAATATACTAAAGATCATGATTTCTTGAATGGTCATCGCTGTTGTTCCTGGTTTACAGGATTTTGTGGTCAGTGGACGTCTGCCCGATATTCACTATTCGCTTAAAATTTTAAAACATTGAACCATGGCAGAAAATGAACTGGTATAGTAAAACTAAAGAAGAAACTAGTCCGTTAAACTAATTAATTAAAAATATATAACAAGATACCGAATGGTAACTAAACTAATAATATAAATAGGTTCTAAGACAAAATGGCTAATCAGTGAGAGAATTTTTTAGGTAGGTATATAAGACAACCGTAATCTCCGAGAAGGGAAACATAACTCTCTTTAAACAGATGTTTGTCTGAATTTAGTTAAGCTCATAAAATCTACAGATCTTTAAACCATGAATGAATAAGAACAAAGGCCTAAACAACAATAGATATTGAACACTCATAACAACTGTACAGATGGGTTCAATAGCCACGGAACCAAACACAATGTCCATGGAAGTGAACAAGTGGTGAGGAAGGACCGCACACGTCCATCGCAGCCCCTCTCTGTAATAGATACAGCACGGGGGTGAGCAGAGAAGTGAACAATAAGACGAAACAATGCGACGGACACAATGCATTGCTTATTACAAACATTGATTCTTCATTATGAACGAAATCTTTGTAATTTCTAAATTGTCATTCAACGATAAATCGACAATGGAATGGTCAGTCAGAAACAGAGCAAAAACAATCCAAGTAATAAACGATAAACAACCCAAGAAATATACAATGTATATGATATGATCATATGACACGATGGTTTTAAAAGAAATCAAACTTATTTAGATCAACAAATTTACATTCTTTATGAAAATCCATCAATTTTGCTAATCCGTGTGGGTGTCGATGGCGAACAATTAATTAGCGGTACTTCTACCGATCAATTATCTTAATATCTCCATGGATTGAAGATTGGCAGGATGCTGGTTTCATTTCAATTTGAATTTAAACACCAATACAAGGAAATTGAAAAGAAAACACTTGTCTTTAATTATAGTTCTCATATGTTAACATAAACAAAGCCACTTTTTGAAAGAAACAAACCACACATCTGTGGCGTCAACATAGAGGAATGCATCAAAATAATATAGGTACTGTTTACTTTTACCCAGATAACTGTTTGTTCTAGTTCTCTTGCTTCCTCTGTACTCCATTTGTTTTAGTACATAATTGGTGAAGTCTGATGGATGACAGTACTAATTCGTCAAAGCGGTTTTAACCGCCTGACGAATTAGGCCAGTAGGTCATTTTATAACATCTCCTCTGTTTGTATCGACAATACAATTTTACTATATAAAAAACTCGGATATCTACAAGGTGAAATTGATATCATTAGCATCCTTCTAAACTAAGAGTCTACCCATCAAACTGAACAACTTTTACTATGGGAGCAAACCGATCAGAGCAAAATAAAAATCTGCTGTTCCATACATTTAAGTCGAGTAGACATTGCAATTTGCAGTTTAGTATCATATGGGACAGCAGTTTTTTTTTGCTCCGATCGGTTTGCTCCCGTAGTAAAAGTTGTTCAGTTTGTTTGGTAGACTCTTAGTTTAAAAGGATGGTAATGATATCAATGTCACCCTGCATAAATAATGCAAATAATATCTAAAACAAACTGTGCCAAACTACAATAAAACTGGAAATGAAACAATTAGAAACAGGAACACAAAGCGTAGTAATTAAAGATCAGGTAGACAGGAGAGGCAGGGGCGGGCCAGGACCACCCGCTGTCCCTTTGTAGTCCTTAGTCGTCACTACACAACACAGGTACCTACCACTACACTGCACAATAATATTATAACTGGATTAACTAGTTGGAGTTACATTCCTTATAATGGCGATGGCGCTAAAGCTAAAGATCCTACCTACGTACACTTGTGCAACTTTTAGTTTTCACTGAAAAGGCACGGTCCGTATTTATACAGGGTGTGAACTTAAATGCGTTACATACGCGTTATGGGGTGCGATGTACATTTAATTAAGAAAATTATTCTTAATTCAATTTGACTCACAAAATAGAAGATATGAATCTATTAGTATAAGGTATAATTAACTTGGGTTACCTATCGTACTTTCGAAAAATAGTTTTCCGAATTTTAGTTCTCCGAAATCGTTATACTTTTTATTGTTTCCCTTTTTTTTTGTTTCCCTGAAATATTATTCGCCATATTTTAAAAAGCCATATTTTTTATTGTCCTTTTTTTCTTTTAACCAATGGATCAAAATTCTGTAACACAGTTTTCCGAAGTAATGTAAGTCAGATAATTTACTTTTTCGAATATTTGTTTTTCCGTACAGTCATATTTCCGCAGAAATATTTAACCTAACCTATCCTAGAATTTTAAAAACACCAGATGGTTTTTTTCAGGCAGGGGGCGTCCACCTCTCGCACCTTCAACATACATTATAAGCAAACAAGCAAGCATGCAGCAAGCAAGCAAGCATGCAGCAAGCAAGCAAGCATGCAGCAAGCAAGCTAGCATACAGCAAGCAAGCAAGCATGCAGCAAGCAAGCAAACATGCAGCAAGCAAGCAAGCATGCAGCAAGCATTTTGATGCTCCGCTCGCTTCGCTCGCTCCGCTAAGTGTTTTACATGTTCTAACCTAACCTAACCTACAATTTTAAAACCACCAGGTTGTTTTTCTCAGGCAGGGGGCTTACGCCCCCCGCACCCCCCTAGCGGGGGGCGCCGCCCCCCTGCACCCCCAAACATGCATACAAGCAAGCAAGCAACATGCAAGCAAACATGCAGCAAGCATGCAGCATGCATGCAGCAAGCAAGCAAGCAGGCAGCAAGCATTTTGATGCGCTGCTCGCTCCGCTAAGTGTTTTACATGTTCTAACCTAACCTAACCTACATTTTTAAAACCACCGGTTTGTTTTTCTCAGGCAGGGGGCTTCCCCCCGCACCGGCCCCCCTAACATGCATACAAGCAAGCAACAAGCAAGCAAGCAAGCAAGCAGCATGCTAGCAAGCATGTTGGTGCTATAATCCTGGTATCATGTATCTACTAGGTAATTATTACAGAAAACTTTACTGTGTTGTGTCAGTGTCCTAGTCATACTTTGGAAGAAGTTGCTTCTACATTTTAAAACTTCGAACCCAGAAGACCGTTGTCAAAAGAAAAAAAATGATTATAAAATTCTGATTTTAAATTTTCTGGAAAATGATACTTCTGTCAAGTCTTTATAAGGAGTAACAAATGTATGTGTAACAAAATATCTGTCACTAGAAAATTCTATAAACCGTTTTCGAACAACTTAAATTCGGTCAGTGAAATTTCGAAAGTAAGATAGGTTACCATTAACTTGAGATAAGATCATGGTATTAGCATTGATTATTTGTATTTTGGTTGTTTGTGTTTCTGTAAAATCCAAGTGTAAAACAGAAAGATGTTTTCGTGTTTCAGTTGTTAAAAATAATAATATAAGAACATCCTTTTAAATATATAAATACTTTATCTAATTCAATGTCGTACATTTTGTTTTTGCACCTGTTGTTTGTTTAAAAGATTTTATCTTGTAGAGTTAAACTTCCGTCCGACGTGTTTGGCAGAATCACAAAAAAATATTATAGAAAGATGTGTATAGAATAAGTACTATTTTGAATACATAAATTGATCGGCTATTATAAGAACTATTTAAACATTTAATTTTAAAGGCATTATCTTCGAAAGTTTAAAAAAATCTGGAGACGTGCTAGAGTAGAGACACATAAACATAATACAACTTAAAAGCGATAATTTGTGAGACTGTGATTAAGATCTCAAAAGAAAATTCCAGGTTTTTATACAGCAGGTAATAACAATACGTAATTAAATACAAACAATAAAAACAAAGAAGAAAATTAAGAGCTTATTATCAGAACAATGAAGCAAGAATTTCTCTCAACATCATTCAAGTGAAATACAAAGCGGTCGCATACCAGAGGAAAGCTCCCACGATTAGTTCCAACAATAACTCAGGTGACAAGAGTAACTGGGCACAGTCACAGGTCGGTAACACGGAGTAACACCTCACTTGCAACACTTCTCAAACAATCTGTCACTATAACAACACTTAATGACACTCGTCCAAACTTTGATGAGTCTTCGAGACGTGTGCACGCCTCGTAAGCTCGATCACGACTGACGGTGAGTCGGTGACGCTGGGTCGGGTCGCGCTTGCTGGCTGGCTATGGCTGACGAGGTGCAGAACCCGTTCCTATGGCTCCAATAGTAAAGCCTTCACGGTAACTGGCGCAAGCACAATGGGAAACGCGAGCGCCCGCGCACCTGTGGCTTTGCTCTTTTTAGTTTTGATAGACGACGAACTTTTCTGCGAGAACGGTTGATGACCCCTACGTTATTAATGATTCGGCTTCTTACAATTATCGAGACGATTTACATTCAATACTGGATTTGTCAGTGGGATTTCTATAGTCGATGCGGTACGTCGACTGTAATGGTCGGTAATTCATCAAGGTTTTGTTTTTTCCTTCCATTAGCTTTGAGGCGACGACATGTGAATGGGCAGATGGACAGTTGGGAGAATTATGGGTCGCAAAAGGAGATAAAAGCGAATGATGGGAGACAGTTAGCGGGGATATTTTAGCGGTTATTGCGGGGACAGTCGCGAGGAATGTCTCCCCTCCCCTCGCTGCCACACCCCGCTGGCATGCGCAAGGCCGCGCGTCGAGGTATGCGCACAAGCAAATTCCACAAGTAGGCCCTGCCAGCTTTGTTGAGGTAGGCGCTAGACGACATTGAACACATAACTCTGGTTTGTTTAAATAACACTCGTCACTTAGACAAACTTGCCATACACACCTGTACTGTACTATTTCGACTA
This sequence comes from Agonopterix heracliana, assembly GCA_963693445.1. NCBI lineage: Eukaryota > Metazoa > Arthropoda > Insecta > Lepidoptera > Depressariidae > Agonopterix > Agonopterix heracliana. Next base: position 21,311,459 of record OY856314.1, read on the forward strand.
GTATCTTTACCTATTCCCGTACCCTTACGAGATGACTAGATGCTACAATCCTACTAAAGCGAATCATCACTTTTCACACACGCTTAGTTGCAGAAACGCTCATTAAAGTTAATCCTCCATTAAATGTATTGCTAGCTTTTACTACGTCAACAAGACAAAAAGTGACAACAAGAAATTTAATGGAGGATTAACTTTAATGAGCGTTTCTGCAACTGAGTATTAGACAATTAAAACTTATGGATGGCAACGCTTGTCACTAGTATACATACCAATCACAATTCATGGGTACATTGTGTAATTTACAGTGATTCTGTCAATGTTAGAAGATAGAAGGCTTTTTTAAACAATTGTACAGAATTAGAGCGAAAGTCGCCAGTTGTACCTAACTCCAGAACAAGAAATATCAGATAGACAACACGACGTGTCTGTCGTGCGCGACTAAACGATTCCCAGACTGAGCGATGTATGCCCTGTTTGCGAAACGGGAGTAAATTGTTTGTATCCACAAAGTAACCACTTTGACGAGAGCAAGAACAACACATTTTGCTTTAGTTGTTCTTCTGATAATTTCCGAGTTAAGCTTCTTTTTATAGAGCACAGCAGAATAGACGTTTCAATTCAACTCAAAACTAAAACTGATGTCATAGGCCATTTGAATTTCAGTCAAAATGGTGTTTTGGTTATACTATACCGGAGGGAGGCATTATTTTTAGGAGAAGCGCTATGCAGATTATAAGAATGGTATGATTATGTTGAAAGCAAATAGATCATACATAGCCGTAGTAGTGTTCAGAGACAAGAAGCAAACCTGCCTTAGACAATTATTTCATAGTCTTTCACCCCAAACCGACTGAGTTTTTAAGTTTGTAAGATAAAATAATTAATATTACCCAAGTCCATTTATTTATAATTAAAAACCACATCCAGTTGATCCACTCAAACTAATAATCCTCAAGTGTTCTATCTATAGACGCAAAGACTATCTATTGCATCCATTAATATATCTTCTTTTCTTTAGCTAATGAAATAATCTATCGGTAGCCGTCATTGGGCATTGATAGCCGCAGTCAAACAGATCACGATAATGTAAAGCTCAATCTTACTTCTTTGTGATAAAGATTACTTTAGAATAAACGTTGGTTTTGATCTTGAAGCTAGTGGACGAAGTCGCAATGACTAGATGTTTGTATTGTTACGTGATGGCTATTAGATGATTAGACGTGACAAAGTGATTGGAACAGGATGTTAAGTGATAATGAGACATGATTAAACCTATCGATTTGTTTTGTTTGTGATACACTATTAGAGAAACGAGAGTTATATTAAGTTTTCATTAAGGCTTTTTAAAATATAAACCTATTTTAGACCAAGCCAGTCAAATGAGCAAAGTTATATGGAAATATGTTTTTGCTAAATTGGCCATGATCCTTGGAAGGAGGAGTAGATAAAAGGGTTCTGGAGTGCGATTTTTGAATCTCATTCGGTGAGCTCAGCAGTTGAAAATGTTAAATTATCTATGGAGATATGCATCTTTCTACTGCTGATTTGTCTTTCGAAAATCATACTTCTGGAGTGAGATTTTTGAAAGTCAAATCAGCAGTAGAAAGATGCTTTACTCCATAGTAATTTTGCCATTTTCAACTGCTGAGCTCACCGAATGAGATTCAAAAATCGCACTCCTGATGCAATAAACCAAATCTTTAAAATGTAATTGAAATATAAAGATACCCAACCATCACTAGAATCTTTGAAACCATACTTATCGCTGTCTTTTGTGTTCAGCTGCGCTTGGACATCGAGCTCTTTTGTTTGCAATTTTGTTGCCTTGTACTTGTATCACAGTCATTTTTGTTGCATTTTATTATTTTTCTCGAATCTATTTGCGATTTTGCCTGCGATTTTGTTTTGATTTGTTATTCCTGTCGAGCGTCTATGCATTTACCTATTATTTACCGTCACTTCTGTGGTCTTTTTGTTACTGGAGTGATGATGTGTGCAGTTAAGTGCTTCCGTAATACATTGCATGTTTATTTAAATTATTTTTTACGGCTTTTCAATGGCTAATAGTAATAAGCTTACAGTATATTATCAGAATACAAGAGGGCTCCGAACTAAGACAAATGAATTTAGCCGCAATCTACGTATGAGTAACTACGATGTAATTGTGCTGACGGAGACATGGTTGTTACCGAGTATCGCAGATAGTGAATTAATCGATGACAGATATATTATGTGGCGTCGTGACAGGGACTACGCTATGACGCGACAGACTTTAGGTGGCGGGGTCCTTATCGCAGTCCGTAAGGATTTACATGTAGTTTCTAATGTGGATTGGCAGTCCAGCGCTGAGGACTTATGGGCTACGGTATCATTGCGCAATTCACGTTCCAAAGTAACGTATAAATTGCATATTTGTACAATCTATCTCTGCAAACAGAACAAGGGTAATACTTTTTTTATACAACTTGAGCATTTCCTATGCTCACTGAAACAAATTATTTTTGATAACCCCCTTGATAAATTTTTCGTCTGCGGTGACTTTAACATGAGCGATATCCAGTGGTTGCCATCTTCTATCGGTTTACGTCCAACGAATTTTAAGGGCAAGGACCAAACAAATTTTATTGATGTACTTTGTGAATGCCATTTACACCAATTTAATGATTGTAAAAATGCGTATGATGATATTTTGGATCTAGTGCTCTGCAACGATGCTATTTCCGTATCTGCATGCTCCGACCCTCTGGTCGTTGAGGACCCGTACCATAAGTCAGTTATCGCAAAATTAGATTTTGTGGATCTAGACACATTTGTAACACCCAAACGTACTGTGTTTTCATATAATCGAGGTGACTATGAGCGGATACGATCCTGCATCTCGGAAACTGACTGGCAGTCTATCCTTAACAGGGGTGACATTGATGTAGCCGTGAAGTCCTTCTACGATATTTTGTATGAACTTCGTGAACAGTTTGTTCCAACCCGACAGGTACAAGACTGCCGCTATCCACCCTGGTACAGTTCTGCACTTATTAAGATTATGAAAGAAAAGTTTAAATTCTTTAAAAAATTCAAGGTTTATAGAAATAGGGCGGATGAAGCTACATATCACTTACTTCGGGACCGGGTTAAAACAGTAGAGGATAAGTGTTATAAAGATTATATGAAAAGTATTGAGGATGCGATCTCTAAAAATCCGAAACAATTCTGGTCTTATATAAAGGGGAAACGCAAAAGTGGTGCTTGTCCTGCCTCTATGATGTATGGCAATCAATCATGCGACTCCGGTCCAGATATCAGTCAGTTATTTTGCTCTTATTTTCGCTCCACCTTTCTTGAGCCCAGTGACGTTGATATACCTAGCAATGACAATTCTAGTTGCGTATCTAGTCTATGTGATATATCTGGTATTGAAATTACTACTGAACGCGTCTTCAAATTACTGAAGTCCCTCGATCTGAATAAGTCGGCTGGGCCGGATACACTTCCCGCTATTCTTCTGGTTAATTGTGCAAAAGAACTATCTGTACCTGTCACCATACTTTACCATCGCTCTGTAACTGAAGGTACAGTACCTCTTGTATGGAAATCAGCGTTTATTACGCCTGTATACAAAAAGGGAGCCAAGAATAACGTCGAAAACTACCGTCCCATATCGAAATTATGTCTTCTTGCTAAAGTTCTCGAACGGATTGTGTATGACCAACTATATAATTGTATTCAACATGTGATAATTCCGCAGCAACATGGTTTTATGAAGGGTCGTTCTACCACGAGTAACCTTATCGTATTTAACGACTTCCTGACATCCAATATGGACAAGGGTAATCAGGTCGACAGTGTTTACACCGATTACAGCAAGGCTTTTGATAGGATTGACCATTCCATCTTACTGGCAAAATTACAGTCACTCGGAATTCGAGGAGATCTCTTTCGGTGGTTTACTTCTTATGTTAAAAATAGATCACAAGCAGTAGCACTTAACGGGTTTACATCTCCCTGGGTAAACATCCCATCAGGAGTCCCACAGGGCTCTCTGTTGGGTCCACTGCTCTTCAACATCTTTGTTAATGATATTGGCTTATGTTTCCTAAATTGTAATTTCTTATTATACGCAGATGACATGAAGATATACAGAGTGGTCAATGACGAATCCGATGCTATGCTCCTTCAGGAAGACCTGTTAAGATTAGACAATTACTGCTTAGCAAACAAATTAGACTTAAATGTCTCAAAATGTTTTTTTGTAAATTTTACACGAAAACGTAACATATATACTTATTATTATAAATTAAAAAATCATACCCTAACCAAAAACAAAGTGACTAAAGACCTAGGTGTGGTACATGACCAAAAACTTATTTTCGACCAACACATTGACCACATAATAGACAAAGCGTATAAAGCGCTTGGTTTTGTGAAGCGTATCTCTAAAGACTTTAGGCGCATGAAGACAATTTAAATTATTTATTGTGCTTATGTTCGAAGTCACCTGGAATACGCTTCCCAAATATGGAATCCGTGTTACGCTATCTACTTGAACAGATTAGAAAGTATCCAAAAAAAGTTTATAAAATATCTTCAATACAAATTTCACCTCGATCACCGCGATTATGAAGACGCCTGCTCTGATCTTCACTTGGTGCCATTGTTGATGCGAAGAAGTATAGCCGATACATGTTTCCTCGTTAACATTGCTCAGTCCGCTGTTGATTGTCCGGAGCTCCTTAGTAACATAGTTTTTAAAACCCCAGCTAGAAAGCTACGCAAAAGTACTTTGCTGCACATTCCATCTCACCGTACCAACTTTAGGGAAAATAGTTTCTTTCCTAGAACTTGTAAACAGCTTAATATTTTGAATGAGGACGCTCGATTTGACTTATTTAGCTGTAGTGCTCGACTTACCAAAAAGTTGTTAGTTGATAAGACTATCGATACTTAATAGTTTCTACTCAGAATACCATTTATAGAAACGTAAATTGATTGTTTTATATGTATAAAACTTATATGTGGATGCTTGTAAATGGCTGATAGTTGTTATTTAAGTATTATTTTGTAAAAGAGGCTGTTAGCATCCCGAATAATATAAAATAAAATAAAAATAAAATACTATTATTCATGGCAAAGTTAATAATAATATCAAAACTTGAAGAAACCTGGTTTATTAAAACTAAGGGAACGAAAGCAATTTCCTTCGCGTTCAGAAGTTTGCTCCTAATGTATGACTTTCTTACATCATCATAATATTACATAAAGATGAAGATATAGAAAAACGTTATAAATGTATAATAAAAATTGGACGCTGTTCGTGAATAAAACTAAAACTACCTACTTTATTAAATTACACTTATTTTCATTTATTACATTAATTTCATACAAAATATGTCAAACCATCTGTCGGATAAGCAAACAAGAACTTACCCGGAAGTGGTGAAACAGGCCCTTAGTTTATGGTTTTAGTAGATTTTTCTAATCTACAATGTGTTACAATAAAGTGCGATTTATTTCCAAGTTAATTAATTTAATTTAATTTAAAAGTATTTATTTGTCACTTATTACTGAACACTTGTTAAGCTCAGTTTTATCTGGGAATTTGTCAATGTTTTTTTTTTCACAAATTTAAAAATGTCAACCTTGCAGTTGTTTTAACCCAACAGATATCCTTCACATGCAAAATATTGCCCTGGCAGACAATTTTTTAGCCACAATTTGAAGAATAGATTAGAGTAAACAGAGAAACATGAAAGCACAGAAAGAAGTACGATGGATGATACACGATGCGCCTATAAGCAATAACTAAACATTATTGATAAAGTTCGTAATAACAGTGTTCCAGTGAGCGCAGTCAAACGGAAGTATGCCGCCAGAGAGCAATGATTGCAGCTTGCCAGACCAGACCGGATCCGAACCCGGACCCCGGACCTGTGCTGTTAGATCTATTCAAACGTCATGCTCTAATTCTGACTTGAAAAGCGTCAGATTTAGGAGGTACACTCCTAAATCTGACGCGTTTATAAAAGGTGTGGTTTGACTCTGATATCATACACAAGGGGCATATTGACAGTATCGACAGAAAACAATTGCTTTATTCACCGATGATTTGCTGCCATCTATTGAGAAGTTCCAATTGTCTATATCAGAAGAGCTTCATCAAGAACTTTAGAAAATTTAGATGGAAATAGAGTTGATTAGAAATAAATCGATGGTACCCCCTTCAGAACAGAAAAATTATAATCAAAAACAAACAAAAAATGTGAAGGATAAAAAACATACGCGAAAATCGTTTTTTTGAGTCGGTTTAAAAGTTGAATCAAAGATAGTACGCAAGTTACTAGTTGATTGCCCTCCAAAAAGCACAATTATAAACAAAACAAAAACGCTAAAATGGCAGCACTGGCTGTACGCCGGACATTGATTACAGGGTGCTGTGAAATATGCGATAACCATCGCGTTTCCACCGACCATAGCCGAAGCCATCGATACAGGGCGCCGCCGCAAATCAATTTGAGATCTCTATCTGGACAGAATTAGAAATAGCTTTAGTTGCGTCACCGTTCGGTATTTTATTGCAAACTGACACGCATTTTGTATAACCTGTCTGTCTGCACAGTACGTTCACTCCAATATAAACAAAGTTCGTAAAAAGTTCTTTTAACAACATGTTTTGAAGCTGTATTAAATTGGACGATCGACCTTGTTGGTGACTTTGGTGAGTTATGACTTCTGTTAAACCAAAGCTCTCAGTTTGATCATGGACGTTATTATTTGCCTTCTAATGTCTAAAATTATATGTCTTTTAGTTGTGGCTGAGATATCAATGAGAGAATCTTACTTATAAATATGTTTATAAATATTATCGAACCGGGCAGCGCAGGATCGGTCGTTATGGCGATCCTTGGGAGGCCTATGTCCAGCAGTGGACGTCCATGGGCTGAGATGATGATGATAATGATATTATCGAACTAATAATATGACTGTTATAATCTTGCTCTCTCGTTGATTAACTATCTTTCCAGAAATCGGTTCACCCTGACTATGAGTGACATTTTTAAAGGAATACGAAAGGATTCATAATTCATAATTTATTTATTTGTGATACACAGGTTAAAGTAATAACAAGTTTACAAATATATAGGTCTCACTGTGATCCGCCTGATGGCATACAAAGTAATATAGTAAATTACACACACAAAACATTAATAAGTAAAATAAGTTATAGCCTGTAGAATCCCACTGCAGGGCAAAGGCCTCCTCTCACGAATAAGGGTGAGAGGGAGTGGGCCATACTCCACCACGCGGGCCCAGTGCGTGTTGGTGGAGGCAAGTTAGTGGTCACCTTGCTGTCAGAGAATTTTCAAGCCGCCAATGGGCCTCTGACCTGGCTTAACGAATAGTTACAACGCCATCTGACGGAACTATCCGAGACCAACTGCTTAACGTGCCTTCCGAAGCACGGAAACGCTCGAGATGAAATACCACTAAACGGTCACCCATCCAAAGACTGACCGGACCTGACGTTGCTTAACTTCGGTGATCGTTTCCGATACCGATCAATATACAAACAATAACCATATTAATAACAAAATCAATAATAATACCAAATGTCAACAATAATTATTTTACAAACAAATAAATAAATCAATTATACTGTCAACTACCTTTGCTACAATCTAAATTATGTCATGGATTACGTGGTATGTGCTTCTTTATTGAAATACGACATGAGACGATTAACTTATATTGGTGAGACGGAAAGAAGAAGTGGAATTGAGATGTTTCACAAGTACCTGGGGACAAACTGTGGGCGAACTGTTGGTGGTTTGATTTTTATTGCAGCTATCTTCTTGGTAAAAATTGACAGCAATAATTCAGGCCTTTTAATAATGATGGTAATTAACAAACAATATTCATCTGCCATAGCATGTCCATCCTTTCCAGTGCAGTAAGAAGAAGTGCAATCACTTCACTATAACTGCAGTATCTTGAAGTAGTCGCCTACTCGCCACACTAATTAATTCCCAGGTTTGTTCAAAACTAAAGTCGAGTTTAATTAAATCTCGCAACCGAAGTGAACCTTACACAAGAAGACACTTCATTCCGTTCTTACTGAGTAAGTAAAGCAACACAAAGTTGGTAACAGTGAAGTAGCTCGTTGACACCCTGCAGCCGTAGCCGGCAGCGGAGACGCGGGTCGAAGTTTAGGCCGGAGCGAGCAACAGTCGCGAGTGCATTACCGACTGAGAGCGTCTGGAGTTTGACGCTGTGCTTAACGTGTGGTCTGTGTTACGAGGAAATGGATATATTTATATAAAAATTTATTTGATTTCTACTCTACTCCACTGGTACATTTCTCAACGGCTCTCTGAGAAACCACGTAACTTCTATCACCACTTCTTCAGTATCCGCATCCACTAGATTCGATTTCGACCGCCAGACAGTAAACTTTTAGACATACTTCTATTAGTTCGCAGTAAATTTAATTTCATGAAAGCACTGTATAATCTGGATCATATAAATCTAAGGATACACGCTCAGTCTCGCGTCAGTCTGGCCAGGTATATTTGATTTGAAGGGAAACTGACACGAGACTGAGCGTGCTAACAAGGTGCTTCAGTTTATCAGTTTCCCTTCAAATCATATATACGTGACCAGACTGATGGACCAGATTGACGCGAGAATGACCGTGTAATCTTAGTAATCGTAGTCTAAATGTATGTTTTCATCAGTAAAAACAAGCAATAGTTGGGAGAATCTGCCGTCTTCCGCTTGTAGTATAGTGATGATGTTTTGTTTCGTAAAATGTCATTCGTTTCAAGACTTTTAACGTTGAAGCGTCACTTATTTATTCTTTTTTGAGGTAACTGGTAACCTCAATTCTTATTTTATTCATCTTCACCCGATTGAACTTTAAATACCAGCTGTCTCTTCAGATACCTACTTTATTTAAATACGCAAAGCTTTAAATGCCAGATTATTATGCAATATTTATTTTTATATCAACATTAACCCATCCCGTGTCGAGGCTCTGCCAAACAAAAATGGCTCGCGTGTCGCTGTGTTTTATACAATGAAATTTTTTTTTACCACCTTTTAGAAAAAAATATTTATCGATGTTATGCTATGAAATTATGGCAATAAATTATATATCTACGTGAAGTAAATAAAATTTCCTATCATTCTAAATACATCTTACAATTGACATTATTAAACAATAACAAAAATATTCCGTGTTATGTTAATTACCTACCTTTCGGAAAAAAACTGGAATCCGTCTGCATGATATTACCGTTTTACACATTGTTACACTTCACAAAGCACAAAACCAATATAATAATCTAAAAGCTGACAATATTACGAGGTATTTATGAACAACACTTTGTTTAAAAACAATTGAATAACTTGGTAAACATTGAAATAGTTCCGACACGACTTCCGCCATCTTGGTCCGTGAATTCACTATGGTTCACTAGTTCTTCTTTGTTTGAGATGAAACTTGTTCCGTTTTTCACAGAATTGTATTCAAACGAACCAATGAAAACCAATAAATCTAATAAAAAATATAAATAGAGGTAGAACGGAACGCACCGGCACCACAAGCCAGCCAATGGCGGCGCTATGCTTACGGGTCCGACGTAGGACCCACAAACACTCTACGTATGAAATTTTTTTGGGTCCGACGTCGGACCCTCAGACATGGGACGGGTTAAGGACAACGATCTTTGAGGATCCTTAACTGGAAATTCAACTCTTGGAATAGATAAAGGTAGTATTACGTTTGTCTAATCTAAAATCATAAAATTAGCATTAGAATTGTTAAGTATTGTCACCAATTCTCCCTTTCTTTTTTTTAAAGACGTTTCCAAGGCGCTACTCAAATCATCTCATATTAAAACCAAGCAACATATTAAAAAATATACACCGTGAAATAATGGTCGTTTTGAAGCTGGAACGTGGTGCTTCAGACCATGGTGTTAGCGTATATTTTCTTTGATCAAACTGAACAACTTTTACTATGGGACAAACTCTGAAATCACGATAAAAAATCTTCTGTTCCAGACATTTTTGCCGACAAGGTATTGGCGTGTTCTATGGAACACCAGTTTTTTTTTCGCTATTTTGATATTAACTCCATAATAAATGTGGTTCTGTTTGATAGTCTAAAGCATTGTTTCAGCGTGAAAACGACTCAGATTCCAACGTGTATGAAAATGAATTACAAATGTCTAAAATATCTTTTACTGTGTAAATCTCATCTGAAACGAAGTATAGAATAGATAAGAACGGACATATTCGCTAACATAGTGTGTTTGCACCACAATGCAATATCAACGAGAAGTGGACTCTGGTCCAATAGCGTCCGATATCGTTCCAATAAGTTGAGCTAGAATCTGACCTCCGACTGTACTATGAGCCTTTCTATCTCAACCCTGTTCTATTGCTTTTGAATTCAAAAATACGCAGGATATACCTAGATATATACGCAGTACATAATGTTATTTACAGTGTGAAGTTAACACAGATGCACTCTCTTGTCATTCATTATTCTCTTAATCGAGAAATTGTGTGATTAAAAATCGATGTAAATTGAACGAAGATTTTGTGTCAAGAATAGAGAAGGATATGCTTCGTTGGTTTGGTCATGTGGAGAGGATGAGTGACAGCAGATGTACGAAAGAGATATATGGAGCTAAAGTGAGTGGAAGTGCCGGTAGAGGATGCCTTCGTAGGAAGTATTCTGATTAAATCGGTTGCGTCATACAAAAAGGGGAGTTCCGGAGTGCGGAGTACTGAATACCGACGGGCATGTATAATGAGATGTGCAGGAGGCAAAAGAGGTATGTAAGGATCGTAGTAGATGGCGCGCCCTTGTCTCTTCCTACCCCACTGGGAAAGAGGCTTGACGTTATATCTATAAAGTCTATCACTATCTAGAGATAGAAAGATTTAACTACTTTTTCCGAATAAGCACTCGCTAGCCGGTTATGAAAAATCGGAAATCTGAAATTGTTAAGCTAAAGTTGTTTTTGTGAAACCAGGTACATTATAAGGTGTAACATAAAAAAGTGTCTCTCTAGCTTCTGTCCGCAGCAGACATACGAATTTTTTCCGAAATCGTTACCTTCTCCTTCAGTCGAGTCGATGGCATATCATTGAGTTTGACTTTCCATCGTAATGAAGAGAATTTGAAACCTGTGCTGGTGACTTACTGATTTTCCAGAGCCGGACATGTCTGGGGTTCAGTACGTCACTCAGGAAGGTTATCTTTCTAAGCCCTTCACATTCATCATCATAATTATTGTTCAATGGTTAATAAACATAAATTGGCAAGGCAGGTTGTTGTGTTCTCCTAAGATACCCCGATGGTACAGATGTCCCTCGAGAGACGGCAAATACAGGGTCCTTCCTAATATGCTGACACTTTGCTTAAGGGATGATCAGACCACCAAACTGAAAAACTTTCTGTATGGGACCAACATCGAAATCGAAACAAAAAAAATCTACTGTCCCATACATCTAGCTCGAGTAGGTCTGCAGTTTTGTATGGAACAGCTGTTTTTTTTTTGCGATTTCTGTGTTAGTGCCATCAAGTTATTCAGTTTGACGATCTGATCATCCCAATAAAATAGTGACAGCATAATTAACTCAACCCGGCGCACAGTGGTCCCGTTTTAAAAAAATATGGACATCGGTGCTAGAGTCACAACATATTTTTTTTATGGTGAACAATGTGAAGACAAAAAAAATTATTATCCTACCACGTCTATAACTTAGTGAAAAAAAAAATTTATTTTTTTTTGTATGGGAGAAATCACATTATTGCTTATTTCTCAAAAACCTTTAAAAATGGCAAGATGGCAATCACATATGTTACAAAAGAAGTGATCCTGAGTGTTTCACTGATAGACACTTTTAACTTATCCTTGCGTACTTTGGAGAAAAATGCATCTAAAAATTTTTGATTTTTTTATTCATAATTATTGCTCAATATGAGAAGAACCTTGACAATATACATAAAAAATGGTTTTCAGCTAAAAATAGAAACACGCGCAGCATATTATTGTTACGAGCAACGGGTTCCGGGATTGGAGTGAAACGCCAAGTCCAAATTTACAGAGTTTATTAGGTTTATCTTACACACGGTCCTCCTCGCGAGGTTCTACTCATATTGAGCAATAATTTGGAATAAAAAAATCTCAAATTTTTAGATGCGTTTTTCTCCAAAGTACGCAAGGATAAGTTAAAAGTGTCTATGAGTGAAACACTCAGGATCACTTCTTTTGTAACATATGTGATTGCCATCTTGCCATTTTTAAAGGTTTTAGAGAAATAAGCAATAATGTGATTTCTCCCATACAAAAAAAAATGATTTTTTTTTTTTCACTAAGTTATAGACGTGGTAGGATAATAATTTTTTTTGTCTTCACATTGTTCACCATAAAAAAAATATGTTGTGACTCTAGCACCGATGTCCATATTTTTTTAAAACGGGACCACTGTGCGGCGGCTGGAATAGTACTTCAAGGAAAATAATGGGCATCGACTAACTTCGTGTTCTCGAAGATGACCGACCGAAACTAGGCAGTATTGTGTAGAGCTGCTTTTACAATTATTTACGATGTTTTGCGATGCCCATTATTTTGCTTGAAGTACTGTAAGTAGTTCAGCTTTGTCGATGCGCCGCCAAACGCGGTGAAGCATCTGTGGTAGCAGGTTCAAATTCCCGTTTACCAGAAATGTTTCCAATCATAATTCCATTCGAATAAAATATCTCAAATAAAGATAAAAACCAGTCTTTGAAACACTTTATATCCGAATGACTGACTGTTAGAAAGTATTTTTTTCGAAATAAATAAGAAGTTATTATTGTGGGTATATGAAAGGGATAAGCCCTCCATTGTGCTGTATTCATGTTGCGAAGTCCTTTGTAATAAATGTTTAGTAAGGACAACACAGCATGGAGTAAATACGAGAGTATTATGAAAAGGAAATGACTGCTCTCTAAAACATAACCTGATAAAAATACATTAAATATGTGTAATATGGTCGCTGAATAAATACCTACCTACGAGTTTATGGTCCTACCACTTGTATGGTGTCCGTTTCATGTTGTGTCACTTATACCATACAGCTTAGTAGACTGCTAACGTAAGAAGCAACATTATCAGAAACGTATTTATTTGAACTATTATTAAGAAGAATAAGGTCTTGCACGTCAGATCCATCCGAGCATTCATTTTCGTTTTTTTTAGTCTTTTCTTTGTTCCAATGCCGGACCTCTTCTCCTCTAGATTAAGCTCCCGATGCATTATTTCTTACCTCTCTCGGTTCCTCATCAGACGCATACTGCAGCGATAGATAACACTTAGGACAACAGGAATACAGAAGGTTGCCATCCTATATCCTGGAAGAACAATGTTTTTTTTCGGGTACCGTACCTCTATTTTTGACCCAAAATTACATCATCAGGTTCCCGATCGAAATGACTTCGCATCGGAAGGGACCCCTTTGGAGATGAGATGCATGGGTTGACAGCCCCAACCCTGGAAGGTTCCTCAGTCAGCCACGTTTTATGAGGCCATAAAATGGGGTAATTTACATCATCCGGTTCCCCGATGAAACTAGTGCAGATCGATAGCCCTGGTCGTGCCATTGATGAATATATAGAGTTGCCTGCTATCAGCCTGGAAGGTTTCCTGGTATGCCACCTCAAACAAACGATCTTAAAATCTTCGAATGCAGGAAAATGCATGTATAACCGCTAAGATTCAAGGTACAATTAATGCAAACCATGCCATTCAGTGAAAATCTACGCACTGATATTCTCGCGCTTCATACATTTTGAAATAATAGGGTAAATGAGCCACTTGTGGTCATTCCTCACTAGTTTGTCTTTTTGACTTTGAATAAAGGATTACCAGAGCACTGGCCTTATTACATTGCATTTATTTTGATACCTATTATAATTCTAGAGAAATCGGAAAAAGAAAATAGATTATTTTTATTTATACAAGGTGTTACAAAAATACAAATAAACATTTAAGGGGGTGGTTAAGACCATCAAGCTGAACAACTTTCACTATGAGACAAATATCGAAATCGCGAAAAAAAATACTACAAATCTACACGAGCTAAATGTATGTGGTGGATTTTTTTTCGCGATTTCGATGTTGGTCCCATAGTGAAAGTTGTTCAGTTTGATGGTCTAATCATTAAACAACATTCTTAAAAGTTTTAAATATTTATTTTAAGATTTTGCGTTGTGTCACTTTTTTTCATCAATTTTGAATTTTCCTTTACAAATCTTCTTCTTCTGCGTCGCCTTGTCCCGTCACACGGGGTCGGCTTTCCCAATCATGCGACGCCATTCAGGCCTTTGGTAGACATCTTGTTGGCGGAGTCCTAACGTTTTCATGGCTCTCTGGACATTCGTCAACCAGGTGGTTTGAGGTCTCCCTCTTCCCTTTTTCTTTATAGCAATGGAAAGGCACTTTTTTCCTTTACAAATATGGTAAAATATGTAGACGAGCCTGATTGACGTCACGTTGTGCCGAAGATAATGTTTGCATGTATATTTTTGTGCAGTTTTCATCTTGTCTTTGCGATTTTCGTAGTTTGGACCATTTTGATGATGCAAAGGCGTTTTGGTATTTGACGTTGGCTTCCAATAAATTGCATGCTTTTATCGCAAAGAAAGCATTTACTGAGGTCACTGCTGGTGACGTCAATGTGGCGTGATAAAATTAATTCTAAAAATAAATAAAGTAAATACTTTAAATAAATAAAATAAATCAAATAAATAAATAAAAATGATTGTAATTTCTAAAAATAAACAAATTGACAATAAAATAAATAGAATAATCATCATCATCATCATCAGCCTATATACGTCCCACTGCAGGGCACAGGCCTACCCTCAGGGAGGGTGAATGGGCGTTAGTCCACCACGCGTGCCCAATGCGGATTGGTAGACTTAACATATGCATCAGAATTTCTTCTTCTGCATATGCAGGTTTCCTCACGATGTTTTCCTTCACCGTTTGAGAGCAGTCGGTAATACGTCCATAAGTTAGAAAAACTCATTGGTACAAATAGAATAATAAAATTAATTAAATAAAAATGAACTTACTTACTTACTTACTATATAAAATAATATAATATAAATAAGATAAATCAAATAAATGAGAAAAAAAAAAAAACCGATGGCTGATGGGGCCGAAAAGTTCTAGAGTGGCGGCCGCGTACTGGAAAGCGCAGCGTGGTAGGTAGGCCCGTTCATATCTCGAATTAGGATGTGTGACTTCAAAAAATAGCACTCCAAGCTCCTTTTTGTAACACATGAAGCAATTAAAATATATGACTATGACTATGACTATATTATGCAATTGTTTAATTTCAGAAAATCCGTTTATGTATACGAAAATGACATTGTTTTACATTTTTTTACATTTTAACTCTTTTATTGATTTTTTTCATCTTCGTACAACGTACACGAATTAAAATGTATAGTATTTAAAAATAAATATTATTCACACTTTAATTGTTGATCATTTGAAAAAATACATAGCATGAGCTTATGATGGATCTTTATTAAAAATGCCGATTTGTTTGTTTTATTCCGTAGATAAAAATTGTGACTTGCTTTAGCTCTTATAATATAGTTGGGCGTAAATCGGACGAGATATAGCTTGATTAACGAGATTATAAAAAAAATTTTTTTTTTATTTTTTGATTAAGGACAAAGATCCAAAAGTGTTAGTAGCAATAAGTTTTAATGAAACTATAAGTTAGTTAACAATTACAAAAACGGAACTCGTAATTTGGGACATGTGCCGTAGCAGTGGATACTGGTTACTTTCAACAATGGCTTTCAGGATGCTATTGCCACTACCCCGGACCCGGCGTAACAGAGATCCTGCTTTTTTGCGAATTATGGCCTGTGCGCAGTCCACTTGTGCCTTAGCAAACATCTCTGAGGCTCCACAAAATCGAGGCAGTCCCAACAGCATCCTGAATCCATTGTTGTATTGATCTATTCCATAGGCTGCTCGAGTAAAAAGATGTACAAAATCAATGCAATGCATAATCATGTTCCATATTGTGTTTTTCAAAGCAAATTGGCCTCTACGCATCAAAAAATCAGAATCTTGACCAAGTGAGCATTTAACTTCGATCTCAAATTAGTAGAAAAAGTTGTTCGTGTTGTCCGAGTTGTTCAAATGTCCGAGTTCTACGATATTTTTTATATAGATAAAGCTTTTAGCAATCCCAGGACTTCGGAATGATCCTGGGATTGCTTCATAAAATAAAAAGACGCGTCCATATTATTCTTGTGAAAAATGAAGTTAAATTATGCATCTGAAAATCCGATCTCTAATAACCACTGTTGAGATAATAATTTGCGTGCATGATAGTCTTTGAACAACTTTCTCTATGGGACCGCTGTCATCCCATTGCTGGGCAAAGGCTCCTCTTTCGAGTAAGTATCGATTTTGAGTGCTTTCGATGTTGGCTCCATAGTGAAAGTTGTTCAGTTTGATGGTCTGGAGCACTCTGTTTGATATGCAACGCATTTAATTTTACACCCTGTATAGTGTAGTTGACTCCCAAAGATGACTAAAATTTTCCCAGATTCTAAGGGAGATGCAATTTTGCTGGTAACCCAAACACTCACACACTGAAAGGTTTAAACATGCGTAGAACGCAGCTGCCTGTCACGCACACATCTGTCAAAAAATGGAACCATTTTTGTTTTCCATTTTTGAGGCGACACGTTCCATCTAGATAATCTAAGATTTCAGATAAGTATGCATTAGAATTTCATCTTCAGCGCATGCAAATTTCCTCACGATTTCTTCACAGTTTGAGAGCAGTCGGTATTACGTAGATCTCATTGGTGCATGGCATGTCGTCCGTGCGGATTCGAACCCGGACCCTTATACTTGATTGTCCATACCTCCCCGCAACGCGCCTTTGCGTTCCCTGTTTCCGCGATTTTTTGTAACTATACAGGGTGTTACAAAAGTAAAAATAAACATTTTAAACTTTTAAGAGTGTTGTTTAATGATTAGACCATCAAACTGAGCAACTTTCACTATGGGACCAACATCGAAACCGCGGAAAAAAAACTGCCTTCCCATACAATTAGCTCGAGTAGATTTGTATTTTTTTTTTCGCGATTTCGATATTTGTCTCATAGTGAAAGTTGTTCAGTTTGATGGTCTTAACCACCCCCTTAAATGCTTATTTGTATTTTTGTAACACCTTATATAAATAAAAATAATCTATTTTCTTTTTCCGATTTCTCTAGAATTATAATAGGTATCAAAATAAATGCAATGTAATAATGTAATAAGCCAGTGCTCTGGTAATCCTTTATTCAAAGTCAAAAAGACAAACTAGTGAGGAATGACCACAAGTGGCTCATTTACCCTATTATTTCAAAATGTATGAAGCGCGAGAATATCAGTGCGTAGATTTTCAATGAATGGCATGGTTTGCATTAATTGTACCTTGAATCTTAGCGGTTATACATGCATTTTCCTTCATTCGAAGATTTTAAGATCGTTTGTTTGAGGTGGCATACCAGGAAACCTTCCAGGCTGATAGCAGGCAACTCTATATATTCATCGATGGCATGACCAGGGCTATCGATCTGCACTAGTTTCATCGGGGAACCGGATGATGTAAATTACCCCATTGTTTGGCCTCATAAAACGTGGCTGACTGAGGAACCTTCCAGGGTTGGGGCTGTCAACCCATGCAGGTTCTGATCTCCAAAGGGGTCCCTTTCGATGCGTAATCATTTCGATCGGGAACCTGATGATGTAATTTTGGGTCAAAAATAGAGGTACGGTACCCGAAAAAAAACATGGTTCTTCCAGGATATAGGATGGCAACCTTCTGTATTCCTGTTGCCCTAAGTGTTATCTCTATCGCTGCAGTATGCGTCTGATGGGGAACCGAGAGAGGTAAGAAATAATGCATCGGGAGCTTGGTCTACTCCAATCTTCCCAATGCAATGCAATCTCGGACCAACCTTACAGGGTGGTGACGTGATCACTCTATCTTCTTCTGGGCCTTCCCCTCGGAAACCATCTCGTGGAACCCATTCCGTACCCATCTTGGTACAGCTCTCCGGATGCATGTGACAGACAGACATGTCCCGCGCAGATTTACTAAATTACTTACTAATGAATGAACAATTATATTGTTACTCAAACGATTCATTCTCGTGCTTCGCCTCCTGACTCCAGGGTCCGAGACATACGAAGTAAGGTGTGTTGGGGTAAGTTCGGATGGTTTTTAGCTGCGTTCATAAGAAGTTGGCCATTTATTTTTTCCTCAAAATCGATATCATCTAGCCGCTAGATTCTAGCGTAATAAAATACGTGTTACGGGAGTTAAAAGTATAGACAAACATGTAAAAATACATGGGAAAGATCGAACGATGTTGGGGAAAGAACGGACTACCCTCTAAAATCACTCATGTGGAACACAAAGAAAAAAACACAAGGTTTATAAAAAGAAAACATCCGATCTTTTTCTTAATTTTTTTTTTGAGCGTTTAATCATACGCCCAGCCATAACAGACGATCGACACGACGAAATCTCCGATGAGGACTG
This sequence comes from Agonopterix heracliana, assembly GCA_963693445.1. Classification (NCBI taxonomy): domain Eukaryota; kingdom Metazoa; phylum Arthropoda; class Insecta; order Lepidoptera; family Depressariidae; genus Agonopterix; species Agonopterix heracliana. Next base: position 21,330,083 of record OY856314.1, read on the forward strand.
AAGGGAGTAGAAAAAAAAGGCACTCGCGCTATGTTGCGAGTATAAAAAATAATAACAGAATAGGAAGATATTTAACATATACGATCTTACCCCATTCACGATCTTACCCCAACGCACCTTATCAATCTTAAATTGGGTGCTAAATCTTTTCGTTGCCAGAAAGTATATATTTAGTTTTTCGTACCACTTGCTCAAAAAAGTGACATTCTATGCCACAAAAAGCGAACATAACAATAGTCATTATTAACCTGTTAAAAACAGGGAAAGAAAGTTGTACTGAATTTCATTCATCCCCTAGGGAGAGAATGGGATTTAAATTTGGAACTGAACTACATCTGTGTTTACACCATTGAGTTTGTATATAAAGCATTATACTTCTTTTGTAAAAGGAATACGCATTTATTTTTATGAAATATCTCGATAACGGTGAATCCTAGCGAAAAAATAACCATTTTTTCGAACCCCTAAGTTACTCATAAACCGACCCTTCCGCATGCAAAAATAAAAAAAAAATCATTTATGTCAAAAAAAAATTCATAAAATTACGAAAACCGACGAGGCCGTATGAGCTTGATGCCTTTGCAAACAAAAATGTAACTCTCTCTATCAATAATTGGACCAATGTTTCGAATGTTAACTTTTACTTTTAATTGTCATTATTTTTAATAAATGCATATCTCATATTATTATTGTGTTAATTTTTTCGCAAATGGTACGAAAAGTAGAGTATTTTCCTCGGTGATAAAGCTGACTTAGTCTTGGGTGAGTTTAAATCCCTCGCTAAACTCAGGACTCGTCTTAAATCCCTCGCTTCGCTCGTGATTTAAGTTTTTAACACCCTTGCTACGCTCGGGAGTAAACCTCGAGTCCTTCATCACGCTCGCGATTTAAAACCCCACCCGCGACAGAAGACACTGCTTTATCCCCTTGGTTAATAATCTACTATTATTTGTCTAAACCTTTATCACAGGATGACAATGTCATTTCATGTACGAAAATGCACTACAGAGCGTGACTTTGTACGTCGAAGCTATAAAAGACTCAAAGGTAAAATTATACATTATTCCTCGAGTCAACCTCACTCCCTTAGACCCTTATGAAACAAGTGGCTTAAGAATTGAGTAGAACTGAAATGGGAAGTGGGGAATTAGTTAAAGTGGGCCGCAATTTGAATAAAACGGCGGCGGGCGGTGTGATGGTGCGATACGCTTGAAGTATGGCCGCGGGCAAGTAGCGTGTCGAGTCGACTCGTGGCTTGGGGCAGAGCTACTTACTATAACAGATGATAGCCCGCTGCTAGACTTCCGAACAGAGGAATGTTCTAATTTGTGCATAATTTTTAAAATGTCACTACCATTACGACGGTCGTCCTCCTCAGTTCTAATCGTAAAAAGAGAAGGCACTAGAAGGAAGCACGTGTCTTGTCATATCACTCAGTAAGAGATGCACATAGCAAATTCGCTCTAGTTAAAAAAGGAGACCGCTACTTATTGCTGTCCTTATCGACGTATCCACTTTTTTGTACTTCGGCCATCTGACTCCAAAATGTCACTTCATATAAATTGTATGGGACAACCACATCATTTCACATTGCTTTTTGTCTCTATTCATCAGTTTACGCAATAAGTCTTTTTGCTTGATTTTACGGGACTTCGCTTCGTTACGAGCTCCATACAAACGTACTATGGTGATATTTTCAATACTAACCAATTAAAGTCAATGAAATTTTGCAGAAACAATCTAGAAACAAATTTCTATGCTTCTATGGAGTCAGATTTTCGTTAAAATATACAGTTTCAATGCTAGGATTAATTTAAGATTTGTATGGAAATCTTTGAGGCACTGTAACTTGAAAACTATACATTTTAACGAAAATCTGACTCCATACAAGCATAGAAATTTGTTTTTAGATTGTTTCTGCAAAATTTTATTGACTTTAATTGGTTAGTATTGAAAATATCACCATAGTACGTTTGTATGGAGCGCGCTATGAATAATATACCCTTAAGAACAACTCGTAACGAAGCGAAGTCCCGTAAAATCAAGCAAAAAGACTTATTGCGTAAACTGATGAATAGAGACAAAAAGCAATGTGAAATGAACTGTGTAGGCCACAAAAAGCATGCAAATGGCCTGCTCTGCACACATGTAGGTATTCTGCCTCCCACATATGCTTACATTACAGGTTATATGCGCGCCACTGAAGAGGGAGTTTCATGAAAAGTTTACCACTATTTGCATTTCTCATAAAGATGCGACGCGTATATGAATGTTCTCATAACTGCTTTGTTCTACCTCTTACCACCACGACACAATGTACCTAGGTTTATGTAAAACTTTGTGGAAAGGATGAGTAAAAGTCGTCAATCTACGATTGTTGAAATTTTTCACCCTAGTACGGTACGGAATCGACAAGCATGGTATTAAAATGCCTTACGGATAAGATATGTGGGTCAAAATGGTAGCATAAGGCAATCAATTGTGTCTGCTGCCTACCTCAGTGAGACAATTAGGTCCGCCACAGACATAAGGATTTGCGATTCTCAGGATTACGTTTTCGTATACCCAAACCATACTTAAACTACTTAGATGTACAGACATGACTATATATTATACATAACTGCCGCTCATTTTGTATCTAAATGTTAATACTAATGCTGATCCTCTCCGACCAGGCCCTGAGTCTAGTGTGGGATCACAGCTTAAAACGTTTATTGTGTTATCTATACAATGTGCTAGGTATAGGTAATCTAAGGTTGTTAATCATAATCATAAAGAGTCCTGAAAACCTGTATCACACGTTGGTTCAATAAATATTTTGTATTTTGTATGAAATTTCCGCCTCCAGAATTCCGTTCGGAATTGTGGAGATATCGAATCCATACAAAATCACAATACTGATTCGGAATTCCGCGTCGGAATCCCGTATGTGTGTGGCAGGTCTTATAGGCGTATTTATAATTTGGTACAAAAATCGTAATATAATAGGTATGAATGGCAGACAGTGAGACTAACCTGTTCAGGCGTGTCAGTCTCGAAGGCGTGGCAGTAATGCTTGGACGCGTGCTCAGGCTGCTCGTGCGAGCGTGCCTCGCGAGCCACCAGCGCGAACAGCGCGCGCGCCGCCTCACACGTCGCGTACGAGATGCGGCGCAGCGCGTGCGACATGCGCACACTCTGCGTTATAAACATACACATTACACTGTTATTTATTACCAATGGGGTATGCAGAATTTGTGCCTGGCGCGTACATAAAAATAATCCCGCTATACCAAATCAGCAATTAGGCTTTACATATGCCATAAGTAGCATAGCATAATATGCTAACGGCTACATTCCCCGAGGGGGTAGTCAAAGATATTCTTAAACCAAAACTCAATGTGAAATGAACATAAGTACTGAGTAATAGTTGCTATTCTTTCTCATAGGTTTATCAATATCTGTGACATGATAGAGGGTGGTGACACATCTTGTGGTATTAGCAGCCATCTTCCCCATTCTTAGATACACTAGTCCTGATCTTTCTGAGTCGAAATTTTAATACAAGATGTAGGTAAGTCTATACATCCAACATTTAAGATTTTAACCTAATCCAGATAGTCGCTGCAGAAAATCTTATAAAGCTAACAAAAGGATAACGTTTTCTTTATACCAGTCGAGGCGACTGTATCAAAGTTAATATTAAGGTTATAAAGATTTAAGAAGGGTAAGATACCTGGTCGTCGGGGTCGCATACCTTGACCCCTGTCAGCGCAACCACAACCAGCACCGGCACCGCGTGCCCTGTCTCCTGCAGACAAACAAATAAATGATGATATCAAACAACCAATGAATGACCAAACTTAACAAGGGAAGGCGACCACTATAAACATCACCCTATAGGCCTTGCAACAACTTGACGAAGATTATGGCGGGTGGCCATCATCTTTATTAGGTTCTATGTTTTTGAAAGGGTAGGTACTTATTATGTTATGTATGTGTGTACATAGATATCGACCTTCGTGTTAAAGTGGATAATGCGATTCAAGTATCCCTCGTGTTTAGATTGGTTTGATTGGTGATTGATACATGTGGCGTATGTATAGCCATATTTTCCTATTTTCTTATAAGAAAGACAACAATTTTCTAGTAGCGGTAAGTCGACATAAACCTTTGTACAAGCCGAACTTTTTAATAAACTCCATCCGTTTCCAGATGCTCTTTGTTTTTTCTCAGCACCCTCCGAGCAAAAAATATTTTTTAATAATAGAAAGCCCGCTTTGTCAACAGGTAGAAATAATCCCGAGTGAAACAAAAGACAATGGCGGAATCTATTAAGAGTCCGCGACGCGTTCTATTTACATTAAGGGGCATTGTGTCGGCGAAAATGTAAAAGTCCGCCCTCAGCACAGTTTTTAATCATTTTCATTGTAGCTGGCGTAGACACAGACGGTGCGGGCCTGTAGCTGCAGAACATTTTATTCGACGTAAAAAAGAGGCATATGATTTTCAGGAGTCAAAGTCTACTGCATTTTAATGCGTAGAATGGGAGGACCACATATCTCAAAACGACAAAGCAGTCGCTAGGACCAACCGAACCAGTGTAAGAAATCACGCAACAAAATATCTAAGAGCACCCAAGAGTGATACGAATTTAACCTCGGCCTAGGGCATTGCTGCTGGTTGGTGGTTTCTTTCCGTGAGTGTAGATGATTAAAGGTATAAGGGTACTTGGAGTATTAAAGGTGTAAGGATAGTCACCTATCTCTATCACCAGTCGACATGTGACACCTTAAAAATAAATTGATGCAACTGCAAGTTTTAATTGGTTTTTGGAAATAAGTTTTGACAACTCCCAAACGAATTATGATCGAAGGTTATGATGAAACCCTTCCTTTTGGCTTTGCCGTAGTCAGGTAAAAAAGAAGTGATAATTAAGCCTAGCCTAGTATCCACTAGGCAACAAGTGACGCGCAACACGTGACGCTCAACATGTTCGGCAACGTTGTAAAACAACGCGCGACGTTGCTTCTTTCAAAGTTCTTTTTGCAAGAGAAGCAACGTTGCTCATTGTTTTGTAACGTTGCCGAACAAATGTTGAGCGTCACGTGTTGCGCGTCACTTGTTGCCTAGTGGATACGAGCCTTCACCAAAAACATTTGTCTTTCAGCAACAATGGATATTTTAAGAGAATTTTATTCCGAGAGCGAAAATGCGCGCTGCATACAAACTTACTATGGTGATATTTTCAATACTAACCAATTAAAGTCAATGAAATTTTTCAGGAACGAGCCCGAAACAAATCTCTATGCTTGTATGGAGTCAGATTTTCGTTAAAATATACAGTTTTAATTCTAGGATTAATTTAAGATTTGTATGGAAATCTTTGAGGCACTGTAACTTTAAAACTATACATTTTAACGAAAATCTGACTCTATACAAGCATAGCGATTTGTTTCTAGATTGTTTCTGCAAAATTGTATTGACTTTAATTGGTTAGTATTGAAAATATCACCATAGTACGCTTGTATGGAGCGCGCCAACGGTAATTTGCCACGTAACAAGTACTCATCAACAGTCTGTTCTTCAACCTTCTAAGCCTCTAACTCTTCATTCAAAGACAGCTAGTTTAAAACAATTCGCTGTCCGCTTCGACAGGCACGATGGCTATAGAAGTAGAGGGGGGACGAGGGTTGAGGCGGGTGTGGGGGAGGGGGATCCTCATTAGACATTTTAATTAAGAGCAGCCCAGATCCGCCGCAAGCCCCGTAATGTCGGGTCTCAATCCGCGGCACTATCCCCGTAGCCTCCTACCTACCCGCTCATTTATACGCATACTCCAACAGCTTATTGTAATAACTAAGTCTTATAGTATACCTAGTTTTATATTCATTAGAGTTTTATAAACACACGATCAGAATATACAGGTTGTAAGGAAAAGTATAATTAACATTTAAACCACATATCCTACCCATCTAACTGAACAACTTTTCTATGGAAGCAAACCTGTTAGAACAAAACAAAAATCAGCTGTTCCATACAGGGTCCTTATTAATATGCTGACACTTTTTTAAGGGGATGATTAGACCTTCAAACGGAACAACTTTCTCTATAGGACCAACATCAAAATCACGAAAAAAAAACAGTTGTCCCATACATTTGGCTCAAGTAGATTTGCAGTTTGTATGGAACAGCTGTATTTTTTGTCGCGATTTCGATATTGGCGCCGTAGAGAAAGTGGTTCAGTTTGGCAGCCTGATCATCTCCTTAAAAATTGTCAGCATATTAAGAAGGACTCTATTTTTGAGGGGAAAATAAAAGCCAAAAAGGAAAAGCCGTGGTGGTCCAGTGGCGCGTAACCTATTGCCTGCCGTGCAGCAGGCGATGGTTCGATCCCTATCCAGGCCGACTCGTACACGTCACACTGGACAGGAAACGTGGATGTTTCAGAATATCTCTGACTACCCTCTCGGGGAATATAGTCGTGAGAATTTTGACAGATCGCTCAGAGACTTTAAGGGCTGTCAGTTACATAGAGTTTATCGCGATGCGGAATTCAGCACAGTTGACTAGTAATTTGACTGCAATATGTGATTAGAACTGAAATTGGATAAGAATAGAACTTCGATGTTTTAACTTAGCGTAATCGTGCTACTGTTCACAAATATTGTTTGTATATAATTCTGAAACAGCCAAACTGAGCATCGGCTAAACTCATCAAACTAACATCGAACTGTCTATTATTTCCCCAAAGCTTTGCAAATTCTCTTCGAGTTCGAGAGCACAACGCAGAACTTGTTCAAACACAAGCTATTTCATCCGTAGCTAATAGCTACCTCTAAGTTAAAATTTACTACTTTCCAACTTAACGCCGCAGCTGGTTTAAATTTCAATCCTGGCGATGGGTCATAAACTTGTGCTATGCTTCCCGCTCCGAGAGCAAATGAACATAAAAAATCCATCATCCAGGTGCGAGCCGTTCCACGACCGACTCTATTACCCCATTCTCGAGACTGCAGCCTCTGTACTGCCTTCGCAAACAAATTTTGGACCTTTCTTGCCAAGGCGTACAATGCTCACTGTAGTCTCAACCGTCATTACGCAGTCAAGATAAAACAGCGATGAAAAGGGAACAGCTAAAAGGCAGCTGTTCGTCTAAGATGGCTAGTAAAGGAAAGATGGACGTTTGTATGCAAATGGTGCGTAACTCGGTGAGGGGTGCGATACAGCGACCTTGCCGCGTGCGACACCGAACGAACAAACGAGCTCGCTTTAGTTTACTGCCTTAGAAGTCTCATGACATGACTCTTGAAGCCACGTCGTAAGTACGAAAATAGGTTCTATTGAGGGGCTTGTAAAGAACGAACTGTAGTCTATTGTGCAGGAACATGCCGTTGTCAGGCGAGGGTCGGATACTTAGTCCCCTTCCTCCCTAATGAGGTATGATGAGTATCAACGTCAAAGAAAAGCTAATACGTAAAGGTAGGTATGACAACGGTGAGCCTATTTGGCAAAGAGGATTTTGTGATCTTAATTTGTTGGTATTCGAAAGGCTCATCAGCTTTACGTATCAATTGTCGAAATGGAGAAAGGATTTGGAAAAAACAGAAAAATTTGTGCCACATCTATTAAGTTTCTTTGTAAATGTTTTTGTTGTCCAAGCAACACCAACTGATGCACGTTTTTTTAATTAAATCCATGTTTCGGAAGGCAAGTTAAGCAATCAATCTCAAATTGAGGCTATTTAAAAAATACTGCTGTAACAGTAGTTGGTTACTACAAACAAAATACAATACAATGGACCCCGAATGTGGCAAGCCAGAATTTCGGGCTACTAACTTTTATAATAATAAAATTGTTAAAATGAATTATATCAGATATTATATATCAGATTAGTATATCAGATCAGAATCATGGCGTATAGGTGGTGGACCGTGGTCTCTGTATACCCCCGTGGGACAATGCTGTGAGTACATTGTATGTCGATTGTTTCTTAAAATTAAGGAATTTACAAAACAAAAAAAACATACGCTGTAAATCCCTTGCGAGTAAAAGAACGCAGTGAACTGTTAACCAGATATTGAAATACATGTCATCACGAGAACCCCTGATAGTTTTATGTTACCCTGCTATAACAATTAACAAGCCAAGACCCCAGGGGTTGAGCTCTAAGTCGATAACAATAAAGTTCAAATTGAATCATGTCCACACGATGTGCTCCGTTTCACACTCGGTTCACATCGGCGGAATATTTCCCAAAGGGTGCAGTGTACGATTGGATACAATCACCATTCTCTGTTGTTCAATGTTGAAAAGTTTTGGTTTACTGTATTTTTTACACTTTGACGTTTGAGCCCAGCAATGATACTAGCGAAGTAGCGAAGTCCTCGATATCAATTTATTTTATATTTTGTCTTCAAGTTGTAAAGTTGAGCTTAGAACAGCGATTCATTCAATCAATCAATCATTCAAAATAGTTTGTCATTACTGTGTTAATTACAGATAGTACGAGGGTTTTCCATGAAATAATAATATTTGAAAATTGAACGCTATGTTGTGCAACCATACCTAATAATTGTAATAAATAATAAAGAAACGTTAAATGTTGTGGATAGATAATGCATTTAAAAAAGTGGCTACTGGGCAGGGAAAATCTAGAATGACCTGCCATAGACTTGATAGAAGAAGAAAAGTTGCTAAGAATCCTACCAGGTACTATGTATAAATCATTTCAAACGAGACCCAGTATAAATATTGAATATGTACGTAAGGTCTGACAAAATTACCGCAAACCATCATACTGAACAACTTCATAGGACCAATATAGAAATCGAGAAACAAAAATCATACAAAAAACAAAACCGCAAACCTACTCGACCACTCGACCCTATTATTTTGGCATTTCGACATCATTGATCCCATAGAGAAAATTGTTCAGCTCGATGGTCTGAAATAAAACCGTTTCAGCTAATTTTTTATAAATTTCTTAATAATAATTTAAAAAACTAATAATTTACTTTGTAAAAGTTATATGTCAAGATTGACAGTCGAAGATACAAAAGCTGCGTAAAAAATTGGAACCAGTACTGGCTCCTAAACCCTATACATATACGCACGCACACATACATAATCTGTATGGCGCCTCACGCACACCAACCTATGAAACTTGGCCCCTTTTGTTTTATACGGTAAAACAGTGAGGCTTATTCTAGACATAATACTTTTTGTAAGATAATTTATTATTAATTTGTATGCTTAAAATTATATTACAAGTAAATATTGTTAATAGAGCGCAAAGTAGTACAAGCACTCTAGCGTGATTATATTAGAGATCATAATTCAGAAGCTCGGGCCGGGGTATGTAATGTGCCCTCCTGCAGGGCACGAGCGCCCTCTGGGGTGGTCTAATGAAGGTAACTTCACGCGAGGTAACGGAGTGGACTCCAGAGTCTATTACCGAAGAATAGGATAGCTCTCTACAAGGTCACATTAGTGACGACCATTGAGCTATCATGTACATTTTAGAGGTGAAATGACAAGCAAACGTCAAGTTGCATGACTTCTGTTTGCCTTTCAGTGTCGTGCGCTTCATGCGGGCAGGAGTAGCGTAGGCGGATGAAAGAAAATCTATCGATTCTTGGTCAGTAAGTAAATCGCATATATTATGCATAGGTACAGGGTATAAAGTTAAATGCGTTACATGTATACTTAACGGGTTGCTTTAGAGTTTAAACCATCAAACTGTAAAACTTTCTCTGGGTATAAAGCCAACATCAAAATCGTGAAAAAAGTATTAGGACCCAAATGCAAACAGCAGATTTTCTATCATATCCTTCTTAATATGCTGACACTTTTTAAAGAGATGATTGGACCATCAAACTATACAACTTTCTCTATGGCACCAACATCAAAATCGCGAAAAAAAAATCAATACAAAACTGTAAACCTATTCGAGCAAAATGTATGGGACACAGCTGATTTTTTTTTGCGATTTCGATGTTGGTCCAATAGAGAAAGTTGTTCAGTTTGATTGTCCAATCATCCCCTTAAAAAGTGTCAGCATAATAAGTTGAACCCTGTATAGTGAAAGTTGTTCAATTGGATGGTCTGAAGTATGGAACACATTTAAGTTTACAACCTGGAGTGCGATTTTTTCTAGGATTTTTTAATCTCATTGGCTGAGCTCAGCAGTTGCAAATGTCAAAAAACATTTTTTTTTCTTCTGCTGATTTGACTTTAAAAACCATTCTTCAGGAGTGCAATTTATGTAAGTCAAATCAACAGTAGAAAGATGCATATCTTCATAGTAATTATGACATTTTCTACTAATGATTTGAACGTGTGCATTTAAAAATCACATACCTGTAGGTCTACCATGAGTTTTTACCGTATTTTACTACTGTAGTTACGTCACCAATTTTGTATTGAATTTCGTACAGCGCTCCTAGTGGTTACGTTGAGAACTAATTTCTGTCATACAAATTGGCGACGTAACTACAGTAGTAAGTGACAGGGAAAACTCATGGTAGGCCCTCTGTCCCTTTAAACATACCTACTTAAAGGTTCAATAAAGAACGAAACTCTAAGTGCAGTTATGAGTGTTCCATTTACTCGTTCGTCGATCCATTATCAGTATTACGTCCGATGTTCTGAATGCGTTCGCAAACACGCGCCGCCCCGAGCCGAGCCGAGCCGCTCCGGGCTGCATTTAAATACATTTTAATACTGCATCGCGATTTAAGTGCACTTCGCTTAACTGCTAACATCCTGAGCCTCATGCAGGTCACAGGTCGATGCTAGTGAACGAGTTTTATATTTATTTATTACGTAACTGTTGGGAATCGGTACCATTAGCCTTGGTGTGATACCGATTCCAGACTCGTACACACGGCGACACATCAAGCTACGCAAGGCAAACATAAGCTGACCGCGCGGCGTTATACATTACTCTATCTACGCACGGCCAGCTTATTTTGGTTTTATACGGTGTTAGTTTTCAGGGCTAGTCTTTCGCGCAGTCCTAAGGTTTTGCTTTAAAAACCGTGCAAACGATTGGCGCGACGTGTTTACACGAGTCCAAAAATTGGCGCGGGGGATGCAAAAAATGGTAGGTGGAGTGAACTTAACAGAGTGGTGGCCGAGATTAGGCAAAAGAGAAGTGGTTCGTCCGGCAGCCAGGTGGGTTGACATCATCGACATCTGAAAAAGTATCTGAAAGACCTGGATGCGACTGGCACAGGACCGAGAAAAATGGCAAAATATGGAGGTGGCTAATGCCCTGCAGTGGGCAGATACAGGCTGAAAATGATGATGATGATGATGATGCAAAAAATAGACGCGTGCTCTATTCAGGCAGGTTTATACGAAGACAATTTTGCGGTGCCAATTTTCGCGCTGTAGAAAGCCCGCAGACTCACTTCGAGTCCCAGAGCCAGGATAGTAACTATATGACACCAAACACGAGTGGTCTGCTATAGGTAATTCTTCGGGAAGATCCTTTGACTCAGATCAACTCTATGTATTGTTTTCAGACCTCTACGTGTTAGTAACGTTGACAGAAAGTCAGTGAAAATTCGATGACAAGATTCCTTTTTTGTTTAGTTAGATAGATAGTAAATAGGGGTGCGTTCAGAACCTACGCCCAGAGTGCACCCAGAGTGCACTCCGAGTGCAACTTTTCGCCCTAACGCCGTTCAGAGGCTCGGTGAAAAGCGTATTACCCATAAGAGCGAGCGAGAAGAACAACCGCACCTAAAGGTTCTGAACGCAGCCCAGGTTCGAAATTTAATAAAATCTTTTATTATAAAAGGTATTACAATAGAGAAACAGAGTGGCAACCCTGAAATGTAAAATTCTTAACATTATTTGAGTGCAAAACTCACTACCTATTTGTTTATTTATTTCCAAAAATAGTTATATAACATTTTCTTCACATCCTTAAACCTAACAGATTTATGTGGATGTGTGTTTAAATCATTAGATATGGAAACAGGGTAGTATTGTGATTGCTGATTTTTGAGACCGACGCTCACGGCTCAGTTGCAGATCAGATCTACCATTAAATCTCTTGCTGTCACTTTTTGTCTTGTTGACGTAGAAAAAGCTAGCAAAAGATTTAATGGAGGATTAACTCTAGTGAGTGTTTCTATAACTGACCGTTATACTCGTAAGTTATAATGTCCGGCAATCGGTAACCGTATGCGTATTTGTAAATAAAAAAAAAGTTCTGTGGCTCTGTACCAATAATACAGTATGTTATACAACTGGAGGAAATTAATTGTATAATGGAATGTAGGTACATTATTTTACAGACTAGGCATACGTTTTTAGGTTCAAACATAGAACAAACCATTAGCTCAGAACGTGACAAAAACGTTTAGACTCGACCCTCATCACCACCGATTTTCCACTATGTTTGTCACTAGTTGACACTAATGTCCCAATACACTAATGATAAATGATAAAATGATAAATGAACTTTATGATAACTATTCATGTAGTATCGACACTGATCAAAACACATTACCGATGATAACGAACATTAGCACAACTCGCATAAGCGTTATTTGTATTGGTCGGTCAAAATAACCAAAAAAAGGAATTCGTAATGGTCACTGGTATTTTCTATCGAAATGATTAGAATGTAGCCCGGACCTGTATTATGATAACTAAGACTGAACTTTGCATATCACTGTACATCGCATCGTATAGGATGACAATAAGTCCGCAAAATGACAATAAGTTCGTCTCACTCCTTTGTAACGAGTGAAAGCTATTATGCATCTTGCGTGTTGTTCCTACCGTGTATGACGAACTTAATAGGCAGTAAGCTTCTATATGGCAAGTGGCAGTGCTCTACCAAGTATTTGAATCACACCCCGTGTAGCTCATGCATCAAGCCTGCATCAGTTTAAATTGAACGGGTAATACGCATTACTTACTGCTTGTTCAGTGTTATGGGTTATGGGTATCAGTCTAGAACGATAAGGTATCAGTCCTTTCCTTGTATTACATTTAATTTCGTACTAGAACTACGATATTTACATGACGTAAATTTTGAATAACGTCGCCCCATTTACCGTCATCATAAATTCAAAACGTCAAGTAGCTTGTCTTTTTACATTCTCCTATTTAAGGGACCTGCCCAAAAGGGACACCTCATTTTTCATAAATTACCGTAGTCAAAGGTATTAGAGTGGCTCCAGCCGTTTCATCCCCCCCATCCCTTCAGGGGTTAATTACATAGAAGCGAAGGTTGAGTAGAGATAGCGCGGGGGGAATGGTGACACGTTACAATGGGAAAAGTTGCGCAATAACAGACTCCAAGTTTCAGCTTTACACAGTTATGAATGCGGTCGTTACACTCGAAAATATCCCGTGAGACGTGGTGACAGGGTTGATGGCGACGGAATTGACACTATGCGATACAGAAGCGTGTTTTATCCGTTCGTCAGCCGCAGGAGAGTCGCACAAAGAGACGTAAGTTGGAATGTTGTGAAGTTGGAACGCATGTTAATCTCGACGTGGTCGTAAGTAGCTGATTTATTTCATATTTTGTGCTTCACAAACTTTTTTGTCATCCTACTTCGTAAAGTTATGAGTGTTCTTTTTCTTTTCGACTTGAGAAAGATTCTGAATCATGGCATGAGTTATCTACTACTACCTATAATTGTGTAACTCTTGTTTTAAACGAAAACGTTCTTTGTTGGTGCCAATTTTTTTAGGTATAAACAATAGTTATTTGTTATGCTAGGCTGCAAAGTTGCTTTTTGGCGCAAGTACTTGTATTGAATCCTGAGCTCAGCGAAGGTTTCAAAGGTACGAGATGCAGAATAACTTTGCAGCCGAGCGAAACATACAACTTTTCACCTCACAACAGCGAGGAAAAAAAGTTAATTGCTAAAAAGAAAATTTTAAAAAGTTTGTTTTTCGTGCTGGCCAGCGACATGAAATAGTTATTAAGCATTTTCAGTGGATTGGCGGTATAGAAAAATATTGAATAGACGGATTCGAATTTCAAAAACTCTTTCCACGGTAGCGGATAAAATGCACTTTTGCACTCAGATTTCGAATGATAAACAGAATCTTTCCGAGCTTGTTAGGTGAAAACAAATATACCGATGCTTATATGATGTCTTTACCAATTCTCATTGGGCACGCGTGGTGTACGGACGCCCATACACCCTTCCTGAGGGCAGGCCTGTGCCCTGCAGTGGTACGTATATATTATAGGCTGACCATGATGACTTAGAGCTAAGCGACTTTTTTTCATGAAGCTAACCGCAAAGACATGGAACTGCTTCGTCTGTCTGTCTTCCCAGCCAAGGATAATCCATGTCTCTTTAAAGGAAGTGCGAGCGCTACATCTTCGACTTCACGGGCATTTTCCAACTAAATGAACGGCCAAGTCAAGCATTGGGTACGTATTTCAATCAAAATAAAAAATAGAAATTATATTTTGTTTATGTTTGGGTCGACAAATCAACCAATGTGACGTAGATTTTACGTTGCTAGCTTTTATAGTTATCTTAATCTTAACTATTATATAACCGTAAAATCATGAGGAATAAAAAAGTAGCGGTTCTCTTCATATAAATTCAAATAACATTCGATAGCGCGATTTAGAAACGTGCAGCGCCATCTATTGACAAAATTGTTAGTTTGTTTGTTTGTTCGCGCATCACGCAAAAACTACTGAACTGATTTTGATGAAACTTTTTTTGTTTGATAGCTTATGATCTGACTTAAAATCTGGTATATAATTTGTGCGGACGAAGTCGCGGGAAAACACTAGTTAAGAATAAAACCGGTCAAGTGCGAGTCGGGCTACTCGCAGGCTCTAGAGGGTTCCTTACCACACCACCACATAAAATACAAACATTTTAAAAAAATGTTTTCTCCGGGACCTTTCGTGCGATCCACATGCAAGCCTCGTGCGAGACCCGACTGTCAAACCGGCTGGTTTTGAAAAGGACCGTAAGACCTGGGTTAAACATAACCAGTTCAGAACCAACCACGGAAGGACTAACTATCTCCTCCACAAGTGGGGTTTGAGGGAGTCTCCGACGTGCGACTGCGGGGCACCTGACCAGACCCTCTCCCATGTGGTAAACGCGCTCTGCGCCGTTTCCCCGGTGGAATCGAAGAACTCCACAGGCTAACCCCGGCAGCGGAAGACTGGCTGAAACAACTCGACCTCGAAATTTAACCCCCCCTCCAATCCAAGCAGGAAGACAAAAATTCCATACGATATGAGAGTGCGAGACCGACTCACACTTAGCCGGTTTTTATTACTTGTTGTTATACGGTAGACTTTGTTCTATAATCACACCAATTTCGACGCTTGTATTGTATTATGTATGTGTGAGCTTTATTATGGTTCTAATTTTCCTTTGCAGTACTTAAACCATTTCAGGTTCAGAACCATCTATCAATCATCTTTTATAATATTTTAGCAGATTGCGCATCTAAATTTTTATTAGTTTTCGAAGATCCAGAACCCTAAAAATAAAAAAATCTGACTTACCAAACAAACTTTAAAACTGCAGATCTAAAACCTCACTTTTTATACGCGAGCAAAAATATTCTCGATCATAAATATTTGACAAAACCTACACGGACTGCGACGACGTAATGAAAGTTCTCGTAAAGTTGTGAGGTGACGTCACGGAGCGAATCGAACGCGCGCCCCGCTCGACGCTCCGGAGGGGACTACTGTAGGGAACAGTTTACCTTGGTACGGAGTACGGAACAGTGCTGCCAACTATACTCACCGAATAAAGCCCTAATTGAAAACAACTAAAGCCCTAATTTGAACCACACGGCAAAGCTTTACTCTGTGTCTTCCAGGCTAGGCCCACCACTCATTCCCACCACTGTAACTCCTGTAAACCAGGATCAACAGCGGCGACCATTCACAACACTAGACAATGAAGTCTAGCGAGCCCAGGGGATGACTCCAATATGTCTTGGAACCCGCAATTAATTAATGAAAGAGGATAGGAAGAGTAGGAAAAAGAAAAATCAGGCGTCCTTTCATTACAAACGGGAGACAGCAATAAGAAAAAACCATGGCTATTACAGAGTCAATTCCAGAGATCATTTATGGCAGTGTTGAAGACCCTACAGCAAAACAAAAAAAAGGAACCTAACATTGTACTACGACTTATTTTGCTTCCAGTAACAAGTTTGGCAAAAACAGCCATCCCTAGTTGCCTTGCTGTCTTTCTGGCTAGATAATTCTATTGGTAGGGTCAGCCTTCTCTCCACTTCGCCCTATTCCTAAAGTCGTCTGACACATTGCACACGGTCATACGGGTCATAGCATTCGTCCATCCTGGAATCGACTGTTGCAGTGCTATTTCCTATCACGTATAGTCGGGTGGCAGTCGATTCCAGCTTGTCGCAGTAAGCTTTGGTTTCACGTGTTCAAACCCACTACGTATTATACTGCTGAAACTATCGTTTTTACATTTCGTATTCTAATCACGAAGTGATGCAAAGCAAGAGTAATGCATAGAGATAACACAATCGCACAAACAAGGGGACAAGCCATGTACTACAGTATCTCGTCCGTGTAGCGTGTATCAAATACACGGGGACAGGTTACACGGTAGCTGTAGGTATCTCATCCGTGTATCGAGCATGTGGCGCGGCGCGTGACAAACTGCGGCATCCATCATCGTTTGGCCACGTGGCGTGGCGCGGCGCGCTCTCGGCATTTTCTTACTATGTATTTTGCAATAAATAATAAGTAGTAATAACATAAGTATACCTAAATTAAACATTTATTGAAGGAAAAGATAGTACCTAACTGTTTGTCTTTATGTAGTCATATGAAATGCAATGAATAAATGAATTATAAATTTTGAATTATGGAACGCGTATTGTCGAGTTGTTATATCAGGGCCCCAAGACAAAGTATCTGTTGATTAGCGTTAACGACAGTAGAAAACATTATATGGACTGTAACACTTATAATATAACATGGAATTGACGTATGGTGACGAAAGCAAACGTCAAAATGGTAACCTATCTTACTTTCGAAATTTCACTGACCGAATTTCAGTTGTTCGAAAACGGTTTATAGAAGTTTCTAGTTACAGATATTTTGTTACACATACATTTGTTACTCCTTATAAAGACTTGACAGAAGTACCATTTTCCAGAAAATTTAAAATCAGAATTTCATAACCATTTTTTTTCATTTGACAACTGTCTTCTGGGTTCGAAGTTTTAAAATGTAGAAGCAACTTCTTCCCTTAGAAAAAGTATATGTCTAGAATGAGTTTCATAGGTTGGTGTGCGTGAGGCGCCCTCCAAATTATGTATGTGTGCGTGTATATGTATAGGGTTTAGGAACCAGTACTGGTTCCTTTCTATTAGGTATGTAGATAATTTAATTATCTGAGAGAAGAAAAAAAATCCCTGAAGTTTATCAAGAATTACGATGCAAATACGAATGAGATAAATAAGATGGGTGGTTACAAATAATGACAGGCATTGATTAGGGTCTCGTGAATATGCATGGCGGCTTCGTCAAGGCATTACGATATTTACATCATCTGCGTGGCGACAAACCGCAAATCTAAATAATATTACCTCTCGACCCTATCCGTAAGATAAGTAAAAGTACCACAGTCCTGAGAGGCTTTCAAACAACGAAAACCGTGGCTGATTTTTCCACGAGATGCTGGAACATCAAGCAGAATTTGTTTTCGATAACGACATATACTTTCCGATAGACGGATACGATGGTCTTTTGCTCCTTTGAAACTCGTCGTCTTTCATGATTAGACGTGAGTACTACCTAGGCTGAAACAACTAATACATATAATTTTACCATCGAGTGAGGTGTCTTTGGATCGCTCTTGTAAAATGGAAAATAATATTTGCTGCATTGCATTTTTTCTTCTCATAGAATAAATCCAAAACAACGTTATACTCGAACTCGAACTCGTTGTAATAATTTATCTGCAAATAAAGTTTATTTTTTTAAGTTTATAAAGACTTCCAAATTAATGTTCTGGAGATTTTAATTTCCTTAAAAATCATACAATCCACTCTTAACAAGTACTGTCTGGCGACAACATTGGTTAACTACGAAAAGGGCAAGTGGGTATTTCCCTCATCTGACGAAAGTGCATTATGATGATGTATGAATGTGGATAACGCGACAGTGTTTCAGAGTCGTAGCATAGTAAGACTAGCCGTTAATTGTAGGGCTATGGTGTGATTATGCTATTTTTTAATAATATGCTGGCCGATTCTTAAGGAGATGATCTGACCATCAAACTGAACATCTTTTTCTTTAGGACCAATATTGAAATTGCAAAAAAAATCTGCTGTTCCATACAAATCTGCAAACCCAAATGAATGGGACAGCTGAAAATTTTTTCGCGACTTCTATCTTGGTCCCATAGAGAAAGTTGTTCAGGTTGATGGTCTGATCATCCTCTTAAAATTATTAGGTATTTGGTATTTGTTACATTGTATTTTTTTCTTTTCATCGATAACATCATACCATATTGACGTTATTTTGGTATCAATCGATACCACTCTATGCAAGTGCGGCAGACGGCGTGTTATCGACGAGAACGACGAAGACGCAGTCGTTTGCAGCTCGCAGCAGTCTCCGGTCCTCCGCCGCGTCATGGTGCGCAAGATGTGGCGTCCCGCGTTCCGCAACCTCAAATACTTCTGCTGGCTGAGGACCCTCGTTCTGTGGGATCTCGCCTGCGGCTTCTACATCGAAGTCACCTCCAATCCATTCATTTCTTTTATCACGAGACTCTACTGCGTATCTATTATAGTTGCATTGCCAGCCATTGGCATCATCAGGTATCTCAACGGAATTACATCGGCGAAAATGTTTTACTTGTACACGCTACCTGGAATCATTCAGAGCTGTATTCTATTAGTCTCTTCGCACGTCACTAAACAAGAATATTACATTAGATTTTGCGCTGATATGAAAACTATTGATTCTCTTCTGGGAATGCAGACAAATACAAATAAAAGTATCTTGATGCGCATAACAATGGTATATTCTGGCCTTAATGTCTTTATTATTCTCCCAATATGTCTCAGGGTTGCTGAATCATTTGACTCGTCCTCCTTATTTGGTGTTATCTTATGTATCACTCATCATCAAATGAGTATGTCGATCATAGACCTGTTATGGAGTCGCATGAGGCTGCTGCGGGAGGTCACAGTACACAAGCTGCAGGCACATCAACACCCCCATCATATACACCACAAGTACATCGCTGTCAAGAAGTTCATGCACGTTTACAAGAATATCTTGGATGCCGTGGACCGTATGGGCACGTTCCAAGCCATCCAGCTCCCTGTAAATATTATGTTCAACTAAATGTATCTCATTATTTCGTTTGGCATAGTAATACTTAGATTTAATGTTTTTAGGTGCTGTTATACGCTATCTTCTGCCACCTTCTACAATCATTTTCCTTTTCTTTTGCTTTAGTTGAAATGAAGACGCAAGAGGTAACGTAAGTTTTTAAATTACATAATTTCCATTTTTCGGGAAAATGTGGACTCTATTATCGTTGTTGTTTTAGATTTCCGTCACTACTGTGATAACGGTGACGTCGCACTTACAAACAACTGCGTTTGGGTTCGCACAAGTCTTCCTAGCAGAGTGCGTGTATGCGGAATGCGATCACATCGCCGCAGTACTCGCCGACCAGATAATACTGAGCGCTGGTAAGGACTATTAAAATTTAAGTTACACTAGCTTTTGTCGAGCATATAATGCTCTACCTGGGTACACTAGATTCTGTTGATACAAATTACACATACTCCTCCAGTCAAATGCCACGCAGATGAGTCGCAGGCAAAAGCTAGTGTAACTTAATTTTTTTTCACAACCATGGTCAATAAACAAGATGATCGAATAAAGTTCCATAGATTAATGCCAAAAAATGTTTGTAAGATACTGACTGAGCTTCGAAATGCATAAGAACTAGGTACCTTATTTGCTTATTTATTTATTTATTTATTTTATTTATTTAACAATTACACAGCTTTACAGAGAAACTCTAATACGCCATGCAAGTTATAGAAACCAAACAAGAATAGTATAATATAAATAACAATAATTGTAGTTAACCAGTTGCAAAAGTTTATGCTTAGATTATCAAGATAGACAGTCAAAGCTACGAAAGCGTCGAAAAAAATAGGAACCAGTACTGGTTCCAAAACCCTATACATATACACGCACACATGCATATTTTGTATGGCGCCTCACGCACACCAACCTAAGAAAGTTAGCCCCTTTTGTTTTATACGGAACAAGTGTGAGGCTCATTCTAGACATATACTTTTTCTAAGAGTTTATGTTATTTTAGCTGTGCCCGCGACTTCGTACGCGCAGACCACTGAAATAATATTATAAAGAGAAAGAATAAGAAATACAAAAAAATAAATATAAAGGTATATTGAAAGAAAAACACACCATACAAGTATTTTTATAAAGCGTACCATGGCTATGTGCCTTGTATGTATATAAAGCAAATGGCATTTTTTGCAAGAGAGCGCATGACAGTTGTTATGTGAGATCAACCCGTTATAAACACCGGCTTCATCTGCCCCGTGCCAGAATAGAACTATACAGAAATAATGCGTACTGTATGGCTGTACGGTACGGATATATAATAACATCCCGAAGAGTATTCTAACTTGTCCCTCCAATCAATTTAAAAGGAAACTCACGGAATGGCTCCTTAACAAATGTTTTTACTCATTAAAAGAATTTATAAATGAAGGTTGTGACATTTGTTAATTGTAGTTAGGTATTGTTTTGTAAATTAATATTAATTTGATACAATTATGATGATAACTAAGTCTGTAACCTAAACAAAGTCTTGACACTATTTTCATTCAACTAGGCGGTTCACCAGCAAATAGAGAACCGCCGATATATATTATATCGGGGAACAATTTCCATAATAAATCAGTACGCACTGATCCTCAAAAGCTTTCACTAAACAGCCCTATTATTATTATTTGAAGGTGTTGGGCCTTGACGGGCTCGCTGAGCCTGTGCCACGTAGACCATCGCTGGTCCTTTTTGAACGCCCTCTTTCTAAAGTTCCTTACCAATCCCCACTGCGGCCAGAAATCGCAGTAGATTCTTGATCGGGACCGTTTGTATCTCTTCTGGTGTCAGAACCTGCCTACCTAGATGAGTACTACGTTTGTACATCAGGGGGCCACAGTCACATAGGAGGTGCATAGGAGTTTCCGCCTACTCGCCCCCTACTCGCCCCCTACTCAAAAATGGAGGTGGGTGTCTACGTTTCTACAGTGCCCTGTTGGTTGCAGACTCGCCACAGTACCGCGGCGTGGTGGTGAAGACGCTGAAGTAGCTATTATGCTGTATGGGACTCAATTGCTATTGGACCTATAATACATTATTATGAGCATAGACAACGTTTCTTGAATTCAGCAATGTAGTCTCCGCACTGGTCTGATTGCGAGCAGAATTTCGTAGAAATCGCTCGGCCGTGCGGTGCTCTTCCTTCGGCCTTGCCTCCGTGGCTCAGTGCTCTGTTTTTTGCAGACGAGCCGCAGTACCGCCGCTTGGTGGTGAAGGCGCTGAAGTACGTGGAGGCGCGGCGGCCGGAGCGCGCTCTGGGCGGCGCGCTGCCCTTCAACTCGCGGCTGCCACTGCGGCTGATCGCTCTTGTCACTACCTTCAGCATACTCTTAGTGCAGTTTAACTTAATTCTGTAATATGCTGGCATACATAAGCTATTGTCGAAGGTCAATCCTGGTTGCACGCTTTTAACTCACTTGTGGTTTTATACAGTTAAAGAAAAACTGTCTCTGAGTCAAGCACATTTTCACTTTTTTGGAATACAATGAATGCTATATTTAATTACTTTGATGATTTAGTAATAAATGGGTTTTAATTATTACACTTTTTTTTTCGAGAACACCCCAAATGCCTAACATGAATTTCCACTTTTAAATATTATTGTTTATAAACATGTTCTAGCCACGTTGTGCTATTTCGAATCAAATTAAAGATTGAAAAATTTGTCTCGTGCGGGACTTGAACCCGTTCTCTTCCAATCCGGGGAAGTGCGTAGTTTGTAATAACTTCCAGTAGATGGCGCACACGTCCCCTTAAGACGCAACAGATTGAATATTTCGTTCTCTGGTTAGTGGACTCGGTAGCGAAATTGGATAACGCACTTCCCCGGATTGGAAGAGTTCGCGTTCAAGTCCCGCCCGAGAAAATGTTTTCAATCTTTAATTTGATGGATTTCCACAACTTATTTTCTGATGGATACCAGTTGGATTTACTGCACAGTATAGGACCCTCGTATTAGCGGCTTCCCGTTCCATTGATCGACCAATAAATTGGTATATATAACAATAGATTGGAAAAAGCTAGAAAGTTCTCAATTACTGGTTGAGGTTGTAAATATCCTCAAATATTGGTATCGGAAACCAGGTCAATAAAGTACGATGGACTGGAGTTTTTTCGTGTCCGTATGGGCTATATATAGTGCGGGGTGAGAATGGGAGGGTTAAGCTCACCAAAGCTCTTCATAAAGGAGCTGATCGGCGAGCTCAGCAGCACCAGAATCGGGTGCCATATTGACGGCGTGGCTACGAAGGCGATATGACGTTGCTGAGTGCGTCGGTCTTCGGACTGAAAAAGCTAATAGCTACATGTGAGGGTTTCGCTTCGAGTCATGGACTATTGTACAATGTAAAAACAGGCCAAGAGCGTGTCGGACTAGCCCATGATAGGGTTCCGTAGCCATTGCATAATTAGAATAAGAAAGAATTAGTAATGTCAAATCTCTTACCTAAAAGAAAATTTGGAACCTAACGATAGCGCTATTTAATTTTCCTAAAAAGAGGGAATTCATGGTCTGTAGGGCCGAAAATAAACATCTTGCTACAATGTACCACCTATAAAACTTAATGTAGTGCCACTTAATTTATATTATTCAGCATAATTATGCTCACGACTATATTCCCCGAGGGGGTAGTCAGAGATATTCTGAAATCTCAGAACATCCACGTTTCACCAGTAGTACTGAAACTCTGTCCAGTGTGACGGGGGGTGAGCCCGTCGCCACTTGTAATGGACAGTGGGTACAATACATGCCTCGAAATTGAAGCATGCCGGTTTACTCACGATATTTTCCTTCACCGAAAAGCCAGTGGTGGTTTATATTATTGCAGGTATTTAATAGATATTCAGTGATGTTCAGAACCGTGGTCGTATATAATACCCAAAATAAAACGGGCATGTGCGAGTCGGGATACTAGCGCACCGAGGCGAGGGTTCCGCACACCACCACACAACAGATTAACCAGAGATTAACATACAAAAAAGTTTTGTTTTCTCCGGGACCTTAAGCGCGAGAACGACTCACACTTGGCCGGTTTTTATTATTTATTGCTTTATTTTACTGTAGAGTTTGCTCTATAATCACACCAAGGTTGACGCTTTAATGTAATACCGTTTTTACGATAGAGCGAGAAGAAAAAACGTTGATAAAAATTAGTTTTTTGTATGAGGAAATTTTATTTTAAACTTTAATAAATTTAAAGTTTATTCTTTTTTTAAGTTTTTAATATTTGCTCACAAATTCGCTGTAATAAAGCACATTCTAAGCAATTCCAACTATCTAGCTATTACCTTGCTATTATTAATTGTGTTTAATCTCAGAAACTTAAACACAAATTAATAATTATTAAAATTGGCAACATACCTCGTCCAAAAGGATGTACAGTCATATATCTACGACAAGCTTCGTCACAAGAAGGTATACATATGTATCCTCAACACGTTTCGTCAGCATAATTAAAAATAAAATAATAATTACAAACATTAATCGGCCCTTTCCTCAATAATCGTACCCGGCACAAAGGATCCCATCAAACTAGCTGCGTTTCCGCCCCGGATGGCCAATGAAATCCTCTGCACCAGATACGACCCAGAGCGGACGTCGTTGCCATTTTCCACCATCCTCTTGCCCAGATCCCTCACAAACGCCTTAGCCTCCACCCCCCACGTTCCAGACGTCTCCACTGCCAGCGTTTATGGTTTTAAATAAGTTTGAGTTAGGGTCCCGTTTTCACCCTTTGGGTACGGAAACAAAAAAAAACATTCTAACAGTATGTAGCTATCATTAAGCTTAGGCCAAAGTGGCACATGGCCACGGCTATCTTCAAACATAATATATAACGTGCGAGTTGTTTATTTAATAGACGATAAATATTGATGAGTATGTACAAACATATTTCGGATAAAAATATTCTTTTGTTTCATACTTTTTAGAGTGTGATTTTTCAACAGTCCGGGTTTTTTTAAATGCTTGTGACACGAAATATTTGCTCTCAATATCAAAAAAACTGTAATATAAAAAAACATTAAAAAAATTCCTCTCCATAATATGGCACTGACTCATCTGAAATTGATATCGTTTGCTTTTCAAGAGTTCCTTAAGACAATAAGAAATACCTCGGAGGCATCTTTTATTTTTCATTTTACGACTAGATTTATACAATTTACCGAAACTAAAGTCATGCCTCAGTATTTTTGGGTAGTTTATCTAGTGGAATCATAAACTGAATACACGATTGGAATTACTTCACTCGATAGAAAATCGTCACAAAGATGACGTATTTTCATGCATTTTTAAACATTTTTCTCGTTTTAGAAGAACTTAAAATAGTTTCAGATTTTTTGCATTTTTACTCACATATTCACCATTAGTTTAAATAATGAAATCATAAAAAAAATCTAGAAAAAGTACTTTGGTTAGTTCTTTTTAATCGAAAATACGGCTCACGCACACACTTTTCGGAGCGCTCGGCAATCGCGTTTCTCATAGAAAATATTCGTCAGGACCTATGGCTCCTTAAGTTATCTAACCTAATCAAACAGATGATTGAAAAATGTAGTCTCGGGCGGTAACGAAATAGCACAACATGGCTGTAACATAATTATGATCTATTTTTGTAATCTAACTTATCTTGTTTTAAATCTCTCTAAACAATTCTTGCTACTTTCACTCACATTATCCGGATCACCTCCTACAAACTTATTCTGAACAAAGTGAGTTCAAAAAGATTTAAGCCAGTACTTATAAAAAGGTTATGAAACCCGATCATGGAACAGGCCGACACGCTCTAGATTAAATCGCAATGGCCCAATTGTAAGCCATAATAATTATGTAATCATCGTGAATAGTATTCTGGTCTCAATCGATACTACTCTATGCAAGTGAGGCAGACGACGTGTTATCGCAGATAACATCTCACTAGAACACGTAGGTTCTCAATAAAGTATTGAGTCCTCACGACGCAGTCGTTCGCAGCTCGCAGCAGTCTCCGGTCCCCCGCCGCGTCATGGTGCGCAAGATGTGGCGTCCCGCGTTCTGCAACCTCAAATACTTCTGCTGGCTGAGGACCCTCGTCCTGTGGGATCTCGCCTGCGGCTACTACATCGAAGTCACCTCCAATCTACTTATTTCCTTTATCACAAGACTCTATTGCCTATCTTTTGTATTTGCATTGCCAGCCATTGGCATCATCAGGTATCTCAACGGAATAACATCGGCGAAAATGTTTTACGTATACATGCTAACTGCCCTCATTCAGAACTGTATTCTTGCAGTCTCTTCGCATATATCTAAACAAGAGTATTACTTTCGATTTTGCGCTGATATGAAAACTATTGATTCTTTCCTGGGAGTGAAAACAAATACGAATAAAAATAATTTAATACGCATTTTAATGGTTGATACAGGGGTTAACATCTCAGTAATTTGCACCATATCTTTCATGTGTGATGAACAATACGATTGGGTGTACATAGTTTCTGGTATATTAAGTATGACTCATAAACAAATGAGTTCGTCGATCGTAGACCTGATGTGGAGTCGCATGAGGCTGCTGCGGGAGGTCACAGTACACAAGCTGCAGGCACATCAACACCCCCGTCATCTACACCACAAGTACATCGCTGTCAAGAAGTTCATGCACGTTTACAAGAATCTCTTGGATGCCGTGAACCGTATGGGCACGTTTCAAGCTATTCAGCTCCCTGTAAATATTATCTTAACTATTATAAAACCGTAAAATCATAAGGAATAAAAAAGTACGGTTCTCTTCATATAAATTCAAATAACATTCGATAGCGCGATTTAAAAACGTGCAGCGCCATCTTTTGACAAAATTGTTAGTTTGTTTGTTTGTTCGCGCATCACGCAAAAACTACTGAACCTAATTTGATGAAACTTTTTTTGTTTGATAGCTTATGATCTGACTTAAAATCTGGTATATAATTTGTGCGGACGAAGTCGCGGGAAAACACTAGTGTTCAATAAAATTAATCTCGTTACTTTGTTTGGTACTATAATCTTTAGATTTTATATTTTCAGATGCTGTTATACGTTATCTGCCGCCTCCTTCCACAATCATTTTCCTTTTCATTTGCTTTAGTTGAAATGAATAATCAAGAGGTAACGGAATGCGGATGTTTGTAAATACATAATTACCCTTTTATCGGGAAAAATGTGGTCGCTATAAATATCGTTGTTGTTTTAGATATCCGTCGCTTCTGTGTTAATGGTGATGGGACATGTAGCTCACGCGGCGGCAGGGTTCGCACCGGTGTTCCTGGCGGAGTGCGTGTATGCGGAATGTGATCACATCACCGCAGTACTCGCTGACCAGATAATACTGAGCGGAGGTAAGGACTATGCTCAAACTGATTAAGTTTTATACTTCTCTTGTCAAATGATTTGTTACATATGGCACGTTAAAACCATTACCGTCACTATGCAAAAAATGCAACTTTCGGGAAATGGCGTTCAAAGTTTTTGCAAAACGAATTATTTAATTATATTTTTTTGCTAGTGGTTTTTTATGATTTTATCAATTTAAATGATAGTTTGGGTACTAATCTTGCTATTAGTTCAATGATGTACAGGGTATATTACATTTTCATGCAGTTATTAAAAAATATCTACTTTAGTGTCATTATTCCTCTAACTTTTTTACTTAGTATGTCGTGGAGAATAGGGTAAATTGACTGACACTATTCTAGTAAAACTTAAGAAAACTTAAAAAAACATGCATTTTATGAGCAATTAACAAATAATAAAAAACAGTTGTCAATAGACCGTTCTTAAACACCGACGTAAAAAGAGGGGTACAAAAGGTATAATAAGTGTTACAATAGGACTAATACAGAAATATGAATACTTCTTGCTATTCCATGTACGCATCGTTACTACTTCTATGTCCATACGGACTATCCTAGATACTCACACTTATACACCGTGTTCAAAGGAAGAAGTAAACTAATAAATAGCACTTAAACACGCTGTTAATTCATCAGAAACATAGGTATAAAGAAAATGTATAAGGAACTGTGTAGATGTAAAAGTAAACTACACTAAAGTAATTCCCCAAATAACTTTGTGTTAGGCACAAAGTAATTTTGGGTCCTACTCCACTTTTATATAGTAAGAGTTTAAAGACGAGTTCTGTAACCTAATCTGATTTTGATGACGAGCTAGAGCTAGAGGACTGGATCGTGCTACATTTTGGTTTAGCGCTAACATTGTTTCATGACACCTCTTTCAAAGTTGAATTTAAGGTCTGACGGGCTTCATTTTGAACACCCGTTTAGTTTAGATTTTGGTATTTAACTCTTGACCAACGATGGCTTGTCAATAGCATTTTCTTCCAAAACAAAATCGGATTCTGATGAAGAATAGTTTGATTTTTGACTTTGGTATTTTGATCTTGACTGACGAAGGGCTTTGGGTTTGATACTGGCATAATCTTGCAAATGTTATTTAGATCTTAAAGACGACCGTCGTAAAATTGTATGGTGGTTGGTACTACAATTTTTCTGACTCCCGTAGAAAGTTTTGGCAAGACAACTGCTGGGGACGTTGTTGTCTTGATTGAAATCAAATACTGTTTTAATGATCTGAAATGGGGCTTAGGTACTTTGTCTTACAAGAATCTAATACACCTCATATTCTACATACATACATACATAAGCTCACGCAATTGTCCCATGGGGGTAGGCAGAGACCACGGACCGCCACACGCTACGACTCTCACACACCTCTTTAGCCTCATTCACATTAATACATCTCTTCATGCACTTCCGTCGATTGAGGGTGCTACGCACTTGTCCGGCATAGATTTTGTTTTGCGGCTTATGAGCTAAAATGTACTACGTAATTCTATACCACGGGGCTGATTAAGTTTTGGGAATCTCTAAAAGCCGAAGTCAACCCGATTTCTTTGCAAGTTACAATTCACTTGAGTTTTTAGTTAGCTTAATACCTATGAAATCAAGGTAAAAGAGCTCTTGGTTTCGGTAAAAGAATACAAAACTTGAATAGTAAAAAGTTAAAATGTGTTCTAATTTATTTTTAACATTCACGGTCTACAATAAATTTTGGGTAATATCGACACCAAACGAAACATGACACGGTTTACTTATAAAAGATACAAACAATACTGACTCTAAGAAAATGTTATCATTTTTGTTTGAATTTATAAAAAATGACAATATTTCTTGAAATTATCTACAAATCTTTTATCTTAAGTAAAGGAAAAATAGGTTTAAAACATAAAATGACAGTCTTGTTTGAATCCCTATGCGTTTTACGCTCAAAAATTAACAGAAAGAACGACTTTAATCGTCAAAAATACACTATTCCCAGAAACTGCAACAGATTTTTAGCCTAAAGTAAAAGCAAATATGGCTCTATGCAAAAACGGACAGTATTGCGTTTATTTGTAACAAATTTACGCTATTAAATTAACGTGAAAATGACACTAACAAAAAAATGACGGTACTCCACATATCAAAGTACATTCAATTGGCTGTTCTATTTAATGGAATAACGTTCTTATCCAAAAAATGACACTCTTGCGCTTAGAAAGTACTCTGGTATGTCTGACGTTCACGTCACTACCCAAATGGTGTCGGTAAAGCGGTTAGTCGGCGGGTGAATTTTGGTTAAAGTCGGTGCGATGCTACTGACATCTATAAGAATTACATGGAATTTCGTTACAGGTGTTTTTGCATTGGACAAAGCTCTGATTGGTGGGGGACGTGGTGCGTAAATCTAAAAATGCGGGTTTTTCGTTTAGTGACGGTATTGGTTTTAACGTGCGTAATATCTTCCATTATTTCTTACAAGACAAAAATGGCATATACTCATATAGTATAATATATAGTCATAAGACTCATAGTTTAAACAGCTCTCTAGTATTTTTTGTAACCATAGTTTCCAATACTGCTGCCAAACGTTATTCCGAATGAAAAAAAAACGTATGTGTGTGCTTAACTACCACCTCTGTTTTAAGAAAGAGTACCTGATTTAGATTATAATAATTGATTGTTACATTTGCTACCTACTACCTGACAAGTGAAATTACGTAAATCTAAATTACACCTAGATAGGTACCTAGGTATATATATATTTTTTTACTTTCGAAAGGTATCGACCCTATCGCATACTCATGACAGCCCAAGGTCAAAGGAGCTGGAGCTGGAGCGTACATGCAGTGTCATGCCACAAGATATTGCCTCCTCCTCGTCCAGATTATAATACCACAGAACTGAAGACTACTATACTTAATACTAGGTATTATGCATTACCCATTATACATTATGCTGATCAAAGACAGCGTTTCTTGAATTCCACAATGTAGTCTCCGCACTGGTCTGATTGCGAGCAGAATTTCGTAGGAACCGCTTGGCCGAGCGGTGCTCTTCTTTGGCCTTGTCTCCGTGGCTCAGTGCCCTGTTGTTTACAGGCAAGCCTCAGTACCGCCGCTTGGTGGTGAAGGCGCTGAAGTACGTGGAGGCGCGGCGGCCGGAGCGCGCGCTGGGCGGCGCGCTGCCCTTCAACTCGCGGCTGCCGCTGTGGCTGATCGCTCTTGTTACTACCTCCACTATTTTGCTGGTGCAGTTTAACTTTGTTCTGTAATAATATGCTGGCATACATTATTATGCTTTTGTCACAATCCTGGTTGCACGTTTTTAACTCACTTGTGGAATAGACAGTTTAAGAAAAAACTGTCTCTGAGTCAAGCACATTTTTCTATTTAGATTTCACTGTTTTGGAATTAAATTAATGATGTGTGTAATTACCTAGATGATTAACTAATAAATAGAATTTAATTATTACACAATTGTTTATTTTTAACATCCCAAATTACACGGATTTCCACAACAGACTTTTCTGATGGCTACCGGTTGGAGTCACTGCATGAGACCCGTTCTCTGATCGTATTAGCGGTTTCCCGTCCCATCCTTCGACCATTAATACGTGATTAATCGAAGGTTCCACCGTATTCAATAGGGTAAGGACAAAAAATGCGTTTGTATTTATCGCGCCCAATATGTTCCAATATAAATCGTAAGTCGCTTTACGTCTATCGTCGCGACGTGACCCTCTTCAATAGCAGAGGGTCATTTCTACCACCGACACTATGTCTGCTTAAACTAGCCCAATATCTGACTCATTAAAAACGAGAGTTACGTTTTAGAGATATACTTTTTAAGGCGTATCAGCCGTGGACCTGTGGGAGCCCATCACTAATGATGCGGGCGCGCATCACTACACCCAAACCAGTCCAGACGACAGAGGGGCACGAGGCGACGCGCGGGGTGACGGCCACCCGCCGAGCTCCAGTCGGCCGCCGCCTGCCACAGAGCCGCTCAGAACGCCTGCCGCGCCGCACCTGTATCGCTACGCTTAGCAAATACCTACCTAGTGCTTACGCGGTCTAATCTAGGCTATTCAATACGCTTACTGCTTGCCTGTACTTAATGCGATACTAAGCCATTAAATCTGTTAAGTGGAGTCTGTGTTTACCTACCTCATCGATACCTACACCACACACGAGACCCCACATTGGTGACCCCGACGTCTCCTCTCACTCACACTCCATACTAATCGATGAGAAAGAGCGCGTGGCTCCGGTCAGAATTTTGCTGTTTTCTTTGAAAAATTCGATGATTTTTTATTAATTTCGAAAAAGTAAAAAAACCACATCATTCTAAATTGTATTGTGAACAACATAGTAAATTTTCATTTAGTTCCGATTAAAAATGTAAGAGTAAAATGGTTACAACTGGAAAAAAAGGGGTGACTTTAGAGTCCCTTTTCTCCGGTTTTATTCATTAAAATCGATTTCTAGAAAAACAACATCACTTCTCATATCCTGTAGATGGTTCAGTTTAAATTTCAGCTCAAAAAGTGCCATAGTTAATGAATAAAATGGTTACAAAATTACCCAAAACCGGCAGGTAGCCCCTTAACTGTGTACATATCCAACCATGAAATAAAATCTTCACTTCAGACTAAATTTTCGAGTTCATCCCATCGGCCAGGCAACTGCGACATCATGTGAAACTTTATTTTGTGCTCGAGGGGTTGAACGCCGCACAACCCGTCTCGGGTTTGAGATAACAGGGTGATGCCATTCTAAGCGCATTGGGCGCCTGATCTGGCGCTGTTTTTTGACAAATACGGGCTCAATAATATACTGGGAGATTTATTTACCGTTTCGATCCGGGCTGGTTCAGACCAGCACACTGAACAACTTTTACTATGGAAGCATACCTGAATTCGTATAAAAAACTGCTGTTTCATACATTTGAGTTGACTTACAGGCATTGCAGTTTAGTTTGGAACATTTTTTTGCGATTTCATGTTTACTCACATATTTATACATATTTATCACATATTGAGCTCGGTGGTGCGTTGCGGAGAGGACTATCAATCAATTATGAGTTCCAAGTTCGAATCTGCACAGACAACATGCCACGGCTCAATGACCAATGAGATCATTAAGACTTATGTACGTATTACCGACTGCTCTCAAATGGTGAAGGAAAACATCGTGAGAAAACCTGAATATGAAGAAGAAATTCTGATGAATATGCGAAGTCTACCAATCCGCATTGGGCACGCGTGGTGGACTAACGCCCTAACACCCATCTAGAGGGTAGGCCTGTGTCCTGCTGTGGGACGTATATAGGCTGATGATGATGATGATGTTTACTCCTAAAATAGTTAAAGGAGTTTGATGCTCTGAACCACCCCTAAAAGTTTCGTAACTGTTAAAAATATTATCAAAATAAAAAAAAAATAACGGAAGTCTATCCGACTACGTTACAGAACACTTTTTTTCTCGGTTCTTCAAGTAGTTTTACTTTAACTAAATATGTGATTTTGAACGTTTTACGTATTGAACATTCTGCGTGTAGACCGTGATGACTGAAGTTAGAAGTGAGTTTTCCTGATGTTATTTTAATCAGTAATAATACTTCTTCTGCTCGCCTTTTAATTTAATTTAATTTAATTTATTCTTCTAAGCATCCCTCTTTTTGGCGATTTCAAATTAATACAAACTTTAAACTAAGTGAGGTGTTGATTTTTGAAATTTTTATGTATCGTAAATAACGGGAACATATTCTGCCTAGTCCTCGGAGAAAGAAGCGTTACATTATACATAGATATATAAAAGTGTAGTATTTTAATCCTGATCATCAGGATTTGTTTTCCTTAGATTAGTTAGAGCTTTTTTCCAGCGGTTTTTGGGTTTGTAAAGTTGGCAATACTGAACAAATCATATCCAAAGTGTCGAACCATCGGAGATCGTTTCGGCGCGGAGTGGTAGAGCGGCGACAATCCGATCACACCCCGGCGCGTCCTCAATATTATGCTAATGCATTTGTTCATCGATTCACGCAGCCAAACCACGCCAAACTAAATAGTTATTGTTACCATAGTACAAAAAGGTTGTGCAATAAAAGCTTTGACATATTTAGTGCCATCAGAAAACTTTCGGGTGATAAAGTAATTAAAACGTTTGGTGCATAAATGCACCATATAGCAACGTTTAAGATTAATAACTGCGAAACTTTTAAATTGTAAAATAATTTTTGTCAACGTATCAGTTATACCCCAGCCCCAGAAAGTTCTGTTACGTCAAAAGTATTTCACCCCCTCACACACTGACGATCCATAATAATATAGAACAGTATAGAATAGAACTTATTTTTTGCATGGGTTTTAACATGAAGCAAGACAATAATTATATTCTGCCACTAATTGGCGGCCGGCGTGAAAATTTTAACGTCTATATTTATACACATTTAGTCACTCAGACCTGTTAATAGTGTTTTATAACGTATTTAAATGTGTTCCACAAATTAATTAAAAGTATGTTGCGGTCACACGTCACGTGCCGACGAGTGCTCGAGTGGTCGCGCCTCTCCGTCGCATCGCCGCAGCCGGAAATTATTGTTCCGACCAAACTGCATCACGACAAGGACCTCTACATACCTCTGTCTACTATCTAAATGGCATAAGCATAAGCATAGGCTCACGACTATATCTCCCGAGGGGGTAGTCAGAGATATTCTGAAACCTCAGAACATCCACGTTGTGACCGTGAGAGGCCGTCGCCATATATTAAAATGGACAGTAGGTACAATACAAGCCTCGAAATTGAAGCACGCAGGCTTCCTCACGATGTTTTCGGTTTAAAGAATGTATTTACTTACTCAAAAGAACATTGTTCGCTGCTTACTTTTGTTAAAAATAAGCTTATAAAACCATTAGGTAGGTTTTCCTTCACCGAAAAGCCAGTGGTGTTACAAATCGTACATTGATTCCGAAAAAGTCATTGGTACGAGTAGGTCTAGACGGGTATCGAACAGGCAAGGTTACTCGCCACTGGACCACCACGGCTGCTGCGGCTTGATCAAATTGAATCGGCCGTTATCAAATGCCTAAATCGATAAGTATGTCATACTGTCTGGCATGTTAGAAACATAGTATAATTTAGCAACCCCTGATAATTATGTACAGTGACTATTATTAGAGAATTCACTCCGGTAAAC
Source organism: Agonopterix heracliana (assembly GCA_963693445.1). Lineage (NCBI taxonomy): Eukaryota > Metazoa > Arthropoda > Insecta > Lepidoptera > Depressariidae > Agonopterix > Agonopterix heracliana. The sequence goes on from OY856314.1 coordinate 21,364,011, forward strand.
ACCATCAATAAGCGCATCAAGTTACATATTTTATTTTCATTCCTAGAACCGAATCAATAGTGTTCTAGTGATATATTCTCTATTATAACACGCCATCTGCCTTACAAACTTGCATAGAGTAGGATCGAATGAGACCAGAATAACTTCAACAACAACAATATTTTAATTGTTTTTTGAAACTTTGCTACCTATTACAATTTTGTTACTATAGGACCATTCTTAATTTGTAATCTATGGGAAAGCTGATATTTTTGTCGCGATTTTGATGTTGGTCCCAAAAAGAGAACATTGATCAGATTGAATGTTTTTTAAGGAGATGACCAGACCGTCACCCCCTTAAAAAACTGTCAGCATATTAAGAATGACCTTGTATATATGCTTTCTTTATGTCTGAACTTATAACAGACTAGGTGATAGGTAGGGGAACATGTAATTTCTCTATGGTGACTGGTAACCTTTTCAAACCCAAAAAAATGACCATCGATTCATGACAAAATAATGAGCTTAGCCTTGAGAATTGCGCGTTTTTATGCTAATCTATTGTAACATTGCAGTGGTAAATGTAATCCTTGGCTCCGAGTATTGCTAACCGCTACATACGAATGCTAAATATTCACGTTAAGGTGGTTGGAGAGCTGTCAATTTCATACAAAACGTTGTCGTATAACACTCGTAGACGGTTTTAATAAAAGTAATGTTTTATACATGGAAAAATAGCTTAGAAAATCTAGTTTGCGCATATCAAATAATATTTACAATTTGTAATAAAATTACGAAGATATAAGGGTTTGAAATTTTGTATGAATAATTTCAAAGCGTGATATCTTCGTAATAATATTATAAATTGTAAATATTATTTGATATGCGCAAACTAGATTTTCTAAGCAATTTTTCCATATATAAAACATTACTTTTATTAATACCGTCTACGAGTGTTATACGACAACGTTTTGTATGGACGGAAACCACCCTAATTCTGATAACTAAGTAAAATTCCGTATTTTTAGCATAAACTGCATATCGTAATAACATTAACTATGTTCCACGCTGACATCAAAATGTCCCCTAATTGTTTGTGCGTTTGCATTAAGAGCAATAAGGGTACTAGTTGGTTCGAAAGTGCGTGAAATTCGTTGGTAGACAAAGCGGTAGGCAGCGCCCTCTGGCGGGGACTAGGGAGTTGCGCGCAACCCTCACCATTGTGCCTTTTCAGGACGTTTATTTGCACTAGACTACACCCCTCGCTTGACTTTCTACTAACGTCCTGCAAAAGGGCTAAAATACACTGATGACGATCAATGTGTTTGTCCACGTTATTGAGCCTCCTTTCGACAGCGATTATCATTTTTATTTTATTTTGAAACCAATCAATTCATGGGCCATGGCCAAACAAATTATTACAGCATGGTAATTCAGTATTTTCAATTAAGTAATGGAATCTGACTCATTCTTTCTCTTTGTGTAAAAATATTGTACGAACTCATGATCAATAGAGCAGCTATACCTATGTAAATAACTAATTATTGCTTCTTTTGAGTCTATAATAGCCTATTATAATAAGACGTAGAAGACCTAGCGCTGACAACTGACAATAATGAGTGATATTTATCACATAGGAAATCGTAATTATAATATCGAATATACAAGGTGTTACAAAAATACAAATAAACCTTTAAGGGGGTGGTGTAGACCATCAAACTGAACAACTTTCACTATGGAACCAATATCGAAATCGCGAAAAAAAAAATGATGTTCCATACTCTACAAATCGACTAGAGCTAAAATATGTATGGGATATAATTTTTTTTTTCGCGATTTCGATGTTGGTCCCATAGAGAAAGTTGTTCAGTTTGACGGTCTAAACAACCCCCTTAAGAGTTTTAAAAATTTATTCTTACTTATGAAACACCATGTATACAAAAAAATACAAAAAATATAAAATATTTATTGAACCAACGTGTGATACAGGTTTTCAGGACTCTTTATGATTATGATTAACAACCTTAGATTACCTATACCTAGCACATTCTATAGATAATAAAAAAAAGTGTTAAGCTGTGATCCCACACTAGACTCAGGGCCTGGTCGGAGAGGATCAGCATTAGTATTAACATTTAGATACAAAATGAGCGGCAGTTATTTAAAATAGATAGTCATGTCTTTACATCTAAGTAGTTTAAGTATGGTTTGGGTAATATAATGTACTATCTGGCTTTGTTATAGCCTTGCCTTCAAAAACGTTTCATACGGGTACTCTCAAAAACATCTCCGTATAACTCCGTAAGACCAGGTAAATAGGAAATTAAAGGATTTCAAGCGCTGTGCAAAAGTAGTTGCCATAAGTTGTTGTGTTCAATTTAATTATATAATTTAACTCAAACGTTTCCCAACAACAAGTCGATAGTTTCACCTAATCTTGTTTGAGGAAACATTAAGTTTTGAATCAGACGACAGACGTGTAAGGTAGGATTCAGACCCACCGGCATCGGCCCGGTCCGGATGGAATTTTTTAATACGGCAAAGGATATTGAAAGGTGTAAACAGGAATAGCAGTTCATATTTGCATGCAACTTATGCATATTTTCTCCATTCGCATTCCGTGACGAGTCGCGACGGCAGTACGGCTCTACGGTACGGTATTTTGAGTGCCGCTTTCCACACAGATTATTCCGGAAACTAAAAAAACTGGGTACGGATTTCGAACACCGTCTTCGCTGCGGCTGATTGAAATCCACTGAGTGGCTCCGCTGACCTTCGACAACGTTCGCTGATGGGTTCCAAAGTTCCAATCAGTTCCGTCGCGGTATTGCTTCAAAAAAGACTTGACATTTCGTAAGTGTTTTTTTACTTTGTTTAGTAGTGCCTAATCGAAAGCTGTGCATTGGTAGTAGTAACGCGGCACTTGCCATTGCAATGTTGACATCACATAAATACTCTATTATCATGTCATCATAGTAAATAATAATAATAATTGTTTTTATATTCGTATGCCTTATGGTGTATCACAGTGGTCCTATAAAACTATACGCCAACTATTGTATAATTTACCTATTGTACTTTTTACCTGTGATGACGAATAAATGTTTCTGATTTCTGATTGCCACGAGCCAGGTAGCACTCGTAATTAGTTTTAAATTTTGTTATTATAATAAGCATATGCATAGCAGCAGCATATGCTCACGACTATATTCCCCGAGGGGGTACTCAGAGATATTCTGAAACCTCAGAACATCCACGTTCCACCAGTAGTACCGAAACTCTGTCCAGTGTGACGGGGGGTGAGCCCGTCGCCACTTATAATGGACAGTGGGTACAATACATGCCTCGAAATTGAAGCATGCAGGTTTCCTCACGATGTTTTCCTTCACCGAAAAGCCAATGGTGTTACAAATCGTACATAAATAACGAAAAACTCATTGGTACGAGTCGACTTGGACGGGGATCGAACCATCGCCTCCTGCACGGCAGGCTAGGTAACTCGCCACTGGACCACCACGGCTTTATTTTTTGTCATTATTATCATAGAGTAAATAATGTTATTATTAAGATGAGTTGTAAAATCTTCCATAAAACTATGTAATATCGTCGAAGCCGCGCTGGCGCGTCACTCGTACAATTTTCCATCGCGTTACGTTCGCCTCGGGAGCACGAGCGCACGAGCCCGCTGCGGGTGGTTGTCGCAGATCACAAGACAAATGCTCGCTTTGTGCTCGACTCATGCCCATTCACGACTCACGGCGGCCTCAAATACAATATCATTAGCCCCCGATGCAAAAAGCCTGCCACTGGGGTGCCACTGGTTTTAATTAATGATACAACTAAGCCGCAATCTTTGATAGTTTCGGGTAAAAATAATGGTTCCGAAGGTTTATTCACAAGTTAATTTGTACAAGACAATATAAAATACTTTGCCTATTATTAATTACTCACTTCCACAAACGATTTAATAGTATCATAGCTTAAGAGCTGTTTGATTCGAAAGACGTTGCTCAGGGAGCAGCTACTGTTTCAACTGCAGGCATTGAATAGAATACACCAGTACTTTATCGACGAAACGCCGTGATAGGGCAACCAAACCAGTAGAAGACTTTAGCAACCGACCTAAAGACCTATATCCAGAAAGTGAACGGACTTCTCCATATAAGTTGTTGTGACTACATCGCGAATTGAGATGTGAGGATCGGTGAAAATTAATATTTGGTAAAATAATATTTGCTACATTGTATTTTTTTTCTTTTCATCGATAACATCATACCATATTGACGTTATTTTGGTATCAATCGATACCACTCTATGCAAGCAAGGGCGGTAGACGGTGTGTTATCGCAGAGAACATCTCACTAGAACACGTAGGTACGCAATAAAGTATTGAGTCTTAGCGACGCAGTCGTTCCAAGCTCGAAGCATTCTCCGGTCCACCGCCGCGTCATGGTGCGCAAGATGTGGCGTCCCGCGTTCCGCAACCTCAAATACTTCTGCTGGCTGAGGACCCTCGTTCTGTGGGATCTCGCCTGCGGCTTCTACATCGAAGTCACCTCCAATCCATTCATTTCTTTTATCACGAGACTCTACTGCGTATCTATTATAGTTGCATTGCCAGCCATTGGCATCATCAGGTATCTCAACGGAATAACATCGGCAAAAATGTTTTACGTGTACACGCTACCTGGAATCATTCAGAGCTGTACTCTATTAGTCTCTTCGCACGTCACTAAACAAGAATATTACATTAGATTTTGCGCTGACATGAAAACTATTGATTGTCTTCTGGGAATGCAGACAAATACAAATAAAAATAACTTGATGCGCATATTAATGGTATATTCTGGCCTAAATATCTTTTCTACTGTCCCAATATGTATCAGGTTTACTGAATTCTTTGACTGGTTGTCCATGTTCAGTGCTATCTTGTGTATCACTCATCATCAAATGAGTATGTCGATCATAGACCTGTTATGGAGTCGCATGAGGCTGCTGCGGGAGGTCACAGTACACAAGCTGCAGGCACATCAACGCCCCCATCATGTACACCACAAGTACATCGCTGTCAAGAAGTTCATGCACGTTTACAAGAATCTCTTGGATGCCGTGGACCGTATGGGCACGTTCCAAGCCATCCAGCTCCCTGTAAATATTATGTTAAACTAAATGTAGGTACCTCATTACCGCGTTTGGCACAGTAATATCTTGATTTAATATTTTCAGATGCTGTTATTCGTTATCTGCTGTATCTTTCCACAATCATTTTTCTTTTCACTTGCTTTAGTCGAAATGAAGACGCAAGAGGTAACATAAGTTTAAAAATACATAATTTCTATTTTTCGGGAAAATGTGGACGCTGTAATTAATAACGTTGTTGTTTTAGTATTCCGTCGCTTCTGTGATAATGGGGACAGGGCAACAAGTATTAACTGCGATGGCGTTTGTACCGGTCTTCCTAGCGGAGTGCGTGTTTGCGGAATGCGATCACATCACCGCAGTACTCGCCGACCAGATAATATTGAGCGCTGGTAAGGATTATGTTCCTAATGGCTATACATTTGATCCAGTTTATACAAATTACACAATACACTACTCCTGCCAAATGCGACGCAGACAAGTCGCAGGCAAAAGCTAGTGTAACTTAATTTTTAAATAGAAATGGTCACAAAACAAGTTGACCGAATAAAATTCCATAGATTAAATACCAAAAGATTGTAAGATACTGAACTTTAAACTAAAACATAAGATATACATAAGAGTACCTAACTTGCTTATTTATTTATTTTATTTATTAAAATTAAGTTTTTAGCTCCACAGAGAAACTCCAATACGCCATGCAAGTTATACATATCAAACGTTTTTTTTATAATGAATTGTAAACGGTTGCAAAAGTGGTTTCATTTTCGACGTCTTACGAGCGGACCATTGAAATAATATAAAGAGAAAGAATAATAAATAAAAAATATTTATAAAGGAAAATAAAGAAAATAAGAAAAAAATATAACAATAAGGATTGCCATCAAATTAAAAAAAAATTGTAGAATCCCCCTGCTCACTCCCTGCTTACCCCCTAGTCATCTCTAGTCACCATTACGCATCCCTACTCACCCCCTACTCGCCCTGTACTCACCCCGTACTCGCCCTGTACTCACCCCGTACTCGCCCCTACTCGCCCCCTACTCAAAGATGGAGGTGGGTGTCTCCGTCGCTACAGTGCTCTGTTGGTTGCAGACTCGCCGCAGTACCGCCGCTTGGTGGTGAAGGCGCTGAAGTACGTGGAGGCGCGGCGGCCGGAGCGCGCGCTGGGCGGCGCGCTGCCCTTCAACTCGCGGCTGCCGCTGTGGCTGATCGCTTTTGTCACTACCTTCAGCATACTGTTAGTGCAGTTTAACTTCATTCTGTAATATGCTGGCATACATAAGCTATTGTCGGAGGTCAATCCTGGTTGCACGTTTTTAACTCACTTGTGGTTTTATACAGTTAAAGTAAGACTGTCGCAGAGTCAAGCACATTTAGATTCCACTGTTTTAGAATTCAATTAATGCTGTATGTACCTAGAAGATTTACTAATAAATGGAATTTACTTAATTATTACACAATTGTTTTTTTTACTTCCCAAATTACAAGGATTTCCAACGACAACATTTTCTGATGGTTACCGGTAGGAGTCATTGCATCTGATCGTATTAGCGGTTTCCCGTTCCATCCTTCGACCAATCACATTAATTGGTCGAAGATTCCATCATATTCAAGAGGGTTCGGGAAGCAGCCCCGACGGATTTTATAGGGTTTATCTTTCGTTACTTACCTACTTTCTTTTAGTCGAAGGTTTTTCATAAAGTTAATTTAATGCTTTTTCGATTACAACGTTTACATCCGTCGCGGGTTTTTTCAAAATTTTATATTTTGCTTTTTCAATGAATAATAAATTGATCGAAGATCTTGTAAACACCTATTTTTGAGTTTAAGATGATATTCCTGCGAATCTATATTTTCTCCCCTCCGGACGGAAAGAGTCAATTTTCGTCCCGCTGCGCTAAACGATGTTGCCGTTTTCCACCACCGTCGAGGAGAATAATATTATACTAACCTCGGGCACAAAATAAGAAAGCCTTAGATCACATGTTTGTTGAGCCTTACATTTACATGAGATCTGAGACTTTAATTACTTTTCTGCCCTCGGTATGTAATCTACTATTTATAACATTTTAAGATTTTTTTACTCCAGCATTTTAGAGGTAAGTAAGACTACGGAACCCTAAAAACGTTGATAAAAATTAGTTTCTTGTATGAGGATCCCCCTTAATGTTATACATTTTGTCATTTTTATTATTTGTTAGCAAATCCGCCATAAAAGCGCACATCGGACGGACGGACGGATGGACGGACAACGTAGGCTTAGTAAAAGGGTCCCGTTTTCACCCTTTGGGCACGGAACCCTAAAAAGGTGAAAATGAACCAGGCTATTAAGATCACTGATGTTTGTAACAAGGATTCTGACTACTCCAATGGGGAGCACGGTCGTAATTTATGTGTGACTTTACTCCAAAAAATACCCTTAGTTGGCAACACTGTTTGCAGCTGCTGTATGCTGCTGCTGCGTGCGGTCGGGTTCGAATTCATGACCGCTCCGACGTGTCGTAGCGACGCGTCTCGTATGCTGTCAATCACAACTGACCGGCCTCCGATGTGTTATGACAATTCAGTCAATTCAGGAAAATGATCAGTAGTATTAATGAGGCAGTGACGTGTGGCAGTTTTGCCAATGTAAGTAGTTTATAACCTCAAGTGAATGTTTTAAGTTTAAAACACAAAAGAGTTCACAAAATGGCGGAGCCACGTGCAAGCCTAACGCGCCAATACGCACGCGTCCGTACTCCGCCAGACTTGCAGCGCGACTCCTCATGCGAAGTCCTTGAGTAAAGATAGAATGACTGTCATTGCTTAGTTTAGTAGTAAAGTAATCAAAATAAAAAAAAACAAAATGTTAATTAACCCTTTGATTTGAAGCAAGACATTATAAAACACGTTGCCCATTTTTAATTACTCACCAACACAAATGTGTTATTAGTATCCTGGCTTAAGAGCTAATTGATTCGAAAGAGCGTTGTTCAGGGAGCAGTACTGCTTCTACTGCAGGCATTGGATGGAATACACCAGTATGGAGGAAACGCCGTGATACGGCAACCGGACCAGTAGAAGATCTTAAGCAACCGACTTAAAGACCTATACCCAGAAAGTGTACGGACTTCTCCATAGAGGTTGTTGGAACTACATCGCGAATTGAGATGCAAAAATAAAAAATAAAGACAAATAATATCAATTAATTCCTTTTTTTTTTTTTTTTTCAAGTGTCCATATTTATGATGTGAGGATCGGTGACAATTATTAGGTATTTGGTAAAATAATATTTGTTACATTGTATTTTTTCTTTTCATCGATAACTTCATACCATATTGACGTTATTTTGGTATCAATCGATACCACTCTATGCAAGTGCGGCAGACGGCGTGTTATCGACGAGAACATCTCACTAGAATAACGTATTGAGCCCTCACGACGCAGTCGTTCGCAGCAGTCTCCGGTCCCCTGCCGCGTCATATGTGCAAGATGTGGCGTCCCGCAACCTCAAGTACTTCTGCTGGCTGAGGACCCTCGTCCTGTGGGATCTCGCCTGCGGCTTCTACATCGAAGTCACCTCCAATCTACTTATTTCCTTTATCACAAGACTCTATTGCCTATCTTTTGTAGTTGCATTGCCAGCTACTGGCATTATCAGATATTTCAACGGAATGACAACGTCGAAAATTTTTTATTGGAGCACGCTACCTTACCTCACTACGAGCAGTATAATTGCAGTCTCGTCACTCGTCACTAAGCAAGAATATTACTTTACATTTTGCGCTGATATGAAAACTATTGATTCTCTTCTGGGATTGAAAAAAAATAAAAATAGCTTTATACGCATAATAATGCTATATACAGGGCTAAATATGTTATTTATTGTCACAATATTGATCAGGTTTGCTGAATTGTTTGACTTGGTGTGTTTATTTAGTGCTACCTTATGTATCAGTCATCATCAAATGAGTATGTCTATCGTAGACCTGTTATTTAGTCGCATGAGGCTGCTGCGGGAGGTCACAGTACACAAGCTGCAGGCACATCAACACCCCCATCATATACGCCACAAGTACATCGCTGTCAAGAAGTTCATGCACGTTTACAAGAATCTCTTGGATGCCGTGGACCGTATGGGCACGTTCCAAGCCATCCAGCTCCCTGTAAATATTATGTTCAACTAAATGTGTCTCACTACTTCGAATCGATTGGCACAGTAATCTTTGGATTTAATATTTTCAGATGCTGTTATACGTTATCTTCTGTGTCCTTCCACAATCATTATCATTTTCACTTGCTTTAGTTGAAATAAAGACGCAAGAGGTAACGTAAGTTTATAAATAATTAACTCTTCCTCGGGAAAAATGTGGACGCTATAAATATCGTTGTTGTTTTAGATTTCCCCCGATTCTGTGTTACTGGTGACGGGGCAAGTAGTAACTATTATTGGGGGGTACGCACCGGTCTACCTAGCGGAGTGCGTATATGCGGAATGTGATCACATCACCGATGCACTCGCTGACCAGATAATGCTGAGCGCTGGTAAGGACTATGCTCTACTTCTCCAGCCAAACTAAAATGATTTGTTACATATTTTCCATTATTGCATACAAGACAAAGCTGCGCCACTAGTCTTGTGCCGCTAAGTATAGACTCCTCATCCAGATCTTCTTCTTCTTATGCAAGCCCTGGTGTCACAGTTTATTCAAACCGCCTTACGGCCTCTGACGTGGCTTTATGTAACGAATACTACCAGATTATAATATCACAGAGCTGAAGACTACTAATATACATTTTGAGCATAGACAGCGTTTCTTGAACGCAACAATGTAGTCTGCGCCGTGCTCTTCCGCCCGGCAGACCTGTAGATTGGGCCATATCGCCTTGGCTCAGTGCCCTGTTGTTGTTGGTTGCAGACGAGCCGCAGTACCGCCGCTTGGTGGTGAAGGCGCTGAAGTACGTGGAGGCGCGGCGGCCGGAGCGCGCGCTGGGCGGCGCGCTGCCCTTCAACTCGCGGCTGCCGCTGTGGCTGATCGCTCTTGTCACTACCTCCACCATTTTGCTGGTGCAGTTTAACTTTGTTCTGTAATAATATGCTCGCATACATATGCTATTGTCACAGGACAATCCTGGTTGCACGTTTTTAACTCACTTGTGGTTTTATACAGCTAAAGAAAAAACTTTTTATCTAATTCGAAACATTTTCCTAATTTTACACTTTTTTTTCTAATTCAAATTAATGCTGTGTGTGTAAACCAAGTTAGATAATTTAGGTACTAATAAATTAAAAATTCAATTATTACTAAAGTACACTTCTCTTCTACCGATGCAAACATTCTTTTGGTAACAATATGAAAAAGACGACAACAAAAAACTCAGCATTAAAACAAGACATGGAAAGAGGAGAGTTGTCCTAAATGTGACAAGAAATGAAGTGAAACAATTTGACGAGGCGTCTCGCAGCGACGACGACCGACATAATCCTCTGTGGTCCGACGCTGGACGGACAGGTTGAATGGTAAAGTGGGACAAGATCACAAGACATTGAAAGTAGGTACGTCTCTATGGAACATGAACTTATATTGACGAACCTTATGAAAATAGGATTGATTTACGACTTCAGTCGTCGTCGAGATTGTTTTCAATCTCAGAGTACCTATACTACCTACATGCAAGTATACAAGGTGTTACAAAAATACAAATTAACACTTAAGGGGGTGGTTTAGACCTTCAAACTGAACAACTTTCAATATGCGACCAATATCGAAATCGTGAAAAAAATCGGATGTTCCATATTATACTACAAATCTACTTGAGCTCGTATGGAATATCAGTTTTTTTTTTCCCGATTTAGATGTTGGTCCAGCAGTGAAAGTTGTTCAGTTTGATGGCCTAAACAACCCCCTTATAAGCTTTAAATGTTTATTTTTACCCTTATACCTAAATTATAATACCCTGTATATATAATTATATACCACCTTTGTGATCTTTACCATATTATGATGCAATAAATGAATTATGAATTATTATGAATACCCTGTATAGAAAGGCCTGTGGGTAATTCTTGTATGGAGGGTGGCGTCTTTTTTTTTTAAGCGGCCAGGTACCAAATGTTGTGGGTATTTTAGGGCTAATATTACCTTACATTTTTATGAAAAAAAAATTGTCCTGTGGTGTAACGTTTCGGAGATATTTAATTTTAAAATAAAAGAAAAAATGACTACACAATGCTCATTAAAAGTTACTGGTTTTGGTTTTACACGCTCACGCTTATTCATAAGAAGCTACCTAGTTTGTGGTGGCGGCTGAACGATCCCCACAGCGGTGTGGTAGGCTCCGCAAGGAGCCGCCTGCATAGGTAGCATGACACCGTGATAAAGCGCTATCACTCCTTCGCTCTCTTTCTATTTGCGCGCGAACGAACGAGACAAAAGACGTGATACAGCCGCATCACGTGTAGCATGCTACGAGTGCTGGCTCGCGACCACCCTACTGTTGGAGTCTGGCGCCAAGCAGCTTGCTGCGATCAGTCGGTGTGCAGGAGTGCCAGTGCCATTCTGGGTAAGCTCGCTACATCTTCGACCCCATCTTTGTCCTGAGGACTAGATTTAGGTGAAGAGCAAGCCCATCTATAGTAAAAAAAAATGTATGTGCCCTGCTGTGGAACTAGGGCACAATGTTTTAAGAGGATGGTCAGACTATGCAATTATTACCTACATGCTACCAAAATCGAGAGGAAGACCCAGACAGAGTTATCTAGCCCAAGTGAAGGAAAAGGGTGATGTCGTGTCGTACCAAGAACTCAAGACACTAGCGGAAAACAAGCAAGAGTGGAGAATACTCCACCGATAAGAGCGTAGCTCTAAAATAAGATGATGACCAAAATCGAAGTCGCAAAAAATGATTGTATGTGTGTCAGTGTTAGCGTAGACGACATTTTTTTCTCCTACGTTAATAGATACTTACTCATTTCTTATGCTGTGGTGTTAGTCTAGAGACTATCTATGTGCAATAGTGAGATCTCTGACAGGTCACTGCAAACTTAATAAACACATGCACACCTTAAAACTAAGCGACTCCACCTGCTGCAGGTTTTGCAAGGAGGAAATGGAAACTCCCCTTCACATATTAATGCACAAACGAAGTATTCATCTTGGCAGACAGGTACTGACTCCAGATGAGATACAAAACCTCCCTGTGAAAAACCTACTGCGATTTCTAACTGCTGTAGGGATTAATAGGGAATTGTATTGAATTGTAGAAAGGGCGTTCACAAAAGATCAGCGATGGTCGAAGTGGCACAGGCGCAAGTCTGTTAAGGACCCATTAACTCAATAATAATAGTCTAGAGAATTTTGTTTAGTTTGATGGTCTAATCAACCCTAGGATCAACCCCTTAAAAATCGTGCATTATTTCATAAGGTTGAATGTTATAGTCTGATGACAATGATAGCAGTGTTATGCTAACATGTTTTGGTATACAGGGTCCAACTTAATATGTCACTTTTTAAGGGGATGATCAGACCATCAAACTGAACAACTTTCTCTATGGGACCAATATTATGGATATAGCGAAAAAAAAATCACCTGTCCCATACATTTGGCTCGAGTAGGTTTGCAGTTTTTTATGGAGGGGCAGATTTTTTTCGCGATTTCGTTGTTGGTGCCATAGAGAAAGTTGTTCAGTTTGATGGTCTGATCATCCCCTTAAAAAAGTATCAGCCTATTAAGTTGAACCCTATATTGTATTAACATTAGTGGAAAGAGCATACCTAGACAAACTGAACGGTAGCTTAACTGATATAAAGCATGACCCGGATAGACAGGGGACGGGTTCGAATTATAATAATATTAGATACCTTTATGTCGCGGAGTTGCTCGGCGAGCCGCTCGGCGCGCGCCGGCCCCGCGCCGCTCGCCTCGAACGATCCCAGGTACTGCAACAATACACAACCTTTTGTTAGGTTTTGCGTAAAAATAATTACAAATAGTACACATACGTATGTGAAAAGAAATAACATATGGAAAGAATGAGCGAAAGTGGTTGACGTATGAAATTTACAAGGCAAGTGTAAATGGAATGTTTGAAAGGGGTCGCCCTAGGCGCACGTACGCTAACCAAATCAGATGCGTACTGAAGAAGGGCCAAATAAAATGTACCTGGAATAAACGACCCCGACCTCGGCTTCGCCTCGGTCAACAATTACATGAGATCTGAGACCTTTCTTACTTTCCTGCCCTCGGTGTGTAATCTACTATTGATTTGACAATGATATCAGTAAAGATATACGAGCAAGGGTGTACACGACAACGTTAAGCTAGCATGCCCTTGCAGCCCCAACCATCCCCCACAACCCTGAGAGCCGACATGTGCTCGAGTGCACTCACTGCGCGCTGCAATTAAATGCACTCGTCACCGCTAATGTAATAGCGTAATAGGTAGCTAATGTCATTATGCGTTTCTACCCTCTTTCTGCCTGATCCCTTCACTTTACTTTATGTTATGAAAATATACAGGGGCGTATCTGTAGAGCTGTTGAAATAATAATAATTTTGTATTTTTTTAATACAGGTTTTCATTTAGTCGCGTGCATTTTGATGTATCATGCCGTACCTAGCGTTACAATTTACATGTAGTTCTGTTGATATTGTAGTATTCTTGTTTTTTTAGACCTATTGTGAAATGTTTTGTTATGAGTGTGCCTACTTACTTACCTTTACTATGCAAATAAATTGTTTCTTTTATCTATCTTTTTTTTAACTCCTCAAAGTTTAACAGTAACTCTTCAATGATTTAAGTAGGTACCTAATTATTTTAAATCGTTCTACACCTTGACTTTCCGTGTCCTTTTTTAATTATGCGTTTTAACGTTAATTTTATTTTATTTAATTAAGTACTATTCAAATCAAATCAAATCAAAATTTTTTATACAAAATAATATCACATAGATAACTTTCTGACGTCATTTTTGATTCTACCACCGACCGCTTCGGAAGATGTTCCGTTGTAGAGAAGATGCGGCCAGAAACTCTACAACACACTTCTTTTAAACAAAACAAAATATACAAAGTAATTTTGTTTGATTCCCGCGATACAGGCGTTGCCTGGTGCAGTGATCCATGTAATACTAAGCAATGTATCTTTAGCTGGCAAATAAATATTACTATTACTACTACTATTATGTACTTCCCATTACATAAAGTCATGTTGTTGATATTAGAGTCAAACTAAGATATTTAAACAAAGAACATTATTTACAACGCATTTTATACACGAATAATAACAAAATTGATGTCTATAACATTCTCATTTCTCGGTGCTGTAAACGATCATAAGCTCAGGTGACCGTTATTATGACGTTTAGTATTTAATTAAGGAATTCTCGCATGCTATAACATTTAGCTCTGGGTTCCCAATTAATGGTGGCATGTTTCACGTTCCTCTCCCGGTCAGCTCCCGGTGTATACCTCACTAGCACTCAAACACAGACACACACTACAATCCTCTGTGCACACACCACACACGTACTCAAACATGAGCAGTCACAGACAAATTGACCTGAAAGATGTCTACTTACTTCTTACTTTTCTTCATACAAAAAGATTCAGCGAAATTCTGCACTACGCCGATATAGTTCGAAATATTGTTTGGTGTTTTAACTTTTAATAAGAATATATCGATTGTTCATGGATAGAATGAGAACTGATGTGTGGGCTGACTAAATATCTGAAATACATAACCTGACTTGTGTAACATAATGCTAACGACAATTTGTAGTCCCCGAAGGGAATGGGAATGGATATGGGAGTATTTTAAATATCACATTCACATTCATTTCACTAGCAGCAGTGCCTAAACTCTGTCCAGATATAAAAGATTATAAGCCCCACTTGCGTCAACATGGGTTAGCAATAAACTCCAGGTTAAGTTGGTAGCACATGATTTTTTGAATAGAAAAACAATTGAGAGAGTTATTTTACCCAGAGTTAACTGGTAACCTAGGTTGGCGCAAGTGGGGCTTAGAGTGACAAGTAGTGACACCGTGAACAGTGGATACAACACATTTCGAACATACACAACACACATCGATATTGAAGCACGTGACTTTTTTTGAGTTTATGTTTAATTTAAATTAGGTATTACAAGAAAAAGATTATATAAAATATCGTCCTATTTGGCAGGAGTATGTATGGTAAATGTTGTCTATGTTGTGCAATAGTTGCAAGACATAGTGCCGCGCTCTACGCAGTGGAATCATGGCAAGGCAGCCAGCTCGTAACAATGTAATTAATTCCCCTCGAACCATCCGCATCGCATCCCTGGCTGAGCCGAGTAACAAACGGCAGTAGTTAAATTAAACGCACTAACCAAACTTAGCTGTTTGTGATTCATTGACGTAAGAGTTAGCTTTAATTGAGGTAATAAATGTCATAATATTTTAATTGTTTATTTTAGATTATAAGACTAACAGAATGGTATCTGTACATTGAAGATATTTACAACATAAACTAAAAAAATACACGACTGCATTACATTATTATTTAACTGAAAAGAGAAAATCAACCTCTATAATTATAATATAATCAGCTACTATAACAACTTTTTTGCGTAAATATACCTAATTTAAAATGTTATTATTCTTATCAGATGAAAGATTGAAGAATTTGTCTCGGGCGGGACTTGAACCCACGCGACGCTCTTCCAAACCGGGGAAACGTGCTAACCAATTACACCACCGAGCTCACTACCCAGAGAACGAAATTTTCAATCTGTTACGTTTTAAGGGGACGTTATTATTTTTGATATGATAATCTTTTTTTATATTGTTCTCTCTGTTATTGTTACCGTGTTACATTCAACAAAGATTTAAGAATTATCCAACCCTCTTTAAAACGAAATAAGTTTACGCAAATGTGCGAATACCTCCACAAGTCTGCGGTCACGGATGACTTAGGAAAGCGACCGCAGCCGCAACACCTCACCCCGGGCTACTGTGTGTGTGTCTCTATACTGTACTGTATGTTATGTATATATGTACACATGCTAGGTATACTTAGACATATGTTGGGTGCGTCTGCGGTCGACTAGAGTTACAATTATAATGCGCATTATACCATCAACATGCGACACCTACGGCTACGGGCTTACTCAATTATGATGATGATGATGAAGATGTTGATGATAATAGCATGCTCACGACTGTATTCCCCGAGGGGGTAGTCAAAGATATTCTGAAACCTCAGAACATCCACGTTTCACCAGTAGTACCGAAACTCTGTCCAGTGTGACGGGGGGTGAGCCCGTCGCCACTTAAAATGGACAGTGGGTACAATACATGCCTCGAAATTGAAGCATGCAGGTTTCCTCACGATGTTTTCCTTCACCGAGAAGCCAATGGTGTTACAAATCGTACATAAATTCCGTAAAACTCATTGGTACGAGTCGGCTTAGACGGGGATCGAACCATCGCCTCCTGCACGGTAGGCAAGGTTACTTGCCACTGGATTACTACGGCTGAAGAGAATACGTAGGTGGTAACATAAATATTGTCTACGGAGGTGGCTTTATGTAGTGTACAGTATATAGTAGTCGTCGTTCGCGTGTTCTAAAAAAAGACAAAAAACAGTTTTTCACTCCATCTACACGATACACGCGACAACTAAATATCGTCTAAGCAGTAGAGGGTGTAGATATTTTCCCAGCCCATCGTACCATCCATACGGCTTCTATGCAAAATATTACGCCATCTAACGAGGGGTAACGTTACTAACACTGAACCAAAGGGATCCTGTTGGGAGCTGATGGAAAAACTCTCCTTTTAATTCTCGTTCACTTTCGTAGATGTCGCTACTGAAAAGCAAAGGAAGCTGCTGTGATATGGTATGGTATGGTGGTGTACATTTTACATAAACGTGCTTTTACTATCAAAAGTTATTAATAAATATTGTTCATCCTTTGTGGAGAGTTAGCCTAGCAAAATGTTTTACTACTTTCCTATTGACTATTTTCCCTTTTGGGATGGTCTCAAACTTTTTTGTACAAAAGTTTGTGACTTTTGCGTATTTTCTATCACGCAATTAAAACATTCAACCATTCAACGTTGTAAATATAGGGTCCAACTTAATATGCTGACACTTTTTTAAGAGGATGATCAGACCGTCAAACTGAACAACTTTCTCTATGGAACCACTATCGAAATCGCAAAAAAAAATCTGCTCTTCCATACAAAATTGCAAAGCTACTCGAGCCAAATGTATGGGACAGCTGATTTTTTTTTCGCGATTTCGATGTTGGTCCCATAGAGAAAGTTGTTCAGTTTGGTGGTCTGAACATCCCCTTAAAAATGTGTCAGCATATTAAAAAGGACCCTGTATACGACTGTAATTGTACCCAATGTAATTTCACTACTTATAGTAGGTATATCATGTCTGTTGGTGAGATTTTAGCCATTCGCCCACAATAACTCTGCACAAGAACCCTTATCCCATAGTCGCCTCGTACGACACGTAAAGGACGGAAAGATTAGAATATAACAAGCATAGATTAATATGTTTCACTGCGCTTCTACCAAACAAAATCTTTGATAACAAGATGCAAGAAAGACAAGCATGTAGCATGTGAGCAAAAATGCATATATTTTTGCCCATTACGAATATTACAAAACAAGGACATCTACTAAACGAAGGACGCGTAGCTAGGCGGAGTTATGGCCTTAATCGTATTTTTCTAAACAATTAAACAACATTTCCAAAACACAAGAATGTCACATTGTAGTCATTGCTGATTTTCAGTTTATCGAGTCACTGCGGATTTGTTTTGAAAATGTTTGTATCTTTAAAACCGCCAAAAGTGGCCAGTTTTGATAAATTTAAAGCCATTCAGGACTACAATGTAACATTGTATAATTGTTTAGAAATTTTGGAGGAAAAGGGAAGATCTTCCACGGGCTAGTTGGAATGCCCGGGGAACGTGGTCCAACAGTTCTTAGTTGGATGTTGTATATATGCAAAGTCTCTTGATAACTTCGATAGTGCGATTCAGGACTCGCCATATGATTGGTTGTTATTCGTAATGAGCTGTGATGCGTTGGACAGATCCATATTGTGATTGGCCGTCTTCTGTGTGACGTGCTAGGTCGCATGCGCTGACCTAGATAGATCTCTGTTTACATCGACTCGATCGATGTGTTCGGTATTGTTGCTTAGTCAGCTCTCGTAGCTCCGCTACAGAAATCAATAAAATACGATTGAGGGCAGCACAATAGGCTCGGTAACCTAATAACAGAGTGGTGGCCATGATTAGGCAAAAGAGGACTGGGTGACCGACATCGACATAAAGAGAAGAGTCGGTAAGTCCTGGATGCAGGAGTTCGCAGGACCGACAAGAATGGCAGAATTGGAGGAAGGTTATGCCCTGCGGTGGATGAATACGGGCTGATGATGACGACACGACGATTAGTAAATACTTTGATCATTGTATCGAATTGATTTATACCTTCGTAAGTAATAATCAACAATTGTTAGCAACTGTCGGAGTGAGGCCTTCACTAACTCCGAGATTATAACAAACTTGCCTTATCTAAGAGTTCTGCAGCACAGTACACTAACCTAACCAACCAGTACCGACTCGAGGCGCTCGTGATATGATCGCGGTAAATAACAGCGGACGCGAACAGAAGTGAGCTTCGTAGGGCGCAAACCAAAACCTGCGCTATGTCTGTAACTCACAGACAACTTTGCTAACATAATGACGACAGTAAGCCGCCCGCCACTTAGTTGCTCATGATTAGGGCCCTTAGTAAAGGGCGCAGCGCAGAAGTGCCGCAAAAAGCATCGATTGAGACGCGATGCAGCATCGATGCAAAAGTGATAAAGCATAGATGCAAACGCGATACAACATATGCATATGCCTAAATTTCGTCATATTTTATCAGATACAAACTGTGTGCATCGCTACAATCATGCGTTTGAATCGATACAAACGCGCGATAAAATTACGCTATATATTCTGTTGTCCTATTGTCGCTACTGTTTGATCAGTGTACCGGGCGGTAGGTAGAGCACAGTTCGACATGACTGTAACTCGCAGACAACTCTGTTAACTCAATGGCGGCAGTTAGCCGGCGCGGCCACAAGCCGCCCGCTACTTCGATATCGCTATCTCACTTAGGCTCAGCGCAAACGAGCCAACGGCCAAAGCCACCGGTGACCTCCGTGGTCTAATGGCAAAGAGATTTAACTTATTACTACTTATAGAGAAGACTTTGGACAGGTTTTCATACTAAAAATTGCATCCCGTAGTTTTGCAATATTGAATGCATCATGTCAGTGCGACGTGTCAAACTAGAACGACTTGCTACCCCCGAGGTAACAAGTCATGGATCACGATTTGGTTCGCGATGTCCTCTCTATAGTAATAAGTTTAAATCTCTTTGTCTAATGGTTAAGAGCATTGGGCTCTTGACACAGAGGTCGTGGGTTCGATTCCCACGGGGGACACCTAGTGATATGTCACTTTGTGCTTTTTCCCCCAGTTGGTTAGGAAATTTCAGGCTGAATCACACGATTGTCTGAAAAAAACGATTATTCCGTGCTTTGGATGATATGTTAAGCCGTTGGTCCCGGCTACTATCTCTGTAGGCCTCGCATGCCACCCCCGAGAAAACGATAAAAATCGAGATGGGACCAACATTTAATCGTGAAAAAAAAATCTGTCCCATACATTTGGCTCCAACTACTGTTCGCGTTTTCGATGTTGGTGCCAAAGAGAAAGTTGTTCAGTTTAACGGTCTGATCATCCCCTTAAAAATCGGTCAAGTGCGAGTCGGGATACTCGCGCATCGAGGGTTCCGTACCAGACCACTACAGAACATAACATATTAACTTAAGACGAAACGACGTGTAAAGTAGTAATAGGTGGCTGAGCGTACAAATAGTGAGCATAAGAAACGCTAATCGTTTAGTCGTTTACCCACAGGAAAAAATGGGGTGGTCCATTCTAAGGTAGAACCACACTGCTGGTGTCCATCCACTGTCCAGTAAAATGCCCAGTACCTATGTTTTTTTTTTTTTTTTTTTTGTGTAAAGCGGCTATTCGAGTCTATTCCAGACTAGTATCACTTCGACCTTATGTAGATCTTTTGTGATCGCCACAATAGTTACAGTTCACTGCTAATACCCACTTCCTTGAGGAATTGTAGGATTTCTTTAGCAGTGAAAAATTTTACTTCACTCGGATGAACAGAGTGTTTACCCAAGCGAGTATATCGTTTGTGCATTAGTGGGCCACATTCACAAAGGATGTGAATGGGGGTTTCGTCCTCCTCCAGACAGAATCTGCAGAGTTTCGAGTCCCTTATGCCTAGGGTCGTAAGGTGTTTGTTCAGCCTACAGTGTCCCGTCAGCGCCCTTACTATGATGCGCAAGTTTGTCGTGCTGAGCGCGATTCTCTCCTTTGCCATTTTGCAGTCGAATGCCGCAATTAGTGCCTTGGAATGGTTTAATCCTGTCGTATTCATCCAGTGATCAATCGATTTTTCTAGACATAGGTTCCTAAGCGTTAAATTGACTAGGCTTTTAGGGACTCCACAGAACGGCTCTGGTCCATACTGCGTGCCACTAGCCCCATCTCTCGCCAGCTCGTCGGCCCTTTCGTTGCCTACGATGCCCGAGTGCCCAGGAACCCATCTTAGAATGACCTTGTTCAATGCGCCCAAGGTATTGAGGAGAGTCAAGCAGTTGTCCACTAGCTTCGAACTTATTGTGTCCGAAGCCAGCGCCAATAACGCTGCTTGACTATCGGAGTTTATATAGATAGTATGGTTGACGTAGCGCTTTTGCAGATTCGCCTCCGCGCACTCTAGGATGGCATATACCTCTGCCTGGAATATGGAGGCATATCTTCCGAGGTTTGTGCTTTTTTTGAACCTCGGACGCTCTCCATATACTCCACAGCCTACGTCATTTCTAGACTTGGAGCCATCAGTGAACCAAACAAGGCTGCCGGCTTTCCAATGCACATTGTCATTTAGCCAGTCAGTCCTGGATGGTAGCTCCACAGTAAAGTGTTTTGTATATTTGTTCTTAGGCTGCATAACATCTGTTATCATGCCTAGAGTGGGAATTCCCATGACTGAGTCTTTAAAAGATCTCAGTCCTTGCGAAAGCCAATTCATTGTCGTCTGAGAGGCGACTCTATGCATGCCTGCCATTGCCACTCTTTGCACATGCAAATGCAAAGGTGGCAGCCCCAACAGTGCATTAAGCGCCTCCCCAGGCGAGGTCGACATGGCTCTAGTTGCTATTAAGCAAGCGGTTCTTTGTAGACTGCTTAGCTGGGTAATTGCAGTCCTCTGTTTGGTCTTCTTCCACCATACCACAGAGGCATATGTTACTACTGGCCTCACAATGGCAGTGTACAACCACAAGGCTGTTCTGGGTCTTAGCCCCCAATTCAGCCCTGCCATACGACTACATGTACCCAAGGCAATTTTGGCCTTCTGCAGTACGTTTTCTAAGTGTCGGTTCCAAGTAAGCTTCTGGTCAAAGGTTACGCCCAGATATTTAACTTCCGTGGAAAATTGTATCTGATTGCCATTCAGAGTAGGCTGCATAAGCCTTTCAAGCTTTCGCTTGTTCGTAAACGGCACTATAACAGTTTTACCAGGATTGACCGATAATTCGTTTTCTCTACACCATGCACTTATGGTGTTGAGAGCTCTTTGTATGATGGATGATATCATGTGTTGGCAGTTACCCCTTACTGTGATCACTAGGTCATCAGCGTAGCCTTGAGTGTCAATTCTGAGGTCGGCCAACTTATACAAGAGCTGATCCACAGCAAGGGTCCATAGTAGGGGCGATAATACACCTCCTTGCGGACAACCCCTTGTCGTGGCCACTTCTAATGTGGTAGAGTGAAGAGTAAGTTTTACTCTTCGGTTTGAGAGCATCGACTTAACCCATCTGATCGTGATCGGGTCTACCTGTTTTAGTTCGAGTCCCCTGACCAGTGTTCTGATAGGTGTATTGTCAAAAGCGCCCTCAATGTCTAGGAATGCACAAAGTGCAATTTGTTTGTCCTCCAGTGCCCTTTCTATTCTGTCAGTAAGGTCGAGCAGAGCAGATTCCGTAGATTTACCTCTGCGGTAGGCATGTTGGTTAGGGTGGATGGGTCTGTTAATTAGGGCCCCATCTCTAATATGTCTGTCCAGTACCTTTTCCATCGTTTTCAAAAGAAATGAGGATAGGCTTATCGGTCTAAAAGATTTCGGCAATGAGAAGTCTTTTTTACCAGCCTTAGGTATGAATAGAACTATGACCTTACTCCACTGTTCCGGTATGTGACCACAGGCATAGCTTGCTCTGAAGATCTTGACCATATATGGGATTAGGATATCACTGCCCTGCTGTAAAAATACAGGCAGTACTCCATCATCTCCACAAGTTTTGTAAGGTTTGAAGGAGTTAATGGCTGCCTCAACTTCTTTCGGCCTTATAACCAGAGCGGCCCCATTCCAATCCTCATTCCGAGGTCTTAGCCTAGGAGCGCTCTGTCTGTCAGAATCACCCTGACAGCTAGAGCCTGGGAAGTGAGTATGCGCAAGTAACTCTAATGTTTCCTTTTCGTTTGACGTAAAGGAGTTGTTTGGTCTCTTAAGAAGCCCAATTTGATTAGTCTTAGCTTTTGAGAGCATCTTGTGGATTCTCGCTCCTTGAGGCAGACTATTTATTTCCTCGCAGAGTTTCCTCCATGACGCTCTTTTCGCTTTCCTAATTTCGTTGTTGTATACAGTTAAGGCTGTTTTGTAGACCTGCCAGTTGCTGGTCTTTTTAGCCTTATTAAAGAGTTTCCGTGTCTCCGATCTAAGCTTATCTAGCTTTACCTATGTTAGCTAGAGATATATTTTATTAGCAGTACCCAAACTCTGCCTATGGTGACAGGTAGTGAGTCCGATGCCATTTTACTGGACAGTGGATGGACACAGCAGTGTCTTCTGTGAGTAAGGGCTTAGGGAATATAATCGTGAGCATACACTGAAAAAAATGTTTTGTTAAATACAACCAAACTTTAGTGACTACCGAACTGTTTTGTAAAACATAATCAAACATTTGGTTAAAACAGCTAAACAATTGGCTATTTATAACCAAAATGTTTGATTATCTTTTATTACAAAACAGTTCGGTAGTCACTAAAGTTCAGTTACATTTAACAAACATTTAGTTAAAGATTTCTTTGAGTGTATGCAGCGCTAGGCGTCAATGAATCCCCATAAGAACGAAGTAATTTGTGCTTTGCCAACCATTCTAGATCTTAAGATACAGTTGGAAGCAAATAGTTTACAATTAATACTTAGTAATCTTCGAACGTCTATTGTATTTGTACCGCCGACGTAATCCTTCTACAAACTAAGTAACGAGAAACCATTTCAATAGTTATCTGAACTTTACACTCAAGAGTTACAACTACAATATCTATATTGATATCACAAGACCCGACAAGCTGTTGTTACAAGAGGGCAATGATAGTTCCGCAAACTATAACCTTCGGCGTTGTTGGTTTAGGACTCGCTTCACTTATCTCTCATCACTTGCGGCCGGCTGCTCAAACGAATGATAACCTAAACACAACCATAATCTCGACAAGTTAAAGATTGATTCCGCTTGCACAGCTGTATGCAAAAGGAGGACAAAGTTGCAAGCCATTTGTTTGTTTGATTCATAACGTGGAACATTGTTTTGTCAGATATTGTAACGGATGGATGTAGTTTGTTTGGTGTTAGAAAGTGCACCGTCTGTGTTTGTGATAGGGATCACAGTTCAGGTGTTGCGTCTCGCATGACGCTGGACGGAGGATCTCGGTAGTTCTGATAAATGTTATTGTTTCGGACGGGACGCAATCGCGCGGTTTTCAGCTGTGATGAAACCTGTCCGTGTTTCGTGTAGTTTAGAATTTGATTTGTTGTTCAAACCCTGGAATTTTTCCATCAGGATTGCCGTATGTGCATAGTAACTATACCCTTACGTCTATTTTTCCGTGGACATACATAATACATGTGTATATAATCTCACGGTTTTTCCCAGATGGGTAGATAGACAGAGACGATGGATCTCCAATTTAGGCGATCGATACTGACAATTATCTCTTAAGCTTGCTCTATACATATTATCATTTAATCTCGTCGATATTATTTTCATGATATTTCATTCTCACTGATATTGTATGTTACGACCGTAACATTGTTCTATTGACTTCCCCAATAATCTATTCTATGTACTTCCTGCTGGATCAGCCTCCATACTCTATTTCCAAAGATCGAAGTTAATTTTAATCTAACTACAGGGTGAAATTGTCCTCTGACGTGGTTTTTATCTAACGACTACTACCACCATGGCTAGCATGCTACCCACGACAAAGCGTTTAAACGAGTAAAACGTCATGCGCGCTCTTTCTGGCATACGTAAAATAATAAGGATGGAGGCAAAGTTGTTCAGTTTGATGGTCTGATCATCCTCTCTCAAAAGTGTCAGCATATTAAGTTGGACTCTGTATATGGTATGGACGGACACAATATAGGTACACCTCGATGTCTAGGAGTAGGTTTCCTCACGTCATGAGTCACGTCACGATGTTTTCCTTCACCGTAAAA
The DNA here is from genome assembly GCA_963693445.1 of Agonopterix heracliana. NCBI lineage: Eukaryota > Metazoa > Arthropoda > Insecta > Lepidoptera > Depressariidae > Agonopterix > Agonopterix heracliana. Next base: position 21,388,763 of record OY856314.1, read on the forward strand.
TTTGTGATGTTACAAATAGTACAAAATTTCGAAAAACTCATTGGTACGAGTATATTCTAGACTGGGATCAAATCACCACACCACCCCCTACACGGAAGGCGAGGCAATTAACCACTAGATCACCATGACGACGAACCAACAAAATTCCATAGCAATCTACCTTGCCTTTCATCCCGCTAAGAAAACAAAACCGAGCTGAGTTCATTTCCTCACAGCACAGGAACAAATATCTCCCTGGTACAATCTGCAATGGCCAGTGTCTTTAAGTCGGCTTTGCACTCAGGTTGGTCGCTCTAGACTAAATTTATGCAAATTGGGATACACAAGGGACCTAATGCAGTGTAATTGAGGCGAACCTATCCAGTCAATGGGACGCTTGGTAGGATGTTCCTTATACCTGAACATTATGACTTAGGACCTATATACAGTGACACTTGACGCTATCAGGCTCGCCGGGTACCAGGCCGTAATACATAAGAACCAACCGAAGAAAAGAAGAAAAAGAACAGTTTAAAATTTAAATGGATCAAATAATTTCACGAGCGACGTAGCGACTCCTGGTAGAGGTAAGCACTTATAGATGCTCATCGATAGTTCGCCGCTCGGAGCCACTTGACTCTTCCGATTTGCATAAGTTTTAATCAAAGAAGTTGTCGAGAGGAACCGACGCGGCGGCGTCACCTTGTGCGCTGGCTGGCACTAGGGCTGCCAAAACTTTTGCGAAAAATGTCTTATTAAAGATAGCCAGGTGGTTGAAAGCTTTGAATGAACCACAGTATTTTTTTCCGTGTACGTACGACAAATTAATACATTAGATAAACTCACAATTGTATTTCCATTTGTATTTTATTTATTTCCATAAACTGTATATATTAGAGTCCTTCTTAATATGATGATGGTTTTAAGGGGATGATCAGACAGTCAAACTGAACAACTCTCTCTATGGGACCAACATCGAAATCGAGGAAAAAATTCTTGTTGTCTGGACATCTGACTTTTTTTGCGATTTCGACGTTGTTCCCATAGAGAAAGACGTTCAGTTTGATGGTCTGATCATCCTCTTAAATAACCGTCAGCATATAAAGTTGGACCCTGTATAATATGAAACTCTTATAAGGCACCTAGCACCTACCTATTTAGTTAGCCGCGCAATTAACGGCAGCACAGAGTACTATAATTACACGACAGTGATGATGATGATGAAGCCGTGAGTCAGCGAATAATGATAAGCATAAGCATAAGCATATGCTCACGACTATATTCCCCGAGGGGATAGTCAGAGATATTCTGAAACCTCAGAACATCCACGTTTCACCAGTAGTACCGAAACTCTGTCCAGTGTGACGGGGGGTGAGCCCGTCGCCACTTAAAATGGACAGTGGGTACAATACATGCCTCGAAATTGAAGCATGCAGGTTTCCTCACGATGTTTTCCTTCACCGAAAAGCCAGTGGCGTATAATGATTATACATGCTCTTGACAAAGCGTTACGTTGTGCCTGTAATTCAATGTCTTCTTTTTTACTTGTTTTGTTTTGTTGTAGAGTTCCTGGCCGCATCTGAGGCAGTACAGTCTCAATTCCCAAAGCGTAAAATTAAAAAAAATATCCGAATGATAAAAGTATTTGATAGATTGAACAGCTCCTCTGCCCCATCTTATATTCTCCAAAATTATACTATACAAGTGGACGGAGCTTATGGACGCTAATGACAGCGAAATTCTGGAAAAACAAAGAATGCCATGCCGTCAGACGAACTTTGAAGTAGCAAAGGGAAATTTAGGCAGTAAGTATGTCACCCCTGCGTCGTGTACGTCTGGCGCTGACGGCTACTCTCTGCCAGCCCCACTCGACACTCTCCGCGTCAAGAGTTCGACTCAACTTGGCCACTCGAGTGTATTAATTGTTTCAATGTTCCGATAACTTGCCGCGGGCTCCTTTATGCTAACACTGTATTATATTACTTGCGCTGCGCTGAGCGAGGTTGCTTGAAGTTTTCTTATGAAATTCTTGTTAGTTGCCGAGTTTAGGCAGGTTATTGTGGTTTTATTATGTGTAGAATATGCGGAAGAGAAAGAGTACAAATATTATATGCGCATGTAAGAGATAAACAGATAGCATATTTTAATATTATTGACACTATGTCGCAATTTCGGTCTGTAATAGCACAGATGTAATAGGTATTGGCCTGTCGTTATTAGTGGACGAAATACATTAGATTTATTTTCGCATCAAATTCATAAATGTCAACCTTAAATCCTTTCGGATAGCTATAATATGTTAAAGGCACGATGGGGCTGGCTATTGGCATTACCTCAAGCCAAAGGACATAATGCGGGCCCAGTATGGATTGGTGAAAGCAAGTGAGTGGTCAACATGCTGTCGACGAATTTTCAAGCCTTAATGGGCCTCTGCCCTGGCACCATTTGACGGAACCTCTGCTTACCCATCCAAAGACTGACCGGTGATCGTTTCCAATAACAAAGCCAACGAGCGCCTCAAGCCGGAGTACTAAGACTTGTAAAAATCTAAAATATAATAAAGTAGGTGATTTGTGAGGCAGGTCCCGGGCGCATCCCAGACGTATTGCACGCGGCACCGCTGCATCGCTGCATCGCCCGCTGCACCGCTGCGCCGCTGCAGGCTACAGCCGCGGGCTGACGAGCTGCTCGTTAGCTCAGGAAGCACCGACTGTGTTCACATCGACAATGTTTCAGTTACTTGATTTTAACAATGCCATGGTACATACGTCGGCGTACCTATATGTTATACATAAGCATTAGAAAGGATATTTCAAAATCTGTATCATGGTGTTATATCGGAGAGCATCACAGATATTTTGATTATTGGTATATTTTTCCAATGTTTATCTCATAGGGACTGTGAAACGCGAACAATATTTGTTTATATTTATATTGACCGATATTCATTAACAATAATTGGAATTATTACATTGACCGTACATAATGTAACCACGAAAGCAACCAATAAATGAATATGAATATGAATTTCTGTAATCGCGTTCTAGAAAACGGCTCCAACGATTTGGATAAATCTTTGTATTTATGCACCACTAGTTTTTAATTCCTGTCATAACTTTAAGGGTGTATTCAGACCATGAATCTAACCAACTTTCCCTTAGGAACATGGGTCGAAAAACGAGGATTTTTTTGGATCTCCCATAGAAAACCGAACCGGACTTTTGCATGGAAGGTACTAAAAATGTCTCATTTTTCGACCCATGTTCCACAGGGAAAGTTGGTTAGATTAATGGTCTGAATAGTTTTGTGTGTAATTAAAAACTAGTGGTGTATAATGTGAGCATGGACATTTCAGCCTACTGCAATTTCAATAAAGATAGCGCTGATAGAAAAGGAAATTATTTCTTTTTGTGTGAAAATGTAATTTGTATTTAGATTAGATTAACTTGAACGATAAAACTTGGTATATAAATACATGTCAATTAAAAGTAGGTACCTAAGGGCTCACTACCTGTCACACTGGACGGAGTTTGTAGTAGCTTATTATTAATCTGTGGTTTGGGTACTACTAGTGAAATAACATCACCATCATCATCATCATCATTCATCATCATCGGCATCATTTATTTACTCGTACATGATGTGAAACATTAATATACTGTTGTTGTGTAAGTAAGAGTCGTAGGATGTGGCGGGCCGTAGTCTCTACCTGTCCCCGGGCAATAATGGTGTGAGTATATTGATGTAGCTATGTTGTATTTATTGTATTAGCAGCAGTGTGAAAATTAAGAATACCTACTCGTCGGTCTGGTGCGGTCGGTACGGTCTGCTGGAAGAAATCTTTTCAGTTATAAGTTCGGCCGTATTAGTACTTGTTTATAATGTTATTTTCACCTGTATTAGGTACCGTATGTACTATAAAGTGTTAAATAAGAATAATGGTTTAAACTTTAAGGCCCACTTGCGCCAACCACGGGTTAGCAATTAACTCCGGATAAAATGGCTCTTTCAGTTGTTTTTCTATACATAAAATCATGGGTTACCAACTTAACCCGGAGTTTATTGCTAACCCAGGTTGGCGCAAGTGGGGCTAAGTGCTTTAAGACTGTAGGTATTATAATTATTATAAACAACAATTCTTCATTCGTGCCAATTAAATTAAATTACAATAGAGATATACGATCTAGACAGATCTGATATTTATTGTGGCTACCACATTAACCCAAGCTTAATATATTGACTTTAGTAATGGAATTGGGATTTTAATTAACAAGGAGTAATTATATCGAAACTTAGATCGAAACATATAATCAAAGTCAGCTCGTAACATAACTCGCACAAACGTCAACAATAACTCCAAAACGGGAGAGCTTTCATTTACTTTTTAAATGAAGGCAGTTCTTGGCTGCCTTCCCAAGTGGTCGAGCGTCCAATGCTGTTACACTTGCCACAGCGCAGCGATTTGTCATCACTGCTGAGTAAATTAGGTCCCATTATTATGGTATTTTTGATAAAGTTTTTATGCTATGTTTTTGTGGGCGAAAGGCCAATAACAACTTGGCAGGTCTTTAACATGCTAAATGCGAGACTTGCTACAACTACAATTAGTTGTATCAAAGTTTCTGACTACCCCGAAAGTGATTGAACTTTATAGTTCTATATCCTGTTGTCTTATATCTTTATTATTTAAGAATGTATGACAATGTGTATGAATCTAGAGGAACCAAGTAAAATTAACTCAGGACCAATCTAAATGGACGATTTATAGACTCTGTCTGCCTCCATTTCTTTACAATTCATTTAGATAACTACTGATCAAAGAAACACACACATAGAAAAGCAAAAGCAATAAATATATGAATATGATCTCTGTGCCTGTGATTTTTCAGATTTTAGATTAAATACACAGTTTCAATAGGATTAATTTAAGGTTTGAATGGAAATCTTTGAGCACCTGTAACTTTGAAACTCTACAGGGTTTTAGGGTTAACTCTTTAGAGATAAGCTCGCCCTTTGTAATTGTCTATTATGCTGTTTTCATGTATACAATAAAGTGTTTAAAAAAAAATAATAACACAGTTGCATTACTTTCAAGAGCGATTGTACCCATGATACTGAACAACTTTCACTAAGAAACCTATAGATAGGAAATTCGTTAATTTTTTTGAACTTTCCATACTAAATGCAATCTAATACAGTTTTTGTGAGTTACGCGGTTATTATTTAATCGCGGTTTTTATCCAAAACGTGGTAAGAACCCGTTAAAATGTTTAATTGATTAAATGCAATCTGCTGATCGAACGTTTGTATGAAAAGATGAGTCAGTTTTACGAATTTCCCTAACGTTCCTTTCAGAAAGTTGTTCAGTATAATGATTACTCATTAAAGTAATGAAACTGTTTATCCCAACACCCATAATTATATTATGACAAACTACAGGCGCAGAGATCCATATTAAACCTTGTTTAAAAATTGCATTACTTTTTTTTTTCTAAGGCCCGATTCGACCAAACGCGAGTAAATTTTATTCTTAGGTTAAGTCGTCGGTTACTATAGACTAAACTGATTTTGCGTTTTACCAACCCTAATTTAAATGAAATGTCAATGTCACATAATTAAAAAAATTATAATAAAAAGAAACCTAACAAATTAAAACTGTATAACTTCACATTGCAATAAGTACGGAAACAGCGACCTCTTTCTTTAGGTGAATTATACATTCGTTCTTTTAGTACGGGGTGTGTAAACACCAAAAGGAATAATTTTATATTCCTTGTATAGTTACTCTTCTATAAATATAACTTTGGTCGAATCCGGCCTAAATATAATCAAACTTCGTTTTATGGAACGCGCTAGAGGACAACATTTATCTTATCCTCTAAATTTATTAGCATTTACGACGGTTCGGTTCTAGGACTTCTTGTGCTTCTAGGTAGACAACTTGACTATTTTTGTCAAACGTAATGACCGTTTGCTGTCCACGGCGGCGCGGGGCACATCTCCCATTATTTAAATATTCTGCGGTCGCCTCAGCGACGCGACAAGGTTATTCCAAAGATTTTGGCAATGTCATCGACCCCGATTCGTAATTAACCTCGCATAATAAAACGCTTTTGTAAGCGTCCGAAGTGGTGCAAATAAACAAAGTTAACTGTTATAAACAAGACGTATAAGGGGCGGGGAGTCGAACCGGTCCGGCGCGGCGCGCGGCCTTCGCGGTCGAGTCCGAATTGGGATCCTGTGAGTCGTGCCAACTACGACACCATTATCACTAACCATATTAAACGCCCATACACCTTCCTAAGTAAATCTGCGCTAGTATCATACTCTTTCTAATACTGTGCCTGCACCCTACCGTGGGAAAGGGACGCATATAGGCTGATGATGATGGTGATGTCACTTACAAGAACCCTCCCCTCCTCCTTCTACAATACTTAGATCTGAGTGTATTTGAAGCCACAACTTCATTCAAACGGGTTCGCACAGAGAAGAACAGGCTAGCACATACACCACTAGTTTTTAATATAATTAGTACCGAAACTTTGAGGGTGTATTCAGACTGTGAATTTGAACAACTTTCCCTAAGGAACATGGGTCGAAAAAAAAATCGTTTAAAAAGTAATGGTGTAGGTATACACTTTTTAAGGGGATGATCAGACCATCAAACTGAACAAATTTTCTCTATGGGACCAACATCGAAATCAAGAAAAAATATTGGCTGTCGCATACGTAATGGGTCGAGTAAGATTGCAGTTTTGTATGGAATATTTCCTCGATTTCGACATTGGTCCCATACAGATTTATATTTAATTTAATTTTCAGTTTGATGGTCTGATCATCCCCTCAAAAAAAGTGTCAGCATATTAGGAAGGACCGTGTGTGTATGTATGCGGAGTGAGTACGAGAGAAATACTGCTTGCACCTCCAGTACAACCGAGAGGGGTAATGTGAGGTCGAAATTGAAGGGGGGGGTGTACGTACTGTACATAGGTATATACCAGAACCCAGCAATCGGAATCAAACAGCAAGTATCACCAAGTTTTTTAATACCCTCAAAGAGGCACACTGTATCATTTATACGACCAAACGGCCCCCGAGGGATTCTTTGAAACTCGCCCCGTGTCCGACCAACTTTACCATCGGGATTGACAGGGAGCAAAACTTTTAGTATCTACAACCTGACCTTTTGTACGAATTATTCGCGCCGGATACTATATCCGGATAATTTCGGATATTAATTAAAATTAATTATTTATTGGGTCGTTTCGCCGGCACCGAATTACATTACATTTGCATTATAGTGATGACTGATGATCATAGCGTCGGTACTGTTAAGGTGCTAACAGCTGTAAAACTAACCCCAGACCAAATTTTCATCGATACTTGTATTATTTTGTAATTTTCTACTCAATAACATTGTGATTTTATTTATTTATTAAGAAAACCAACAGCCTTAAAATAAAACAGAGTTTAACCATTCATACTATCAATACATAGGCCAATTATAGGTTTCCCTAGATTAACATAACGTTTTAACAATAGTAAAGGGATACAACGGTTTAATAAGGGCAAACTAAATGTAAACTAAGCAGGTGATGTGTGTGTAAACTATGTATGTATGTGTGTGAGTGTGTAGGGGTGTAATAATATTAATTCAATACCTTAGTATGAAATTATTTTAATGATATTTTATATACTTACCATAGAATGTAATAATTATTTATATAACATAATTCATAAAAAGAAATATATGTGTATTTTGTATATTAGTAGAAATAAATTATATATCAATCAATCAATCAATCAATTATACGAATAAAATAAATATATATTTATTTTACTTATATTTATGTATATTTATTTATTCATTTAGGTACCTTTTTGTTTTGCTGGGTATTTTTTTACTAATTCACGGATGATTGCGGATTTATATTATACATTTTTTGACAGACAAATTAAATCGATGTTATAAAAAAGTTAGGTACGCAGGATATTACATTTTTAAGTGCATGAGTGTGCACTAAACATACATAAATGGACTCTTGTCCTTATCCAGAACTATGATGGAATGGGGAACCGCTATAATCAGATGTTGAGTCAGCTATGGACCTACGACCGATCGGACCCATTTGGTGTAAAATCTCGAAGAACACAAAACTACACTTTTCGAGCTCTTATTTGTTCGTAGGATGTCGATCATCGAAAGCATGAGTTTCAAACTCATTTGGTCGAAACTCATATTCTCGATCTTACAATCGTATTTTTAATAAAGATTTTTTTAGAATTAGGGCTTGTTTCATCACTTCTGAATGAGCTATTAAGAACTTATTCAGAAGTGGTAAAACAATAGTAAAAAATGAATGAAAACATTGGTATAAAATATTAACATGGCTAGACAGATCTATCACAACGTGACTGCAGTTAGCGCCTTAACAAATAGCTGCATTGGAATGAAATGTATTCCGCAACGTTCTAGTTGCATTAACATCCAGACACCGACACCGACACTGCAGACACTAACGAGTGTAAGCCAAGCTGCTACACTCCACAATAATTCCTTAATATTCTCCTTCTTTTTTCCTTAAAGAGAAAGTTATTGTAATGTTCGGTTTCCACTCAAACGATTATGTAAAGGATGTGGCACGCGACATTTGGTTGCAGTTTATTGCCCGTGGTGCCTGGCTACGTTCCATTTAGTCCTTTAACATGACTCTTAGAGTTTATCTCATAAGTGCGAATGTCCCTTGACGCCTGGGACTTCGCAAGGGAACCAGCTCTACCTTTGAACGCAGAAGGTCGCGGGACGCTTTGTTTGGTCGCAAGTTCATGACTCGGGCGCTGGTTACCGACCCCACGTGACGTCATATCATGTCCTTTCGGTTCCATGCCTAATTACTGTGAAGATAATTATGCATCTTTCTACTGCTGATTTGACTTTCAAAAATCATACTTCAGGAGTGTGAATCGCACTCCTGAATCTAGGCTGGATTTGTATTATGATGACTAGACAACGATACAGAATACATATATAGATACAAGCATCCTTGACTCGGGTACAAGTATACATATTCATCATTCAAACATTAATAGTCCCCTAAAGGAACTCGAACCCGCGACGCACAGCAGGCAGGTTCACTACCGACTGTGCTATCGTGCCGTCTAGTAGACACACACATGACACTCATTTGTTTCGGACGCTGCTCCTCAGCTGTTTGCTCTCCACTCCACACTTGGCGCCGCGTCGCGTCGGGTCTTGCACTCGTAATTAAATACGTAACGAAATATTTCACAAGCACAACACAAGATAGATGAGTGCGCTTTGTAACGAGTTAGTGTTCCTCTTCGGTACGTTTATCTGAAAATGTTTGTTCTTCCTGAAATTGTTTGATTTTTATTGATGTTTTTGTCGCAAGTTCTGTGTTGAACTGTTTTTAATATTGTTCTGCTTTATATTTCTATGGGTTCTTTTTATTGTGCTGCCGGTTTTTTTATAGGATATCAGAAATCCGATTTTTATTGGCCTTAACAAAGTACATTGGGTACAGTGTTTCACTTACTTGAAAATATTTTAGTTTGATGTACCTGTCTACATTTTAAAATAATCTATTTCTGAAACACTGAACTGTCTCTACACAATCATAGACTCTAGAGCTCTCTAGCAAAAAAAACGGTTTGAACAGGGGTTTCTTTATGGTTATAACCGATCTTTTACAGGTAGGTAGACAACAGAAAATCATGTTTATACAGGGTGTAAGGAAAATAAAAAAAAAGAGCAGAGCAAAAAGATCAGCTCCCCAACTCGACTAAAATGTATAAGACAGACATTGATGGGTTTAAAGGTTAATGATACTTTTCCTTACACCCTGTATAAAAGTGTCAACAACACTGTCAAACAATGATCTGAAACCAGTAAATTGCATTCTCAAGCTTACAGTGCTTACACACGACGAGTACAATGTGCATTAGTGTGTTGTGTGTCATTTTCAATTAATTGAAGTTGAAACAATTGTTATCATTAAAATTCGAAAAATAACAAAAATAAACAATTTGATAAACCTATATCGATGTCTGTATCATATCACCCTTATTCGTTATAAGAGGCCTGCCGTGGGACGTGTATGGACCGCTGGTGATGATGATGATGATTTAGCGGTCAATATACAGGGTGTAAACTTAAATGAGTTGCAAACATCAGGGTGTGCTTTAGACCATCAAACTGAACAACTTTCACTATCAGACAGAAATCTAATGGTCTGTTTAAATCGTGACGGACCCACCATACCCCTGGGGGTAGGGTAACCATACAATCCTATAGTGATGTGACCTAATCTGATTAACTTATTTTGAGTTCATTTATGAACACGCGTTATACCTATTATCTTTTCCATTTCAGATAGAATTTATTTGGCATCGAACTGGAGTGCAATTCTCTAAGGTAACATCCTTCAGATCGTCGAAAATGTCATAGGTATTAAGGCATTAAGTTTGACACAACGCATTGACGGTTCGCTGATGTTTCAACCTATGTTTACGCTTAGAGAATTGCACTCCTGGCACTATACTGGTTAAGTGCCTAACTTTATGGTGCCTACTTAGCAACTGCACATCTTTAAGTACGTAACTATCAATTACAATCGTCATACAAGATGTGATAGCATACCTTGGCATGACGGACGACCAGCATGGTCCCGGCGCACGCACCACGCACTACATCCCGACACTCACGTCACGTCACGACACGACAAACACCAGCTGGACAAATATCCACGGAGTAGCTGCGCCCGCGCCGGCACGCTGACCGTTTTTGTTCGCGATCGTCGCGAAACTGGTCGCCCGGGTCGAGTGCGGTGACCACACGGCTGTATCGAGTAAGGAATGTTCTGTTTAATTTAATGAAAAACTTGTCTTCGATCTAATTAATAGAATCAGGCGTTACTTTGCAGAAATCCATGACTAACAGGTATATATATGACACGATCGAGTCGAAACCTCCGCTTCTAAATACTAGTAGACAAAGTTGTATAACGATATGCAATACAACCTACCCACCACATAATTTCTACTCTACACCTGTTTCGCTCCACCAAGAAGCATCCTCAGGAGTTAGACCAACGAACGTTCGATACAGAGTTGTTACACTGCCGAGCGTCCGATACCGAGTCGGACACGTGTAGAGTAGAAATTATTTGGAAGTTATTTAATAGTCTCGACACAATCGTGTCATCTACCAGTTATCTTCGATCTATCTTCGATCAAAGAGACTATGGCCTTAGTGGGGAATCTACAACTCCTTAATTTTACGGGAAGATGTGGCCCGAAGGTCTACATCTACAACAATACCTACAACTCGATCTGTCGGTATACCATGAGTTGACTGACTCTGTCTGTTGCTTGTTACTAGCGACCAAATGTCAACAGACAATTCCCAGAGTAATAAGTAGAGATCGAAATCTGGAAGCTAGGTCCACGTACGAAATATCATTTCTGTTGTTCTTCTGTTTCTGTTCTGTACAAGAAAGGTGCGATTATTAGGCATGGCAGGATGTTAGGTCATGATTAATCATTATCATTCCGCATCCGCATTAATACCTATGCCAGCTTCCTGTCACACTGTCATCTGTCATCATGTAAATTATTGCTCCGCATTGCATATAATCATTAGCAGCGATATTTGGGTCAAGTAGTCATTGAAGGCACAGCATATTTCGTTGTTATGCTCTAGGCAAGTTTGATGGTCCAATCCAATCCACTCTCTAAAGGTTGACGACGTTTCAAATCGTCAGCTGATATACCAATCTGACTGCCATCGTTCTGTTCTGTTTGTTAAACTACTGTAACTTCCCAGCTAGTTTTGCGTTGTCATTTGACCAGTCTGACTGAGTCTTGACTCATCCCGGTCTTCAGCTTCCGATCCCGGTTTTCTACTCGGTTATCCGATAGCTCCGAACCCCGCCGGCCTGCCAAACCAGAGGTTCTGGGTTAGAATCCTGATTCGGTTATGGATTTTGAGTCATTGTTGTCTGCTCTCCAAGAAAAACCTTGACTTTTCAGTTTAGTGTTCTAACAATGTATGTGCCCGTTAGCGTTATTTATTTATTTATAGCTTCATTATGTCGTCACGGCGTCACTCCTGCAAAAGTAAACATATCCCTTTCTTCCCTCATACGACGACCTCCACTGAAAGAAATGCAGTGACCTACTATTGTAAACCGGGTACGATGTAGCTAAACTAAAATATTTAGGTCCTGTTTCACCACTTCCTGATAAGTTTTAGAGAGCTTATCTAATAGATCTATGGCTAATTAGATTTTTGGTTTATGTATCTGTTGCATAAGCTATCTTACACTCGGTGAAACTAAGAATTCAGCGAACGCAAATTAGTTTCAATTGTCCTTAATTTGAGCTTTCGCGAATTGGTGAGCCTGTCAGGTGAGCACGCAGCGAGGGGGCGCGGGGCGCGGGGGTCGGGGTGCCGGGACCGGTCGGACCGGGCGGCGCGGCGGCGCGGCGGCGCGGGCGCACGTCTCCGCGGCGCGCGTCTGCGCTAATGTTATAATAGCAGCGGCTGATGTCACCCGACTCGTCTACACCCACGACGTAATTAGGATGCTGTGTGCTATCCGTCCAACAAGGCATGTCTTCAAGCTGACCCACCTTGAAGTTTACTTCTCACAGTACACACTTGTCTTTTTCGGGAAACATCAATAATTTGATCATGGTATGTTTTCCTCGGACCGCCTCTCCCAACACTACCGCTCATCTTCGCTTGATATGTTTCATAAATAAGTCTTCTATTTACATTCTCTCTATGAGATCGAACAATTAAAATACTTATCTCAATCCTACTTACTACATCGTCCTACATACATACACCAATCACCCTGGTTTGATCAACGATGTTGGACGTCGGTCAGTAGGTCGAACTATATAATAATATGCTCTCCTGACATATGACTTGCCGATTTCATTCTTCATGTGCATAGATAACGCTGGCGGTGTGAAGAAATATGCTCTTTACGAAGTAAGTATGTGGGAAGAATGGGTGAAGATCGGCATGTCATCAGGAGATCTGGTTCGATTTACTGGCCGATGTCCAGTGAGTCGCCCCAGGCATCGCTGGAACGACGTAGCGGAGGCTAACCTACGTGAGCTTCATAATCATAATCATAATAATCATAATCATTTATTCGCTTTAAACTGGGTATTATAAGATGATACAGACATATTTCAAGTTCTCCAAATTTAGCCATAAAATATAGCATGCAAATAAGTTGTTCACAAATTGAATAAATTGAATACAGTTAAAAAGTCAAAACCTAAATTATTTATATTTTCACAATCTTCGAGTAACATTATTCGTAATAAGTATTTATATAAATTTATAAGAATGTCAAATTATTTCTTTATTTGTTAGTAATAATGCACATAATATTAGATTAGATTTTTCTATGTAGTTACATTAATTACGTCTTAAAATCCATAAATTCTCTAACCGAATAAAATTGTTGTTCAAGAAGCCACCTGTGCAGTGATAATTTGAACCTACTGAAAGGTAACTCCCTTATGGCCTGAGGAATATGATTATAAATCTTAACACTCATGCAACATACACTTTTTAAGAAAAGTGTACTTTTTGGTACAGTATCGTAAACTAATCTATTGGGATATCTGAGATTCCTGGATACTTCTTCTTTTCTCCGTTTATAGAGGGTCGGATTTTGCTTGACGAATTTGGCTATTTCAAATATGTATAGACACGGTAAGGGAAGCGTTTTTAAAATTAGGAATAAAGGCTTACATGATACATCACGAGGAACACCAAAGATAGACCTTACACATTGTTTTTGGGCGATAAAAACCTTATTTATGTCCGTACTGTTGCCCCAGACTATAAGTCCGTATCGTAGTACAGATTCTACATAAGCAAAATATGCCGTCGTTGCTGTTTGCCTTTTAGCTGTTTTTGTTAGTTTGTACAGGGCAAACGCAAATTTATTAATTTTTGCGCATACTTTTTCTACATGGTCTTTCCAGTTCAAATTTTTGTCTATTATTATACCTAAAGCCAGCCAGCTTCAAGCCAGCTACTAGCGAGAGGTTGTGCAGAATCTGGAAAAGTGGTGCTCTCTCGCTTGCGAACCACTTATTTGATCTGTGGACATTTTCCCCCTGGAATTTTTATATTTAGCACATTAGGTATATTCAAGCTTACTATACCCTTACAATTTGGTAGTTTTAAGTGTTCCAGTGGTTTTCTGGAAGTCGCCAACGAGCACCACAAAACAATATCATTATCATCTTAATAGAAGAAACAATGAAACTAGTGGATTCTAAAACAAAACTATTTCTAACAGCTAATTGGCTGCCGGCGCGGCGCGACCCGGGCCGGGTTGTCTTATATTACCACTATACACTGAAACTACGAATTCCGCACCCGATGCTCCGACCACTACTACACAGTCGTGGGGTCTGTACTTCTCTCCGCCGCAAATCCTTCTAAAATTGAGGATTTAACAGTCTTTGTTATAATTAGAACGAATATTCTGCGCTTCACTTATATTAATAACTAAAGATATATTATGTCGTATTTTAGGTATGGTTCTTTATGTCATCTAAACTATTATAAAACTGTAACAGAAGTGTGTCTGTATGTATCCCTGACTGCAAATCAACCTTTTAACGAATTTTATCTGTCTGTTTGTCTGTTTGTTTGTTTGTATGTTTGTAACAGCATCACGGAAAAACTACTGAACCGATTTTGATTGATAGCTTAGGATTTTTTGTTTGATAGCTTATGATCTGACTTAAAATCTGGTATATAATTTGTGCGGACGAAGTCGCGGGTTAACTCTAGTATGTTACAAGATTTGGTTTAGTCTCAGAGTTTGGTTTAACTAAGGGATAGGTTTTTTAGGCAATGTTTATAGTCGTTGACAGCGTCATTCCACCGTGAAACCTCAAAGTGAATCTTGCTCCACATTTCATACAAGTTCATACAAGTGAGCTGACTTGATTAGGAACCTGCTACCACTACATGTACCAGTCTGTCCACGCACTTCTGTGTGTGTGCGTCCATACTGCTATTTGTGCTACTACTTTTTTTGTGGCTATTCTTGACAAAGTTATTTTAATTCTGAGGAAACGTACAATTTTATTAAAAGGATAGGCAGGCTGAAATGCTAATTTGGAGAATAGGTTACTTTTCCAACCGTATACATATTTGTCCGATCCACCCCACCCATATGGGGTGTATGACTAGATTGCGAAATGCGTTTGTGCGTTTATGTAAATTTAAATCAATAAAATAACAATATAGATGAATTTAAGTGTCATGAATCTAAATATCTAAGTGCCCTCCACGGAACGTATCGAACATCTTGACGGCAAATAAACCGTTGAAGGCTGTCTGATAGTAATGAGGGCAGTAAATAATGAAGATCTGTGGGTAACGGCGTCTGTGTTATTGTCGTTCAGCATCAGCACCGGCCACAGATGCGTCGGCTATAAACTGATAGGTACGTTCTAACTTATTGGTACCTCACGCAGAGATTAAAGCGTTGCGGAACGCGTATATTAACATAGATATATAATGAAGCCTAAATTAATTGAATGCAATTAAACGCAATTCGAGTAGATAAACATTTTGCTGCTGCGTGTCCGCGGCTCCGTAAGACGTCTAAATTATACGTAAGTAACAGACGAAAACTTTATATTAGTATTATAAACATTGGTAAATGGATTTCATATTTCAGGGAGCTCTTCAGACCATCAAACTGAAAAACATTCAGTACAGAGCCAACATTGAAAACGTGAATTGAAGAAATTAATCTTTGATGAAATAAAAACTGAAAGAATTATGAAAACTGGATCAGAATTGGTTCAGTAGTATCTATGTGTTGCGTGCACAGACAAACAGAAATACAAATAAAAATTCCAAAAACTAACGCATTTAGGTATTGTAGCATTGATTCATTTATTATACGAACGGTAATATAGTATGGGGACTTGCCATAGATGTCAACACCCACAAGTTATAGCAAAGAAGCTAACAGATGGCGGTACTGTCGCTCTCGGAAATATGCTCCATACAAAGACAACGTTCACTGTAAATACGTAACTCGTAACCTACTACAAATAAGGTTCACAATCGAATGCGAGACATAAATCGCGCAAGAGAGGTCCAACTACGAACTGTTGGACCACGGCCGGTCCCCAGGCTTCACACTAAACCTAGTGGAGGATCTTCCCTTTTCAATGGAGGAACATTCCCAAGTAGCACCTCCATAATAGCCCTCACATGTTTATTCATTCAAATGGTTTTGATTACCATTTTAAATAGCTTTAAAGCGTCAAGTTACCTTATTAAAGTTTGTGCGGAAACCACACGCGTACCTTCAAACAGTTCGCCTCACCTCGATCGTAACTCAGCGCCGCCGTGAAGTGTGCGCCGCTATTAATTAAATATTAACCGGAGCGGAGCGAAACTCGCGCCGAGTTAAATTTAAATCTGTCCATGCTATATTGAAATTTCAATTTTCTAAATAGAGCAGTGGGATTTTTGTGCAGGAAATGTACAAAATGCGACGACATGAAAAGGCGTGAAAATAAGCAGCTTAGTCTGCGGAGCGAACGAAGTACGTACGCCGCTTCCCTCGCTTCGCTCCCTCGCACCGCCACCGCTGGCTTATTGTACTCATACACCAGTTTTGTGTTTACTACCTAGGAACACAGGGTACCTAGTTAGTCCAGGGCCTTGCACGCCTGGCGGGCCCCCTGAAACCTAGCCTGAAACTCATAAGTAAGTACCCATGTTTCTATTTTTTTTTTAAACTTTTAATCAAAATTCTAAATCAAATGACAGATTTTAAAAATAGTATCGTACGGGACTCTAACCAGTCAATTTTAAGCTTTACTTACGCCTATTTAAGCTACCGGCACTGTAGATACCTTCAAAAGTATTCAATCTCTTGCTCTTAGAAAAGGACGTAATACCAAATCACAGGGCTATGAAATTTTGATCTCGATTCTGCTTTTGAATAGTATTTTTTTAAACATAAAGGCTAAGGGAACTCGTCAGAAGATCTTAGTAGCATTTAGTTTTTAGTTTAGTTTTTCTTAAAAGGCCCCATACTCACTGTGTCCAAGGGCCCCGTGCTTGACTTGAGACGGACCTGTACACATCTTCTTACGGGTCTCACCGGAGAGAGCTCGTGCGTGAAGTGTCCTGCTAGGTACACTACACTCTACACTACAACACGCATTTACAGCCACTAACATAATAAACCACTGTACGGCTTTGTGTGTGGACACGGTGACAATAGTTTATTGTCAGGTATAGATGTTTTATACATGAGCATTGGGCACGGTTAAGTCAACTGCGAACTATATTTTTATTAAACGCGTGCAATGGTCCGAAAAAAAATTCCTTATGGATCGATCCAAACCTGGATCAGATCAGAATCATACCAAGTTTTGGAACTTATACAGAGTGAAATTGTTACATACATAAGAGGGTGCTTCAAACCATCAAACTGATCAACTTTCATTTCACTACCGGGCCATCATTAATATCGTGAACAAAAAATCTACCGTTGTATATTTATACAAGGTGTTACAAAAATACAAATAAACCTTTAAGGGGGTGGTTTAGAAATCAAACCGTTGGTTGTTTAGACCGTCAAACTGAACAACTTTCTCTATGGGACCAACATCGAAATCGCAAAAAAAAAAATTGAAATCCCATAGTACATATTTTAGCTCTAGTCGATTTGTAGAGTATAGAACTTTCATTTTTTTTTCGCGATATCTATATTGGTCCCATAGTGAAAGTTGTTCAGTTTGATGGTCTGAAGAATATTTTGTTACGCTCTATCGTGAAATGAAGGAAAAATTTGCGAAGAAAGGGCTTATACACTTGAAAGAAAACCAGATGCTAATTCTGAAGGGCTATCTAATTATAAGGGGAATCTACATACGGCACGTATGGTAACCTAACCACTATCACAGTGAGCGAGCACATGGCCAGTGTGAGGACATAATAGAGGCTGACGATGATGATCCAATTAAACATAAACAATCAATCAATCAATCAAATTTACTTTATTATACATAGACATAATTAATTTTTCAAAAATCAATGTAACTCAAACTGTAACTGGACTTTTAAGTAGGTGGTAGGCAAAAGAACACTGTAAATGTAACTTTCCATAAAAAAATTGTAACAAAGGGATTTCATGATAATGACGTCACCAATCAGTTGAATCGACAGTAGCTCAGCGCGGGAGAGGGGGAAGGACTCTCGGGGGAAATTAAAAATCGGGCGGCGATTGCGTCCGATCCACCTACTTATTGAAATGCTCTTATAGACCCACCAATTTATGTTTGCAGCTGAACGCATTTACTCCAGACACATAGTTTCAACAATTTCCAACCTTAAGTCAAAACGTTAAGAGTGAAGTTGACTGCACATAAACTTTGCCCAGACTTTCCCAAGAATAAGCTGCTTAAAAGAGCTTTGTTCTAACATGAAAATAATGAATTATATCCAGAGTTGGTAATAAATCAGACCCTTTCACGGCCTGTCTAGTCAACTAAACAAATTACGATTATTATGGACCGTACAATAACATCACATATATTATGTACTTGTTATACCTCTAGGTATAAAAGTATTATGTAAACAAGCAGCCAGGGCCGATAGATTTGTTTTCATTTCGCTGAGTCGAAGTATATCGACCTCTCTTTTAGGGTATCGTTACACCGAAACGCGATCGACGTCAAATCGAATTAGTCTATAGCAGTCAACGATCTGCGTTCAATGGTCTATTATCGTTTAGTGCTTAATGTGTGCGATCACATCAGAAATAAAGTGATTCGTCACAGAACTAAAGTGGCTGACATAGCTCAGAAAATTAGCAAGCTGAAGTGGCAATGGGCTGGTCATATCTGCCGAAGAACTGACAACTGATGGGGTGTCAGAGTTCTAGAGTAGAGACCGCTAACTTTTAGGCGTAGTGTGGGACGCCCTGCTGCCCGCTGGACAGACGACCTAAAAAAAGTAGCGGGGAGCGACTGGATAAGGAAGGCCGAGGACAGAGTTTTGTAGCGCGCCTTGGGAGACGCCTATGTTCAGCAGTGGACGATGACAGGCTGATGATGATGATGTGTGCGATGAACAATCGATGTTTGTGCTTTGAAAACATATCGAACCCCCGGTCATCATCGATCGATTTGTGATAATTATAAGCTAATTTTTATGAGACTGTTTAGCTACGCACACCTAGAAACATCGAATTTGGACTCAAAATGTCTAGCAACATTGCGGGGATTCTATAATATCCTAAATTGATGACAATGGCCCAAGAAAAAATCGATGGCATTAATATAAAAGTTCTTGACCAGTTAATTACAAATTCAGCTATCGTCACCGGTCCCATACACTTTGGTCGAGTTTTGTATGGAACAGCAGATTTTTTTTTTCAATTTTCGTGTTAGTCTCATAAAGAATTATGCTGGTCTAATTATCCCCTTAAAAAACCGTCAGCATATTAAGAAGAATCAGAGAGTAGATTCAGTCGATGTACATCAATCGCGTCGGTATAAAATCGCCCTTAGGTAGGTACTGGAGTGTTTTGATCCGAAGCGAGTCGCTTGTTTGTTAGAATACTATTATTTCCACTCTCTTGAGTTATACAATACAACACGTAAATTGTATTTGAGATAAAGATAGAGAAAAAAGAACAATTTTGAAGTTGAAAGCTCATAAAATATATGACTGAACAATATCGAAAAGTATCTTTTTGTGATTCGCAAAAAAAATATTATGTTTACAGATACATACTAGTAAGCCGTATATAGGTACGTCCCTAAGTGAGCTTCAAACCAGCTGTGGGCGAGAGGACGCGCTGGTTCTGGAAAAGTGGCACTCTCTCGTTTCGGAGGCCGGGACCTACCGAACCTGCGGAGTTAGTAATATCACCCCCGATCTTTCCGCAAAAATGCTCATCAAATATAAACACTTATACCAAGAAGGTATATCATTCTTTCCTTTGCATTTTTATCTGTTTGTAACATCTTTACGTCAAAATTACCTACCGATGATATCGATGAAATTCTACAGAGCAGAGTAGCTTATTGGTGAGTAATTTTTGTATTTATGAAGAAGCAGAACAGCAGAAGATTTACAGCATTGATTACAGAGTAAACACATACTTACATAACTGTAAGCGAATTACAAATCTCCACCTACTTTCACTTTTCTTTTCCAGACGTAACGGACAACAAAGGTCTCATCACAATAGATACGGCACAATAGCAATACTAATTTATGTTTCTTTCCTATTATTTGTTTTAAAAACCAGGTTTTAATAAATTTTTGAACTATTACATTTCTAAACTCGGCTCACTATCGTCTAATTATGAAACCGCTGCTGCATTGTATCCCACGGTACAGGTCAGATCTAGTGTAGGTTAACACCACCGATATTGTTGCGTTGCATAATATTTTATCTTATCTTATAAAGTTAGATTCTACGAAAGGAAGGACGCCGAAAGCAAGTGTAAATATAAATCAGTCACAGCGCATGCAGTGCGGCACGGCACGGCACGGCAAACGACACACACGGCACGGTCTATTCAGTGTTGTAATGGACAACTCGTGTCGCACCGCCACGCGCCGCGCCGCGCCGCGCCTGAAGCATTCCTCTTCGAGGCGCTTCTATGAACACGAGGTATAGCTTGTATTAATAACTACACTTGTCTTGTCTGCTTCAAACCTTATTTACTAACTACATAATATTAGAAGTCGTTTTTTCCGGCTTCCGCCGGCACTCCATTTACTCCCGTGCAAGTTATACGAAGCGACTTTGGGATGAGTTTTCATATCCATGTTCTTGAAGGCGACAGACTAGCCACCTCATACTACTGGACACTCTACTCTTCCTTTCTTTTCAAGAGGCGGTAGTTCTATTCCAGACTTGTAGGTACCAATTGTATGTACGATTTTATGTTTTTCACAACTGAAACCTAATACATACTGGGTGATGTGTAAACACTTTTTAAATTTTCAGGTGTGATTCAGACCACCAAACTAAACAGCTTTTCTTATCGGAGCAAAACTGAATTACAAAAAAAATCTGCTGTTCCAGTCAAATCTGCAACATGCCTACTCAACTTAAATGTATGAAAAAACCATAACAGACAGCTGAGAGAGCGAGATGTACCTAGTGGCACCACTGTATAATAGAAAGAGATACGTGACGCGACGCAATAGAACCGTGTTCTAGTCACTAATCAATTTTTACAATTCGGTTTCCGTGAATAATTGGGAATCTAAAGTGAAATCGTAGATAATTTTGTGAAATATACTGACACTACTTCGTTAATTTATCCACGATTTCACGTTAGACTCCGAATTATAGACAGTATTAGAATTGTTGCCTGCGAATAGTCTACTGAAAACATTAAAAAAACGGTTTCATTTGACAACTCATGTCACTGCCTCTATTCCTGTTAGGTATAATAACTTTATGGAAAAAACAGTTTTTTGTTTTGTTTATTCAGGCTTGCTCCCATAGTAAACGTTGTTCAGTTTGATGGTCTGAACCACCCCTCAAAAGTGTTTAAATATCTCCTATTATAGTTGTATTACTGTGAAAGCATTATAAGTATAAAACCATATTATTAAACTCGCGACCACAAATCCTTTTGTGGCATCCGACACTTTACTTCACCTACCAACAATGTTTTTAATCATACAGTTGTGGCATTGGCCCACTACTCTTAGCATATTCAAGGTTTTCGGATGGAATGACGTCTTAAGTTGTGATAGGTAGGCTATCCTTTAAAACCCTACTACCCGAAGACGTTCCGTACGACACCCTTGGAAGTAATGAGGTGGTTCTTTAAGCCGAAACCACAACCACTGTGTGGAATGTATATGAAAGTTTTTATGCGTGTAGTTAATTCTATGCTACAGTATCTCACTCGCTGCCTAGGTTAGTGCTTGATATAAAATCCCTAGAAACATATTCGTCGTGAGATTGTGTCGCGAGTGGTAATGTTACGTAGCTGCTATAAACGGAGCTCAAGAGAACGTTATGTCTTAAGTTTCTACACACAATTACTAACATTACACGAGAATACGTTAATTGTCACTATACAGCGTGTTAACATACTAACATTATGATCCCGCCATTGTCCCATTGCGTATGAAAATTCTGACTCACTTCTTTCCGCCACATTAACATTCATACATCTTTATCATGCACTTCCATTGTCCTTTTCGGAGAAGATCAATTGTTTGATCATGGTAGTATCTCTTCCGCTTAAAAACATCTCTGACGGCAAATTGGCCACTAACTTCCTTTCACTAACTTGTCTCCACTACCTATAACTTGCCTCCACTATCTTACCTCCACTAACTTGCCTCCACAATCTTGTCTCCACCAACTTGCCTCCACTAACTTGCTTCCAATAACTTGCCTCCACTACGCTAATTAGTGTCCACTATCTTGTCTCCACCAACTTACCTCAACTAACTTGCCTCCAATAACTTATGCCTCCAATAACTTATGCCTCCAATAACTTATGCCTCCACTAACGTTTCCCTACTAACTTGCCTCACCCATTCCGCACTGGTCCCGCGTAAAGTAGCGTTGCTTATGCTCTCTCACTAATATTGATAAGAAGAGGTCTGTGCAGTGCAGTGAGACGTAGGCTGATTTTGTGTTTAAAAGCTTAGGTCAGACTTAAAAGAACTTTCAAAATGTAGTTGTGTAATAGATTTAATTTTCAGTTCTTAACACGTTGTATTATAGCGGCATCTCCAGGTGAAACGTTTAATGTTTATTATTATTACACACTATAACAAGCTCCGTTAAGCTCTGTAAACTGCCTGGACCTAGATTGAATAGCCCGCGCCGTCGAGTTTTCATTATTATAGTAAATTTTAATAATTACGTTATATAGTTCAGTCAAGTTAAACATGAAAAGGGGGCCGTGCTTGCAAAAGGTCCGGTCGTTCTGAATTTTTTATATGTTGTTAGGACCTAAACCGATATTAAATTGCCAGATTTGCAATTTCCAAAGTGCTGTGCGAGCGGCGGTGTAACCATAAAACCATGAAATTTTCGGACTTTTTTCAGTTTTTCGCTTTTTTCTCGAAATCTGTAAGTCGTATCGAATAGTATTGTAGGTATACTTTTATTATGACAAAATTTCCTACAAAACCATTAGTGTGCACTTTCTTCATAGGACTTAACCTTTGAGGGCTAGAGGGACAAGAAAGTAACATCATTTCAAAAGTTATGAAATTTGTATGGCGACCCTCTTGAAAGTTGAAGATAAATACAAAATGATTCCATATTCTTAATCAGCGACCCCGAAAACCCCCGGATACAAATTTTCAGTCGGTTCACTAAACCTTTAAAAGCTGCGTTGGCCTTTGAAATTTCCATGGCAGCCATCTTGGATTTCGCAATTTTGGATTTTATTCACCGCCAACAAAATCTGACCAGGGTTCAATATGACATTGTTCAAGGTCCATACCCCAATCTGTCATAGTGTCCGCGGGCCGTTGACCTCATCCGTCAGGATACGACCTTCTGAAGAAGTCGAAATATTCCTTTTAACACCAGAGCATCTTTATGATGATCTCCAAAATAATTTTAATATACGTTGGTCGGGGGAAACCCGGCGAACAATTATCCGGGCATCTATCTACTATCGATGAAAAGTGATGGTGATCGACCAGATACCTCCAATTGATCTCCGGGTTCCCCTTATAGTACAAGGATGACATTTAGGGATCATTATAACGATGCCCTGATGTTAAAAGGAATATGTCGACTTCCTCCGAAGGTCGAATCCTGACGGATGACGTCAACGGCCCGCAGACACTATGACAGATAGGGGTATGGACCTTGAACAATGTCATAGTGGACCCTGGTCAGATTTTGTTGGCGGTGAAAAAAAATCCAAAATTGCGAAATTCAAGATGGCTGCCATGGAAATTTCAAACGCCAACGCAGCTTTTAAAGGTTCAGTGAACCGACTGAAAATTTGTATCCGGGGGTTTTCGGGGTCGCTGATTAAGAATATGGAATCATTTTGTTTTTATCTTCAACTTTCAAGAGGGTCGTCATACAAATTTCATAACTTTTGAAATGATGTTACTTTCTTGTCCCTCTAGCCCTCAAAGGTTAAGTCCTACGAGGAAAGTGCACACCACTTTTTTTGTAGGAAATTTTGTCAGAATAAAATTATACCTGCAAAACGATTCGATACGAATTATAGATTCCGAGAAATAAGCGAAAAACTGAAAAAAGTCCGAAAATTTCATGGTTTTTTGGTTACACTACCGCTCGCACATCACTTTGGAAATTGCAAATTTGGCAATTTAATATTGGTTTAGGTCCTAACAACATATAAAAAATTCAGAACGACCTGACCTTTTGCAAGCACGGATGTACATCTTGACTGAACTAATATTAGTTTGTGTACCCTCGGCCCACCCCCTACCTCGGCTACCTGGAACACTTGCTTTAAGTTATTTTCATCTGCAGTCTGTTTAATTAGTAAAACGGCCCGATAGCTCAGTTCGTAGTGATCTTGTCTGTCTGAACAGAGGTCGCAAGTTTGCATCCCACGGGGGGCGAATATTTGTACCTACAATTTGTACGGTAATTTTTTTAGTTAAAGTAACTATTATACTTAGGTTTTAAAATTATCGATTATCGAGAATCATTTACATCGACTGTTTCCGCCCTAAATGAGCACGCGCATGGTAGTTCACCGGACAGCGATTGGCAGTACGTTTTGGAATGAGCTCCGCCGGTCGCGCGCCCTACCTTCCGAGCAATACACGCTCGTTATTTTATAAGAAATACTCTAACTACTCAAATATTTAATAATTCGCCCGCTATTGGGGAGCTACGCCCGGATTAATCCTGTCCATCCAAGCACTCCTCTATCCTAACGCGGCGACCTTACTCTGCGTGCTGACCCACCTTCCAGCTCATGCCATTCACCCACAGCAGACATAGGCAGAGACTAAAGCTCTAACATATGTGGTGAGCGAGTGTGATGCATGAATGTCAGGCTGGAGTTTACTTTTAAGAGAACTGTTATTGTTTGTTGTTGTACTCACGGTGTGAAGTCAAATTAGCTTCATTTTATCCAACAGAAAGTATTCCGTTACCTATACAAGGTGTTAGGGTTAACAGTTGCATTACTTTAAGGGGTAATTGTACCCATGATACTGAACATCTTTTTCCAAGGAAGCTAGAGGAAATACGCAAAACAAACTTTCGATCAGCGGTTTGCTTTTAGTATGGAAACTCGAAAAAAAAAATTTCATTTTCTATAGGTTTATGTATCATGTGTTCAATAACCCCTTAAAGTAATGCAACAGTTTCCCCTAACACCCTGTTAGTAAATGATATCTAGTTATCGATTCTGCACAAACAGTTATGTTAGTAGGCACCTACTTAAAAACTGTCCAATAGATTTTTCATAGTATGCAGTTTATAATAGAAAAGGGGATTTCCATAATAAGTAGGTGCAGGTAGCTGGCGCGGCGGGTGACAGCTCGGACCATTCATCATCTCGGCCGGATAAACGTGGCATCTCGGCCGTCGCCGGCACACCGCCCGCTTCACACCTCACCACGCTCTTACACCGCTTCAGATTTAACTGAAACAGCTGCTCGGAACAGCTTGAATTATAAACTTATAGTTTCACTTCATTGTTACTCTAATCCGCTTAGATATGAGATGGGATCGGCTGATAAAAGGAAAGTGATACTTGTCTGTGAATGGCATCTAGTGAAGAAATTAATCTAGTTGTATTGTGTCCACAGTTTGGCGCACTATCTGTCACACTGGTGTATCGCATTTGTTTTTAACATCAAACAAACTTACTAAGGGTTGAACTACACCACGAGCACAGCACGGAACAGCACGGAACAGCACGCCGCGTGCGATCGCGTTCCGTCTATATTATATGCTCTAACAAATGACGTTCCTGAGTGACAGAAAAGGATGGAGCAACGGAAAAATGCGATGCTGTGCTTCCTGATGTAGTTCAACCCTAATACGCATTTGTAGAAACGCTAATTAATTTTAATCCTCCATTAAATATCTTGCAGTCACTTTTTTTTTATCTTGTTGACGTAGTAAAAGCTAGCAAGAAATTTAATGAAGGATTTACTTTAATGAGCGTTTCTGCAACTGAGTGTAAGACAGCTGAATGAATATCGATCAATTGTTTGATTCACTACTCGACTATGTTAAATTACGTGCGAAGCGTCGGCAAAATCATATCTCAATAAATATTTACATTCACTATTGGCTTCGAGTATATTAGACGAAGTATAATTTGCCTGCCGCTTACCTGAGACAAAGAAAATATTAACCGAACGAGGGTTCCTATCGATATAGAAGTCCAGGGAGCAATCCCTAATGCAATGGGACCAAGGGTAATTAAAATTACCCTAGGACCCGTTGATGGGTGAACCCAACGGGTCCACGGGTAACGACTCCTCTTGGTACCACAAAACAGAAGAACATAATTTTTAATGTTGACGAAGGCTAAGACGTTGGCTTTACGTCGTATCAGCACAATCTTTGACAAGTTTGTAGGAAGTAATAGATGTGTTCAGAGTAAAGTAACAGGTTCGGATCGGAGCGAAGTTTACAACAGAACAAGAACAGAGGAGTATTAGTGCTGCGTCGGGAGTTCACTACGCGTGTAATTGAGTTTGCAAGTGTACGGCTGTGTTGGCGACAGAGGCTACACTCCATTCAGGTGTATGAATAAGGCGCACGATATGATATCTCTGTGTAGGTTAGTCATGGATGGAGTTGTAATGTAGAAAACTAGTGAAAAAGATCTGGGTAACCTTTTCTAGTGAAGATTACATGCGTGGGCGTAACCATGCATGGGGGGAAGGGCAACTGCATTACTCGGCTCAGAATAGCAGCAAACCAATAGGCGTCGTAAAGATTACATACAAGCATAAACGCATTCCCATAATACTCGGTACTACGGTGGATAGCAACATTGCTACAACAACACAATTGTCTTTATAACGCCTGCCACACACATCAGAATTAGGATTTTGTACATGGAATTGCACATTGCTCGCAGAACCGATGGCTGATGGGGCCGAAAAACCCACAAGGTGGACCGAAGACCTGGTGGAGGCGGCGGGAACCTGTTGGATGGGGCAGCGCAGGACCGGTCGTTATGGCGATCCCTGGCCATAGGCCTTCCCTATGTCCAGCAGTGGACGTCCATCGGCTAAGATGATGATGATGATACAGAATTTGATACCTCCGTAACTCCGAACGGAATTATAGAGGGGGCAAATCCATACGAAATCGTAATACTGATTCGGAATTCCGTATGTGTGTGGCGGGCGTAAGAGTTCAGTAGTAGCAGGCCTCTTTAGTATTATTTCTCTACTTGCGCTGTACTCTTGCTTGTGTATTGCGCGTGACTCGGCTTTTTTTCAAGTCATTGCGGCAAGCGCGGCTTTCAAGGCAATGGCGGGAAGAGGTCCTTCCCTTTGTATGCAGAAAAGACGCGTCGCGTGCGAATAGACACATACTAGAGCTTGGGGGTTTACATTAAACATAATGCAGGTAAAGATCATAAAGGACATTAAAGCCAGTGACTTTCTGTAAACAGTACATTCTATGAACCAGTGTAGTGTTTGTACGCGACACCGCGCGAGTAATTGATTGATGAATGTACCTACGTATATAGTTCACGGTCGGCTGACGGAGGGGGGAGGCAGCGATGCGGGGAGGGGGGCGGCTTGCAGGAGAGGAGCACCTGAGACCGTGGTGGCGGGAGCCGAGACGACGATTTATGTTCTGTGGGACGACGCGCAGTCCGTCAGACAACATCTACAAAGAGGCGGGTGTAAACAATGTTACAGTAGTACCAGGTTTATAAGGCTTACCGATGTACCTGCGCAGTTGACAAATAATAGCGCGCGAAATTATATTGACCAATCAGGATGTGCCACCTTCAATCCGTTTACGCAATTGGCTAATTTGTATTCGCGCCCTTTTCGCTGCTATCCGACATTGCACTCTAAGATTACTAAATTACTTCGGGTTTTGTCGGGGACTCGGGCCTGCTCTGCGCAAACGAAGATATTTTCCTGGTCGTACTGTAACAAGTTTAACAGACTATACGAGGTCTATCAAAACACCCTAGTAATATTTAAAGGGGTAGCTTAGTTTAGACCATCAAACTGAACAACTTTCACTATGGAGGTAATACGGCGAAAAAAAATTGTATCCGGTTTTTCATACAAATCTGCACATTGTAGATAGTTCAACAAAGGAAGACGCAAATAGACCGAAGGTTCCGTACCATGCCACGACATAATTTTTTTTTCCGGGACCTTTAGCGCGAGACCGACTCACACTTGGCCTGTTTTTAACCGACTTCATTATTATTTGTTGTTATAC
This sequence comes from Agonopterix heracliana, assembly GCA_963693445.1. Taxonomy (NCBI): domain Eukaryota; kingdom Metazoa; phylum Arthropoda; class Insecta; order Lepidoptera; family Depressariidae; genus Agonopterix; species Agonopterix heracliana. The sequence goes on from OY856314.1 coordinate 21,417,226, forward strand.
TGTAGAGTTTGTTCAATAATTACACCAAGTTTGACGCTTGTATGTATACCGTTTTTACGATAGAGCGAGAAGAAAAAACGTCGATAAAAACTAGTTTCTTGTATGAGGACCCTTCTTAACTTTTTGTCATTTTTAGGGTTCCGTACCCAAAGGGTGAAAACGGGACCCTATTACTAAGCCTACGTTGTCCGTCCGTCCGTCCGTCCTCCTACCTACTTAGGGCTGTAACTTTTGAACGGTAATAGCTAAATAATTGATATTTTCACAGAATATGCGATATTTTGGCAAATTACTCGGCAGATAAGAGCTCGGTGGCCCGTTGCGGAGAGGTATGAACTTTCAATCATGAGGTCTTGGTTCGAATCCGCACGGACAACATGCCACGTACCAACGGTACCAATGAGTTTTTCTAACTTATATACGTTTACCGACTGCTCTCAAATGGTGAAGGAAAACATCGTGAAGAAACCTGCATATGCAGAAGAAGAAATTCTGATGCATATGTGAAGTACTACTATTTATCAAGTCTCTACTGTATTTATGTGTTTGGTGTACCTAGTTGTGTGAACTTTCGTTCATTACTTTATCCGCCTGCATATTATATTATCATTTATTCAACACAGGCCCTGGCCACTTACATTCCAGCTCGACTAATAGTCCAGCACTAACTGTTTGTTTAATGTAGGTATTAAATTACACAAGACCTGTATTGTGAGACCTACCACTGTACATTGTACTCGTAATTGTGTGATAAACGGAGCGCCGGGGCGGGAGCGCGTCTGAACGAAATGAATGTAATGAAAAGCGCATTGTTCTATCAGAGGGTGCTTTTTGTGCCCAGCAGTGTCAAGACAGAGAGCGGCCGCGCGGCCCGGGTCACAGACACTATGAAACGCGCTGCATACAAACGAAGGCTGATGATATTTTCGATAAAAACCAATTAAAAACATTGAATTTTTTCAGAAACTATCTAGAAACTAATCTCTATGTTTGTATGAAGATCGATTTTCGTTAAAATGTATAGTTTTAAAGTAACAGTGCCTCAAATTTATCCTAGCATTAAAACTGTACATTAAACGATAATCTGACTTCATTCAAACATAGAGATTAGTTTCTAGATTGTTTCTGAAAAATTTCATTGACTTTAATTAGATAGTATAGAAAATATCACCAGACTTCGTTTGTATGCAGCATTTGCGCTCTCGGAATAAACTTAGGTACCTACTTTGTATGAAGCAAGGAGGTTCAATCTCAATAAACTGACTTTCACTATGGACCCAACATCGAAATTGCGAAAATATAGTCAGCTGTTTCATACATTTGAGTCAGTATGTATTGCTGGTTGCTGTAGGGGTCCCGCCGGTTCAGAATGAAGCCAAATTAGTGCCCAAAGTTGGGCAGCTTTCAAGTATGGCCTTTGCCCTGTCTGCCTACTCATTTCCCCTGCAGATTAATTTGTATTGTAACTACCTTGTCTCAAACACTCATGATTTGTTAATAGTCACTAACGCATACACGTTCGTACATAAATATAGTTATAAATAGTTACCTATAATGAAGTCGATGCTAAGCAATACTCGTACGTCGATAAAATAGTTTGGCGTGGTTTGGCACCAACTTCATGAAAGTTATAAAGGCTTGGCTGTTTCGCGGAAGTGGCGGAAGTGTGGCAAATAGTCATAATGCACAACAATCCGCAACTATCTTTAGAGAGTGGGCTACTAAAAAAGAGCTGCTTACATTATCATCATTTCATTTTTCAGGATTGTGCGTTTTGGCTTAGAAGTGTTTTTGTTAGGATTGTGTATTTCTCCCTACGATCCACAACTATCTTTCTTTGACTCTTTACAGCGTGTAACAAAAGACATCTTACTAAAAAACTTTACTTATAAACTTCATCATCACATCATACCATTCGATCGCACGCAAATAGAAAGAGAGCTAAGATGTGATAGCGCTGTATCACCTGTGGTATCACTGCGGCATGCTAACTATGCAGGTCGCAAATTTCGAACGACACGAATAAACGTAGTATCCACTCTAAACGCGTGTGAAAATATTTTCGAATACGGATTTCAAATTGAATTCGTATCAATGTATGCAATTCAAAAATATTTCTCGTGGAAATCCCTCGCATAGACAGCGCTCAATCCCACTTGAATATTTATTTAAAGTGACATTACGTAGAATGTGCGCCCTAACAATAGCGCGGGGGCTTATTCTGCGATTGTTACTGTACAATAGTGTATCTACTTTAGCGCTGCATTGTACTATGGACTTACTACGAGATGGAGCCAGGAGATTTAGAATTGCACTGAGATTGTAGAGCCAATCAACAATAGACTTAGTTTCATTGATCAGAGAATCTAGAAGTATGAAATGAACGGATAATGTTTAACGGAGATTCGATCGCAAATGAAAGATATTAATAAAAATTGAATTCGTGAAACAAAGGATGAGGATTCGACGCTCGGGGTTATGATTGATTTCATTCAATTTCGTTGTAATATCAAACTTTACTTACAAAACTGATAATAAGTACCTACAGAGTGTTTATTTAAATACGTTACGTATGAAAGTTGATCAGGTCCCATTGTCTGAAGCACGGGGATGATTTAGAAAATCGAACTGATCAACTTTCATTCACGACAAAACATTAACTGTTCCATACATTTGAGTAGAGTAAGTGTTGCAATTTTGTATTAAATTGCTGATTAATTTTCGCGACTTCGATCTTGGCTCCTTAGTGAAAGTTCAGTTTGATGACCTCACTTTTCTATAAGACCTTGTATATATTTTTCTCCCCTCCGGACGGAAAATGAAAATTTTTCCTTTTTCAAGTTGCCGCTTTCCATCTCCGTCGTGGAGAAAAATAGTATACTAACCTCGAACAGTAAATAAGAAACAAATTAAAGATTGAAAAATTTGTCTCGGGCGGGACTTGAACCCACGCTCTTCCAAACCGGGGAAACGTGCTAACCAATTACACCACCGAGCCCACAACCCAGAGAACGAACGAGCGTGGGTTCAAGTCCCGCCCGAGACAAATTTTTCAATCTTTAATTTGATTCGAAATAGCACAACATGGCTGTAACATGTTTATAATCAATAATATTAGTAAATAAGAAAGCCTCAGATCACATGTTTGTTTACTTCGGTTTCGCCTCGGTCAAGAGTTACATGAGATCTGAGACCTTTCTTACTTTCCTGCCCTCGCTGTGTAATCTGCAATGGTCTAACAAAATTAGCTGAAACTATTTTAAGGGGAGTATCAGACCATCAAAATGAACAACTTTCTCTATGGGACCAACATCAAAATCGCGAAAAAAAAATCTGCTGTCCCATACATTCGAGTCGAGTTAGGTTGGCAGTTTTGTATGGGACAGCTATTTTTTTTACGCGATTTCGGTATTGGTCTCATAGAAAAAGTTGTTCAGTTTGAGGGTCTCATACTCCTTTTAAAATAGTTTCAGCTAATTTTGTTAGACCTTATATTGTAGGTATAGGTACGTTGTTTGTTACGAAAGGTCTTGTAAGCAGCACTACGTCTTCAACATGAGCCAGGCAAGGGCACTACAACACGCGGGCACTCCGGACGACTCGTGCCGCCGCCCGGCGCGCCTCGCTTCCGTGCGGACGACGCTGAATATTCATGTGGCGCTCCTCTCCGCTCCGCAGCACTAACTAGCCTCCTACCCCCCGCCTCTCGTCACCTGCCTTACTTCACCCCTTCGCTATCCATCATTGAGGTATATCAAGGCTAATCCACTAGCAAAGAGAACGTAGCGTTTACCGTTTACCAGCGCTTGCAACGGTGGTGGTGTAGACTTTGACGTAAATAAATGTTATAAATAAGTTTCTGGTTCTCCTGTATCAGTCCAGACTTTTAATTATCCACTGCAACATAACATTCCTAGTGGTCGTGGGATGTTACAAAGCAGATAGACCTCGAGTCTATGGCCATATCGAGCACCTAACTAAGTTACCTAGTTTTAGTTTAATCAAGGTTCACTAATATGTAGTTCCCATCACAGAACAGAGAACCCGGCTTATGTCGGTGCAGCCCGTGTGCCATTGATAAGGTTCTGTTCTCTTTTATGACCCATGAAAGCAACCAATAAATGAATATGAATATGTAGTTGATGTGGTTCCCGTAGTGATTAATTGTTCAGTGGTGGTTCCCATCATACACTGTAAAATTTAAGACTGCGTGGAATAGAGAATGTGTTCAATGTCAGTTGAGCAGAATCCATACTGTGTTGAATCTCGAATAGGCGGAAAAGCGTTTGCGCTGAACTCAGATCAATCCGTTAGATAAGAGATAAGAGGTAGATATATTTACAATTACCACCCCATTTCCTCCTATGTCGTGTCTTTCGAAGTGCCGAACGAGGCGTCTCCATTACGCGCGGCAGCTCTAACATTTCCAGGTTCGTACTTGCCTCGAGCCGAGCCGATCTCTGTCGCGCGTATAAGGCGTATCAGTGCGTTGCGGGCTCAATTGCGAAGTAAGTAGGTGTATTGTGTCATGCATGAGTGCTCATCTCGGAGAACTGATCGTAGGTGTATTGTCTGCGCTATCTGCGATGTCAGATGTCACGTGGAGACGCAGGCTAAGGTTTCTTTTATGAGTGTTTTGTGGATGAAACGCTTTGCCGCCAATCACCACTTGACACGTCATTCTATCAATATGATAAAAGTGAGTCAACTGTACGCTTGCTACCATTCTAAGGTTTCAAACCCTGAAAATATTACGGTCATGAACACGGACCTGAAAAAAATACGGACATAATGTGACACTAAAAAGATGTGAAGCATGCAAGGTCCTACATTTTCGTTTGTTCTAAAAGGGATCTACACTCACACAGATGCACTGGCTCTAGGCGCAGGTCCGACAACCCGTCACCATTATGTACCGTGTGACAACACGCACACGAAAGAAATGGGTACTTCACTCGTGATTAGACGAGATTATAGCTTGGCCATAAAGTCCTGAACGTGGTGACAGGTGAAATTAAAATTTGAGTGTGGTGGTGTTGCTAGGTTATGCGTGATTTTGATGTTCTTGCGTGGAGGCAGCGCCCTCATTTAATTTCTACTCTTTTGGCAAGCTGTACGTCCGTCTTTTTTCAAGTCCGTGGTTATGAATGAGTTTATGCGTATGTGTCATATAAATGTAAGTATAATTCATTCCTTGACCCAAAGATCCCCCCCCCTCCCACTCCTGCAGTCCCCGCTCCCGCCTCGCCTCACTATCGTTGTATCAGAGCGACGATGCACATCCTGTTATCTACATCTTTATAGCCGCTCCGCCCGCGTTTCTATTAACTTCTAAATGAAAGTACCCTCACCTGGAGGACGTTACACTCTACAAAGAACGTAATTTTGCTAAGAACAGACTTCACGAGATTCGAACTAAACTGTAGATGGTGTTTAAAAACGTTTTCCCTTCTTCAGGCACAGTCTTCTTAAAACGACTTCTCTTCAAGCAACACCGCAAGTAAATGCGTGTTATTTAAACGTTCTCAAAAATATGGAGATCCCAATCATCAAAATCTATGAAGTTTATTTTTAGTAAACTACAAAGATACGTAGTAAGAGACATAGTCGGCTGCAAATATACGGTATTCGATAGGATTCTTACTAGATATGATCACGGTTTTTTCAAAGAATGATCAGACCATCGAAGTGAAAAACGACATCAAACGAAAAAGACATGTCGAAAAGAAAACAACTAAGCCTTAGAGCGACAGGAGCCGTGTTGCTCTAAGATGGGGCATGGGTCTTGCAAGCCATTTCAGAAACAGCTCTTATTTTTTGCGATTTCAACGTTGCCGTTGGTCTGTTGATAAGTTGTTTAGTCTGATGGTCTGATCATGTCCTTAAAAACCGTCAGCATATTAAGAAGGACCCTCGTGTTAGGTAAAGCTGCAGCCGACCGTACCTATACATACATAAATATGTGTTAAACAGAACAGTCGGTTAAGAACATGTTCATCTTGGTACCTACCTATATCGTGCACTAGCTTGGTGTACGTCACTACAATCTTTTCTTTTTACTTGGAATGTTATTGTCCTCATCCTGTTCATATAGTACTGCGGTTCTCAAACTTTTGCACGTGAAACGAAGATACTTTTACGAATTAGGAATTTATTTTTGTTATAGTTTATAACAAATGTTATGTTGTAGAGTTTCTGGCAGCTCCTTTGTGCATCGATAAGATGTTCCAATGCGGTGTTCGATAAAAAAATACGTCGTCGAAAAGTGGGTTTAACATTTGAATTGAATAAATATCTTTGAGTTTGAGTTTTAAAAAAAAACGTTTAATAAGGACAGCAAAGATTCAATTATGCAATAGCAAGAGTTTCGGTACTACTGGTAATAGTTTGAGAGCCTCCGCCGTAGTACAAGATCCGGCAGCGTAACAAGACAGTATGGGAACATAGCGAGCCTCTCTCAGCCTAGCAGTCACGATAAATAAAGCCTTTTCCCGTGTATATTGTACCAACATGTCCGCGCGAGTGTTACGCGATAAAAGCTTTTTTCATTTTCTTGTTCATTTAAACGGTTGTTAGTCGGATTGTCTCCTTCTCATCATGTATTATTTATCATGAATATTAAGGAGATATTTTTTAAATAACTTTCCGGCATTTTCTGTGTATAAATGTGTTCCAATAATATTAGTCCCTGACAATTCTGACTCAAAATATGTAAATTTTGCTTTCGTGTGTCTTCAATTCTACGTGTACTTATTGAACCTGTACAATTTCGACTGGTTACAATTTGTGCCCACGACTTTTCGAGCAGACGCTCATTTAGCATGTGAACATAATATGCACATATTATGAGTATTTCTTAGCATATCGATAGTTGAGATAAGATAAGATAAATATTCTTTATTTGCACACAAAGATGTTGTTAGTAGTAGACAGTTTTAGATCGCATACACGGGACAAAGTCGCGGTACCTATGGCATATGAATAGATAATAATAGTAGGTACTCTGTAGGTATAGAAGTGAACCTATGTTTAAACCAACACGAGATTGGTAGGCGTTTCTTGACATTTAACTATTCATATGCCTATGTTTAAACTTTAACACTCAGTTGCAGAAACGCTCATTAAAGGTTAATCTTCCATTAAATCTCTTGCTGTCACTTTTTGTCTTGTTGACGTAGTAAAAGCAAGACATTTTAAGATAAAGATAAGATAAATATTCTTTATTTGCACAACAAGAATAGAAAAAATACAATTTAAAAACAAGAATGAAAAGGGTACAAACGGCGGTATTATCACTAAAAGCTATTTCTTCCAGACAACCATTGAATGGAAGAACTGTTTACAGAGACAAATGCTGCGGCGGTGCACTAGTAGGTATCTAAATACCCGTCTACATAATAAAGAGGGAGGTTAAAGCAAGACATTTAATTGAGGTTTAACTCTAATAAGCGTTTCTGCAACTGAGTGTAAGGTGTTTAAACTAATAAGCTTTTAATTAATACATCAAACTCGAAAATGAAGATTGTATAACACACAGTATAATATTGAAGATTAACTGGTGCAGTTTGATGTTCTTAACAGTTCCTTGTTAGCCGTTGAATATAAGCAGGTTCCTGTGCCGGTGTAAGCCGCATACATCGGTAGCTTCAAGTAGCTTGTCTGAAAGCTGCTTTTACGCTTTACATTGTGCTGCCAATCGCATGCAATCTAAAGCACATCGACCGATCAGTTTCGAATTAACTTGAAACATAACACGTTCACGCAGCAATATGCTGCATTATTATCATCAGCCTGTAGCCCTCTATACAGGTGTTAGGGTAAACATACCCTGGAGGAAGATCTTCCCTATTCACCGGAGGAACCTCCCAAGTAGTTCCTCCATAAGAAGTTGGTTGTATTAGTTAGTATTTTATACTTTTTAGTTTGGAAGACAGTTTTAATTTCTTACTTTATGATTTTATACCAATAATGTTACACTATGTAATTTAATAGGTACTATATTTTTTTGTAATTGTACTTTGTATATTTTGTTTGGTTGTAGAAATTCTGGCCGCATCTTCTCTACAACGGAACACCTTCCCACGCAGTGGTTGATTCAAAAAATTACGTCAGCAAGTTATCACTATCTTATTTTGAATAAACAATTTTGATTTCATTTGATAACATTAATATGCTATCTTCGATATTTATTATCAGTACTTGTTCTCCAGAGCCAGTTAGTTTGACTCACCCTGTATAACATAATAACGTGAGAAGTAGTTATATGTTATTACAGTTCCACTAACCACGACGTGTCGGTCGTAGCTGCGTGCTACGAACACTCGTAGCACCGAGCGCTGTAGACGACGTCGTAGCACGCTACGAAACATTTGTTCCTATTCATTTTATTTACAAGTGTACTAATTTTTCATTTAATTCGATTTGCAATTCGATTTACATTTCCTCCTTGCTAGAACCCTCCTTGTTATAAGCTATATGAATAATTTTTTTCTTTTTGACATTTTTATTATTTGTTAGCAAATCCGCTATGATAACGCACATTATGTGAATATTTCAACTGTCTATAGTCATTCAAAAGTTACATTCACAGTTACATATTCACAGCCCTGCAGGTAGGACAGAAGGACGGACGGAAACGGTCAGCAGCTTATGATAGGGTCCCGTTTTCACCCTTTGGGTACGGAACCCTAAAAATTCCAATTTTCGGGGATTCCGGGCATAATGGTTATTGCCCATCTTTCATGATACATCCAATAGACATAACGTAAATTGGAATACAAAAAATCGTAAGCTACAAAATTTATCTTTATCTATGACGATAAACAACTTATTTGTAGCTTATGATTTTTGTAAATCATCAATAATCGTACCAATAACATTTAAAAAATCATTCAAATACCTAGTTAAAGGTTAGGGAGTGTAACAACGTTTACGCCTTTTGTGAGGGGACCGCTAACATCACAATCCTGTTAGAAAGTATCCCAGAGTACAGACGGTACAATAAGTTAACACAGTTAACGCGCACGGCGCCGGGCGGGGCGGGGCGGGGCGGAGCGGGGCCGGCCGGCGCGGGCACCTCGGGATCACGGGAGGTTAGTTGTCGACTCTTTATTACATTACAGTCGACGGCAGATCTTAACCAACAGCGCGGCGCCGGCGTGGCCGCGGTGCGGTGCGGCGAGGTGCGGCGCGACGCGGTGCGGCGCATTTCTGGCGCTTGTTATGATTTGTGTTACAATCAAAATCGAATACTACTCGATCCTACTATTCTAATAATCTTAACTTAAATCGTAAAAATCGTGAGGAATAAATAAGTAGCAGTTCACTTCATATAAACTCAAATAGCACTCGATAGCGCGATTTAAATGACACGTGGTCACAGAGGAATCTTCTGTGGCGTGGTGCCATCTCCATGTTCGCGCATCACGCAAAAACTACTGTACCGATTTTAATGAAACTTTTTTTTGTTTGATAGCTTATGATCTGGTATATAATTTGTGCGGACGAAGTCGCGGGAAAACACTAGTATTCTCATAAAACAGTCCCATGACTGATCAATCAATCAATCAATCAATCAATATTTATTGCTTTTTCATGTGGTTTACAAGATGTTCTTAAAAATATTTTACAAGTTCCTGACATGACCCTGTGAGGGCACAGCAAATAACAAATTTTAACATTACAATTTCATTGTATTTAGTACCTAGTTTATTAATCATTTAAACAATACAAAAACATTTATTTCTAAAAACATGCATTACAGTACAGATAATGGTTTGATTCTCAATTAGATTCCTGGAAAAAATCGACAGACAATGCAATTTTTTTCTGTATAAAGCGGTTAATTTAACTCTTTAATATCTGAATGCTGCGAAATGTTAGGTAAATTCTTTGGCGCTTTCCATGTTGGTTCCGTTGTGAAAGTTTAATTTTATTTGTCTAAATTCAAATAATTTATTTCAGACAAGATGACAATGTAGTGTTAGTACGTAGGTATACATTTAACTTAAAACTAGTGTTAGTAACAAAACAAGGTAAGAGCAGGTACAAAACGAGCAACTCCTCAAAAATGTATGCATTTAGTTTTTTTACTTATTTTCTACCTATACCTCTTCGTCGTCAATGCGCATTAAGTCAATAGATTTTTATTTGACGTACTTACGTTTTATTTCAGCTTCAAGATAGTGATTTGATTTCAAACTACCCTCTTTAAAAGTCCAAGTCTTAGGTCCAAGTAGAGTAGATTCGTGAAACTTCAGCTCAGCGTGCTAAGCAGTAGATAAACAAAAACTCATCAAGTTCGTTCGAACCGAGTTCCTGAATAAGTTAAAACTACTTAGAATCAGGCGCAATACTTACTAAAATATACGATAAAATAGGACGATATCGTTAATATGTCGTTTTAGGTTTAAAAGCAAAGTTCTAGGTCTGTTGGGGGCTTTAACGGCAACTTGACCAATAACTTGGTTTCACCATTAGATTTGAAATATGCAATGAAAATATGTTTTTTTTAACACAGGTAAGTTAATAGTTATACTTCAGCTATGTGCTACTACATTGGCATACAAAATTGTTAGTAAGCAAGCAACTGTTATTTATACAAAAAAATATTAGCCTCTGGTTCATTTATTTTTTCTTCCATATTATAATGATCGGAGAAAAAATAAATTTTCTACGCAACTATATACGCCTCTATTTATGTATTCCTAGGATACAATGCACTAATCAAGTAGTAGCGACATTGCGAACTAACCGTTCAGTAGGAAAACCAAAGTCACCGATATCGTCCGTCATAAGGTTTGCAAGTATAAGTAAACATGTTTAAACACCACAGTAATTACGAGTATGATACTGTATTCGAATCGGACACACACACACAAACGTGCTCGCTGCGTGTCAGATCTAAGCCCGGCTTGCGCCAACAAGTATTTAGGCTTAAACGTATTAAGTGATAGACAGACCGTCTTTCACATTGCTCATACAAATGACAGTGACAACATCATATTTAAACATGTTTAAGCCTAAATACTTTTTGGTGCAAGTCAGTCTAAGTGTGTAAGTACTCAAGCGAAGGTTGATCACGATTAGGCTTTGACTATTTATTATAAGGACTCGCCTTGTGGTAGCATTTCCCCTCTGTCACGGTATAAGATCAATTGATCATGTGCATTTACATTAAATTGTATACCTTATCACTAAACGTGACAGCCTATAATTGCGAAACAATAATTTCAAACTTAGAACGTTTGGGGTTCACACGAGACTACTTTTCAATATATTTAACATTCAAAATTAGAATCTAAAGTTATGGGGAAGAAAATCTAAAGTTGCGGATTGCATGTTACTTGCCCCCCGCAAAAAGTGGCAGAAATGTTTTGTTACCAGTCCTCATATAAGTAGTCAAAGCGATTAGGTCACTAATGTTAGCACCGTCCAATTAAATTTAAACCACATCGATGGCGATGCAAACAAAACATCAAGGAATAAATCGAATCATGCTATACATGATCCAACTAAAAACAGTTGGACCGTATTCTACAATGACGAGAAGGGAAGATCTTCCTCCAAAGTCATAGCGCTTCAGTGTCGCTACTTGTTGGTTAGTGCTACCGGTGGTGTGTGCTAACCGCCGTCGCATTAATTGTCTGACCTTTAGACAGAGCGAGGGCGAACGGAGCGGAGTGGAGCGAAGCGGAGCGGCCGCGGACGAGGGTCGGACGGAAGCTACTATTCTGCTCGATGGCGACCATCTTGAACGAGACTAGGTGAGCTTTCTGATGTTGTTTGAGGAATGAGGCGAACTCTCGGACGTTCGCGTTGAAAACTTTAAATGGAAGGTGCATCGGACGTCTCCGAATAAAAGATTGGTTTTTGTTTCTCTCTTTATTGAGCAGTTGAGTACATAGCTGGCGCGTTCTCAGACTCACACAAATGTGTTTTTCCTGAGACTGCGTCCGGCTTTAGTTAACCGACCTGTAGGTACTACAGCACCAATTTCGAGGCGGTTTCTCCTATTCGATAGTCCAGCTTAAAACAGCGGTACTTTTTACCCGACTGCGAAAAAGAGCTAGTCTTTTACTAGCATATAAACAAATTAAAATTTATAAGCGCTGGAACCAGTCTGCTATTTAGACCTTACACCATAAAATCCGTAGTATGGAATACCAGAATACGGCCTAAGATCTAATGGAGGCGTGTCGGCCTGTTAGCAGTTAATGATGCGACGCGTGCGGGGGAGGAGGGGGGGGGGGGGTCTATCAGCCGAACTGCGGGGCGGATCACACACTCTTATCAATTAATGGAACCGTCGGCCGGTCGGGCGTGCTCTGTCAATTGGCGATAATCGCGGATTAAATCCGTACGCGGCGCTGTAATCGAATCGAGGGGCATTTTCAGCCACTGGCCACTGCTGTGCTGACACGATCACGCTCGAGTTATGGACGCTGTCTCAGCGTACTGCGGTTTTGTAAACGTATTTCAATTTTATTTTGTTTGCCATTTCGTACCTACACAATGCGCAGACCACTGAAATACTTATATCGTACTAACACCAACGAATACGGATTTTTTAAAACTTTAAATTCATACATATGATTTCTATAAAATACCTGAATATCTTGGAGTAACAAAAAACGAATTGCTTCTTCCAATGATACCCAAAAAAAACTTGATGTAGGTATGTACACACGGTGACACATCAAGCGATACAAAACCAACATAGGCTGGCCTCGCGTATGATGCATTACATATGATGCATCTGTGATCTGTTTATGTGCCTAATAAATAAATAAATAAATAAATATAACGTCGCGCAGCCAGCTTATGTTGGTTTTGTACAGCTTGATGTGTCGCCGTGTGTACTCTAAGTTTAGCATAGTGCTTTCTTCTATCGAATACATTAACCGCGACTTCGACCGCACAAATTATTTGCCAGATTTTAGGTCAAATCAATAAGCTTTCAAACAAAAAAGTTTCATCAAAATCGGTTTAGTAGTTTTTGCGTGATGCGCGAACAAACAAACAGACAGACAAAATTACTAAAAAGGTTGATTTCGAGTCAGGGATACCTAAAACTACCTAAAACCTTCGTAATTTGTAAATATCTTCAATGTACAGACACACTTCAGTTACAGTTTTATAATAGTTTAGATTACATAAATACACTCCTGACCATACCCTTTCATGGTGGTCAGAAACCCCGCTACAGCTGCCAACTTTATTTCAAGTGTACAGTAATAGACTTTATCCCACAAAACACTGCAAGAAACATTATCCCGTAGTCACCTCGTACGTACTCGTATGGTACTCACGGCAGGAAATGGGGCGGTCCGTTCTAAGCCACTAACACTCAGTTTCAGAAACACTCATTAAAGTTAATCCTCCATTAAATCTCTTGCTTGTTACTTTTTGTCTTGTTGACGTAGGAAAAGCTAGCAAGAGATTTAATAGAGGATTAACTTTAATGAGCGTTTCTGCAACTAAGTGTTAGCATAGCAATTATTACGACTATTTATTATGGTTTATTGAACTGTTCCTATGTCACCATCATGTCGTGTTATTGTTTCCGTGTTGTAGCGGGCAATTAATTGTCCCCGATAGCCTCCGGACTCCGGTCGGCAGCGGGCCGGTCTAGCCCGGTCCGGCCCGGTCCGGCTCGGACTGCTCCGGTTCGATCGCCTCTACATAGATATTAACGCGGTGATTTCCCGCGAGAGTCGCGATTTAATAAGCTGAAAAATGAGCCCCAGCCCGCGATGGTTCCGCAAATTGAGAATAGAATCAAAACTGAATTGATACTTACATTATTATTTCATACAATTTTTATTGGACAAGAGCGGTTGTTAGTTAACTCTAAATTGAATACATTATATTATATTACAGTATACATGGTGTAAACTTAAATATGTTACATACTTACTTCGGACCATCAAATTGAACAACTTTCACTCGATAAAAATTATGGTACTTAGGTATCTTTATCTTTGGACGCGTTTACGTCAAAAATGTAATGGTCTTATAACTCGACAAGGGAGCAACTCGTTAGCCTTCACTTCAGCAGCACGTGCTGTGCTGCTCGTACGAGGCGAGGGCATAAGCGAGGGGTTGTAAAATTGTGTAAAACTGACGATTTACTCGCGGACGTGCCCGAGCGTGGCGCGCGCGTGTCTGCGCGGCACGTCGCCGTCCGTCGTGTCGTCGCGGCGTCGCGAGCAATCGGTCACGCGCCGTCTGCACTCAATGTTTCTGATTGTATGTCGTGGCCATTTGGCTTGTAGGTACTATAGTCCAATCATTTTAGGGTAGTATGCAAATTACGGTTGACAAATAATCTAAGACCGGAAAAAATTAAACCTAGATTATTTGTCAACCGTAATCTGTATACTTTACCACACTGCAAATTTTCAGCGATAGATGAATTATTGTTAGGGTGTCCATACAAGGAAACTCTAAAATGACTGGACTACTAGTTCGCTGGATGGCTATGTGGTTACTGAAATGGCACTAATAAATTGGTAATATTCTTAAAAACAGTCAGGTTAATGTAAACTGGTGTAAGTAGAAGGGACGAAAGGCAAAAGTTCGCTACCTGCTCAGGACACCATAATCATTTTAAAGTGAATGCTATTGTTGAAGAAAGAGAAACATAATTATCTGTCTTGTCTGCTTTTATTTAATTGAGTTGTAAATAACTGACTTCAAAGTTCGGCAAAACTTTAAAGAAAACGCGACATTGTAGAAAAAACGCGGTTGCCTTTTCTTAGGTACATAAGTACAATATAGCCTCAAGTGTATACCGAAGGCACTTTGGACGAAATTGGCTAGCATTCGTCTCGAATGTGCCTCAATGTAAATGACAGTAAATTACTCTTCGCACGCGCCTCACGCTCCCTGATAATGTGTATTTCTAACGCGCATTATGTATGGCGTGGACCTCCTGCACCCGGCCTATTTGCTGCAGCCGGCGTCGATGGAGCGACGGCACCGGCACCGTGCGGCGCACGACATGTCGCACACGCGACACGTCCGCGGCCGACGGCGGCCGGGCGTGCGACCGCGCGACCCGCCTCGCATACTGATGGGATGTCACACATCAGCGCTGATCCCCTCATATCGGCCAGGGGATTTAACATTACATTATTCTTTAGCACAGGTTATGATGCAAGAAAAACGTGACCTAAAAACTAAAGAATGAATCAGGTGCTCTTTGTCCCGCGCGTGAAAGTCGACTGTCGAATGGACAATAGTGTCAAACAATAATATACAGGATGTTCACTTAAATGCGTTATACCTATACTTCAGGGGGTGCGTCAGACCATCAAACTGAACAACTTTTACTGAGGGACCAAATGGGAAATCGTAAAAAAAAAATACGCTGGAACATTTTGGTCGAGTACCTTTGAAATTTTCTATGGAACGGCTGATTTTTTCGGCGATTTAACATTTGTTGTTGGTCCGATCGTAAATGTTGTTCATTTTGATGATCTGAAGCACCCCTTTTGTAACGCAGTTTTTCATACCTTATACACCGGTGTACAAAACTGTTGAAATAAAAATTTTCACCGGCCGCATATCGATAACAAACTGTTCTGCAGTTTGGTGAATTTGTATTTTATTTACAGCACTGCAGTAGTAAGTATAGTGTGAAGTTAAATGCATAAGTTATGTACCTACTTGCATGACAACTTGCTAACCCATTCAAATAATTTTTTGTATGCCTACGTTATTAGTTGTCGTAGGTACGGGCTTTTTAATTATATCAATGGGAGGTGTAATAACTACGATCGTGAGTTTATGTGTATACATATTTCTAAGCTTTGGCGTACACATGAGGTATATACAGGGTGCTGACGTTTTATTAAGAGAGTGATCAAAACATCAAACTAAACATCTTTCTATTTAGGATCAACATAAAAATCGAAAAAAAAATAATTGCTGTTCCATTTATTTGGTTCTAGTAGGTTTGCTGATTTGTATGAAACTTTTTATAATTAGCTGATTGCAATACGTATGACGTCACCAAACACTTCGACACCTAATATAAATTCAGCCGCGTGTCTGAGAACACTTGCCTCACCTCCGCTTGGAGCAAACGAATCTATTTGCGTTCCGACACTTAGAACACTGTGTTGTGTACCTGCCAATCACCGTACACGTAGTAGTAGGTACTAGAGCCTTAGAGAGATCTACGGTAGCGCAACCCAACTCTGCCATAAACGATCTCTGGCATTGGCTCTCTAATAGCCATGCTTTTTCTTATTATTACTGTCTCCTGTTTTCAATGGAATGGAAGGAAGTCGGATATTTTTTTACCTACTCCTCCTATCTATGATTAATTGATTGCGGGTTCCGCTACAGATTAGATTCATCCCCCGGGCTCGCTGGACTTCATTGTCTAGTGTTGTGAATGGTCGCTGCTGTTGATCCTGATTTACAGGAGTTACAGCGGTGGGAATGTGTGGTGGGCTTATGCCCAAAATAAAATAAAAAATCTATGGTCATTTGATGTAACATTTTTTACAATAATTTACAATAAGCATAGAAAGATGTTCCGCTTCCAAATTCAATCTATTTTTAGTAAACACCACGTATATATTAATTTGATTGTTTTTCATGCCGTTCTAAGAACAATGAAGAACAGGTTTTTCTTTGTTTTAAATAGCTTTAAAATAATAATTTTATTAGAAGCCTTTGCCCAGCAAAGTGACATTGAACAGGCTAAGTAAGTTGCAGGTTCAATTCCGTCCCATACAAAAAACGTTAAATCCTTTATTTAAACACTGAGAGAAGATACCTACTCATATTCACAAACCTATCATAAAATTTGAAATATCATGGAAATATGTAAAGCATTCACAATCATTGACTGACATACGCTTTTTCTTTGTGTGACGTTTAAATACCTAAAAGGTAATAGCTAACTAACAGTCCCCTCAATGAAATAGTTTCCACGTCTGACGTAATCGATAATGTTTCATTTAACCGAAACAAGAGATATCTGTGAAATGAAAGGCTCGCAGTACACGAATATTAACAATTCATTTCCGCCGCCCGACGAGGCGGAACGAGCCGGCCGTTGACAGCCCGTTCAAAACGCGTCCAATTCGAGTCAAATTAACGCGGCCATAGTCCCGTCACTGTCACACCGGCGTTGAGTCATTCCGAGCATTTAGCTGCCAGTTGAGGTAATCACGTAATAGGCTGGTCAATTTACGAAAAATGAATTTCTTAATTAGTTCCGGGTCAAACCGTAATGTAACTGGTCTATAAGGTTCCATTCAGACGAAACAAAACAGTAACAAAAATGTTGCCGGAAAGGAATTTGTATAAAAAACGCGTAGTTCCATTCATACGCACGATATTATAATTGATTGCGTTATGTTTGCTATAGCTCAAGCGAGCTATGGAGAGAGCTATGCTCGGTGTTTCTCTGAGGGACCACATCAGAAATGAAGTGATTCGTCACAGAACTAAAGTGGCTGACATAGCTCAGAAAATTAGCAAGCTGAAGTGGCAATGGGCTGGTCATATCTGCCGAAGAACTGACAACCGATGGGGTGTCAGAGTTCTGGAGTGGAGACCGCGAACTGGTAGGCGTAGTGTGGGACGCCCTGCTGCCCGCTGGACAGACGACCTAAAAAAAGTAGCGGGGAGCGACTGGATGAGGAAGGCCGAGGACAGAGTTTTGTGGCGCGCCTTGGGAGAGGCCTACGTCCAGCAGTGGACGATGATAGGCTGATGATGATGATGGTTGCTATGTCGTTACTGAGTATTCGATACCAACCACACGCAATATTAACTCCTATTATGTATTTTACGATAGATCTAACACATTATAATGAACACTTACACTATAAAGCTCAGGCCACACAGAGGCGGTCCTGCGGGAAAGCGGGCCGGGGGCGGACTTGCGGCAAGCGAATATCTCCGAACAGCGAAACTCGGACATGACCTTTCCACCACACCATACACTACAAAACACACAAAAATCTTTGCTGGTCCGCAGATATTCGCTTCCCGCAGAACCGCCGCCGGCCCGCTTTCCCGCAGGACCGCCTCTGTGTGGCCTGAGCTTAAACGATTACTAGGACAGGAGCGGGGGCGTCAACGTGGATTAAACTATCTCTACTAGTGTAGGTACGCAAATAAATCGACTACATCGCAACCACGCATTATTTGTACCGTTTAAAGTTTAAACAACTTCCCGGCGATATTTTTACCGCTGCAGTGTGGTTGTGGCTAGTCTTATTAGATGCTAAAAGCTGTAGGTCTGTGAGACCCACCCGCCGGTCTATCAGACCCCGTAGCCAACCGCCGGGTCTGTGGGACCGAACGCGGCGCTATTATTAAAAGTTTCAAACAGCATCATCCGCTGGGAGCTGTACAGCTGTTCTAATTGACATTCATTACTATTGTCTGTCAGGCTGTCAGGTTGATTTCTCCGCGGGTACAATAATATCTTGTTTTACAATGCTAGTCGGAAGATCAAAGGTAAAAGAATAAAATTTCAAACCGACGCCAAATAAAATCGTTCTTCTTTGCCGTACACATTGATATCTTACCGTACAATATAAGTAGACATATTATATTTTACACACATTTAGTAATTATTTTTACCTGCATAATAGTATGCATAAATTCACGACCACAATCCCTTGCGGTGTGGTTATAAACTTTTCTGCAACAACCAACTGTAAAGCCACGTAAATTCACGTAATAATAAATGTAGTACTGTTAATGTTTTTTCTTCCCTCCCGACGGAAAGCGTCGATTCTCGTCCCGCTGCGCTAAACGAATTTGTCGCTTTCCACCTCTGTCGAGAAGAAAAATAGTATACTAACCTCGGACAGTAAATAAGAAAGCCTCAGATCACATGTTTGTTTTTCTAAGCCGGAACCACAGTGATTTTAAAATAATTCATTCATTTTTAAAATATTGCAGTACACAAATATACAAGGTGTTACAAAAATACAAATAAACCTTTAAGAGGGTGGTGTATACCATCAAAATGAACAACTTTCACTATGGGACCAATATCGAAATCGCGAAAAAAAAAAATGTTCCATACTCTACAAATCGACTAGAGCTAAAATATGTATGGGATATCAGATTATTTTTTTCGCGATTTCGATGTTGGTCCCATAGAGAAAGTTGTTCAGTTTGACGGTCTAGACAAGAGTACCCTTAAGAGTTTTAAATATTTATTTTTACTTGTGAAACACCTTAAATAGAAAGTTTTCTCTATTTGCAGGTACATCGCAGCCTAATATAATATTACATACATACAAACATATTGTCACGCTTGTCTCCCACAGTGAAGTAGCCAGAGACAAGGTCACCTGCTACGATCCCAATAGATCTCTTTCGCTTGCTCCACATTCATTAGTCTTTATGGTGTAACAATAAAGAATCAGAGATCTTTAATATAATTAAACTGCGTCGGTAATAATTCTCTGTTCAGAGGCGGGTACATTGCAGGTACAACGTAGGGACTCAAAGGCTTGCTCGTTCCAGACGGGAGGGAGTCACGGGAGTGGTATAATATCCGGACCGCGGTGACCCTTTCTTTTAAACTGCTCGCCGTCCTCAGCTGACGGTCGCCTGTGTTCTTATTTGAATACCTTTTGTTTCACCTACACGCACACAGACACATTTAGTAATGCACACAGACACACTATGCGTGTGCTACTGATATACAGGGTGGAAACTACGAATAAGAATATAATATTATAGAAATGTAAATCAAGCTCAAAAAGTGGCATCAAAAAAACCGTGTTCCGTGTTCTAAATTTGTTTTTCAAAAACTGTACTAGCCGCCTATTATGTGAATTTTGTTTAGAGTTACTCTTCTACACTCTTGTATAGTTATTCTTATTCGTAGGGTGGAAACGATAAGTGTGTCGAGGTGATTATTTCGTTAAGTTTAAAGAAATAACAAAATTTTAACCTTATACATATACCGTCCTTCTTAATATGCTGACACTTATTTAAGGGGATGATCAGACCATCAAACTCAACAACTTTCTGGACGGACCAACATTGAAATCACCAAAAAAATATCTGCTGTTTCATACATAATACAGCTTTGTCTACAGGGTATTTTTTTTTATTTATAATTAATGGACCTCTTGCTTGTGCGTTAGCACCGCATTTCCACCAATGTCAAGTGTTTTAAATCTATCCAATCTCAAGGTTTTTTTTTGAGTAAGAACAAGTGTTCGGGGCAAACCCTGCAACGTGACTCCAACTGGGTATTTGAAATCGGATGTCTCGACACAATCGTTTTATCTACATTATTAATCATGGATTTCCGCAAAGTAACGCCTGATTCAATTAATTATGCATGTTAATGTTAAATAATATAAACATATTTCTCCTGGGCACACTTAGTTTCCGCGCTGTATGTGTCGGCGCGACCGAGCGGAACAAGAGGCACGGGATAACGGATGAAATACTTACGTTTATTGCTGAAAAGGGCTTCGGCTGTAAAAAGCATAGTTCATACTTCACATATAATACAACGTTTTATTCGATTGTACATAGATAAGCTCACAAATTTATTCTCTCTTCGGTTAGTCTAGAAACTCTACAACAACGGCAAGTATCTTAATTTTTCTATTTAAAAATGGAATGGTGTGCTGAATGAAAGAACTTGATCCCCATAGTCGCCACGTATCATTGGATGAAAAAGGGATGTTTAATTCGAAGCCGGGATAGCTGTATAGCTAGCTGCAATAAAGCACTTTAATAACAATTATGCAACATTAATAAATACAAAGGTCCGAATAGCCTTAATGATAGCACTACTACTGAAAAACAGATATTCTGAATATGGTATATTTTAATCTCATTTCCACTGGCGAATATTAGTCGTAAACATACGATGCTATGCTATGGGATATTGTGATGATCACACTTTAACGACAAGTAATTTAGCGCCGTGTGCTAGCTAATAACGCAGGAACCCACGGTAACAGAGGAGAGCACGTGTAGTGCTCTGTGGGACGGCGCTCTGCTCGGAGCCAATATAAATTCCTCGCGGAGCTACGACGACGCGCTCGTGCCACAGACTACTACAGTAACACACAGTACGCTATCTGCACAAAAGTGGAGCTAGAATTCGCTGTGCATGCGCCGTGCACACGCGCGTACAAAGACATAACTGGAAGACAGGCTAAAAATGTGATCGAAGATAATAATAAAGTGTGTATACATGTCATCCTCTGTACCAGGTTCCATGTTCGAGATAACCGGCCTCTACCGGTGAGGGTGCGCGAGCTGGATAGCAGGTCTTCGTATTTCAAGGTCCGAGCTCCCGCCGCTCACCTGAAGAAGTTCAAAATGATTCTGTCGAGTCGATGGCTATAGTAGATTACACACCGAGGGCAGGAAAGTATTTTTATTATTAGGGTCGTTATTGTAACACGTCGACCATCGCTGGTCCTTTGTGTTCGCCCCGAGCTCACTCATATTTTACGCATACCTCCGAACTTGTGGTATTTTCTTTTCATTCTCGGGAATGCAGGTTTCCTCACGATGTTTTCCTTCACCGCCGAGATAGTTTATCATAAATACAACCTTACATAAATTCCGAAGAACTTAGTGGTACAAGTCAGGAATCGAACCGCCGCCTCATGATTGAGGCGCAAGCTCTCTTCCGTATGGGCTATCATCGCTCAGCAGGAAAGTAAGAAAGGTCTCAGATCTCATTTGACCGTATTTTGAAGTAGGTAGACTAGAAACTCATTGGAGATTATAATACTCATATTAGCGCACATCGCTCCTCAACGTCGCCCCGTGTAAAAGCGTAAGTTGGACAACTGGACATGCTAAGAATGTGTTTGTACTGTGGCTACCCGCTAGTAGCGTCGGCTCGCGTGGCTCCGCGCTGCGTGACGTCACGGCCCGGGGCTGCCAATATCGCGCACTCACTCCCCGCACTAATTGCGACATGAGAGCGCGCTACTATGTCTGACATGTCATTTTGTATTACTAAGGCAACGATGAAAAAGCTCTCTTTTACAAGATACGTGCGTTAATTTAAAGTAGAATGTTTATTGCGGTATCTGATGTACCGTACTTGTACAAAACAACCTATTATAGTAAAACTTAAGGAGGTGCTTCATACCATCAAACTGAACTACTACTAACTAACTAGTCGACTACCTAAGATTGAATGTCTCTAAAGGTGTACGCACATTTATCAGAGGCGAACGAGCCGAAGGAGGCGAAAGAATCGAATTTTAGAATTGATTGTATGAAGTTCTATGACACCTCGCACACTTATCCGCGGCGAATCGGACGAATCGTCAGAAGAATTAATAGGAAATTTGTTTTGTTCTTCGCCGCGGATAGATATGAGGACACCCTTAGGGTCAGCTCACATCTAGCGGGAAAATGCTCGAGCAGTTTTGATTAAACAATAGATAATGAACCCGATAACGATTGAAATAGAGGAGAAAATAGCATGCAGGATATAACGCGAACACACGTCACAGGAATATTATCTCTAGCACGCTATTTTCAACACTATTTACAATTTCATTGAGTTCATTATCGTGTGGGCAGCAAGTCCTGGTGTCAGATTATTCAAACCGACAATTACGGCATCTGACGTGTTTTTTTTTAATGTAACCACTACTACCACCAGAGTTAGTAGCCGGGACCAATGGCTTCACGTGCCATCCGAAGTACGGAATCATCTTTCTCTGCACTGAATTATTATTATTTTACTAGCCCATTTCATCCCACTGCTGGGCAAAGCCATTTTGCCACTAGATGTGCGCTGACCCTTACTCCTCATACTACTACAAGGTCCATTTTCGTTCGCTATAATAATGTGACGTTTTGTTTTAAATTTCAATCAACTTCAACCTTAGAGCTACTCATTAGCTAAGGAGTTTGTCAGATAGACTACCTTCCTGGCCGACTGTACCGTCGAGTGAGGTTTTTATAATTCTTTCATAAAACTTTGCTTCTTTTTGGTGAATGTACAGCTCAGGTTAGTTGGTGAATTCCCTCGTGTAAAACTAAAGCTCAAAATTATGCTGTTTTAGTGAGATAGACGAGCTGCAGGATTTTGTTTTATGATCAAATTTTTTTTTAATGGGGCTTTTAACTCAGATAAATTACACGCTTTTTAACCACACAGCTAGGTATGTCAGTACCATCGTGCTTCTCTCGCATGTAATAAAATGTGTGATTTCTTAGTAAGAATGTATTACAGAACCACACCCTGGACAATATAAACGGGCTCACACGGACAAGAAGAGGTTAGCATTAATGTAATTAAACGAGTGAGAGTGAGAAGACTACACAACTGCTTATTTGAACTTTTAACTGATTTCCTTGGATTAGAAGGCACCACAGTGACATAACGAAGGATAAGCCAGTCAAAAATAGGTATACCTACTAAAACGATATAGTTTAGTAGAGGTGAGGCGGCTCTGAAACAGTCAAGGTCGTTCGGTCAGGGAAACCTCTTAATGAATAACAAGACTTCTTGAACAACTTCTTGAACAAGAGTCTAGAATCTTGAATATTTCCTTTTAACAGATGTTGAGAACAACAGTTGCAATAATGTTCAAACTAGTAGATTAATGTAGCCACACCTGTTCAGATAGTATACTAAATGATGTATAAATCATGCGCCGCGTCTCGGTGCGGTGCGGTGCGAAGCGCAGCGCGTGGGGCGTGAGGCGTGAGGCGTGAGGCCGGGACGCACCTGTCGCCTTGATTCATACGTTTAACAACTTACTTTAGTTACTGAGTTCGTGAATTCACAGAACGCAAATACATTATACCCGGAACCGACGAGCAAGTGACGCAACCGAAGCAACTTATGGATGTTGAAGTCATGACAGTTGTTTGTTAGAATAATACCTATTGCCTTACCAGTACAATTGAGAGATTGTGTAGTAGAATATTGGAATAAATAGGAAGTGTCGATTAATTGTCTCTGCCTTCCCCAGTGATAAAAAGGAATTGAATATGAAGTACCTACGTGTGTTTGAATTAGAATAATCCCTAATTACCACTAGAGTAAAATATCATTGTCTAAACAAGACATAGAGAGATCTTGTAGTAGGTAAGATATTGTAATATTGGTGTCGATCAGTCTCTGCCTTCCCTAATACAAAGGCGTGAATATAATGTACGTTTGTTTGAAAATACACCCTTTCCATGTGATTCTCAACTTGTTTCTTTTTGCGAGAGTCTTCCGAAGCGAAATTATTATAAGAGACTAGTGTTTACCCGCGACTTCGTCCACACAAATTATATACCGTACCAGCTTTTAAGTCAGATCATAAGCTATCAAACAAAAAAAGTTTCATCAAAATCAGTTCAGTAGTTTTGCATGATGCGCGAACAAACAAACAGACAAACAAGCAGACAAATTTTCTGAAAAAGGTGTATTTCGAGTCATACCTAAAAACCATATCGTAATCTTTTTTGCAGACACACTTCCGTTACAGTTTTATAATAGTTTAGATATGATTTGCAGCTGTGTGTGTGAATGGCTAATATAGCCTATGTGTGTGAACTTTTATGGCACAGTCTCAATATCCATGCAGTTGTTTGACTGCAGATGCTGATGCTCTGCCTAATTGTTCATTTTGTAAGTTTTTGTCAAAAACTAGAAGTTAAAATCATTCCAATACAGTTTAATGCAATTTTATCTATGGTATAAGTGTTTTACTTAATTTTGTAAATAAAAATAAAATTTTAAATAAATTTGTTGGTACCAGTGCAATGTGAATACAATATATCTGCTAAGAGCCTTACTACTGCTCGCATGTCGCATACATATACTTAGGTATGTAGAAACGAGAAGTTATTGTAGCAAAGCTTCTGACTACTCTTACAGTGGGGTTATGTTTTTATCTACATCTACATTATTTTAAATGCATGCTTCAATATCGAGGCATGTATTGTACCCACTGTCCATTACAAGTGGCGACGGGCTCACCCCCCGTCACACTGGACAGAGTTTCAGTAATACTAGTGAAACGTGGATGCTCTGAGGTTTCAGAATACCTCTGACTACCCCCTCGGGGAATATAGACGTGAGCATATGATTTTAAAACTGTAACAGAAGTGAGTAACTACATGAGTATGTACATTGAATATATTTACAAGAAAAAGTTTACTTTATATCGTGTTCATGTGTACCTGACACCAAATCGCAGAATTTTACATTTACTGTCTGTCTGTCTGTTTGTTTGTTTATTCGAGCATCAATAAAAACTACTGGACTATAAACAAACAGAAACAGGAAGATCAGACTTAAAAACGAACGAGTAATTGTAGTATATTTTATTTTGCATGACGGGAGTTCGTGCGGACGAAGTTGCGGGCTAAATCTAGTATAAGTATGTATAATATAAACTCAGCTAGTTGAACTACTATTAAAATAGTTTCACTTTAATGAACTTTGAGTATTAAAACTAACTTCTAGGTAAAATACAAACTACGGGGTGTCCTATAATAGTTGTTAAATATATCATAATTATTTAAAATTATGCGCTATGTAGTGGTCTCGAGGTTGTATTTCGACTAAAGATATACAGAATGTAAAGAGAGTAACACCTGTATTACATTAAAGATTTTAGATACGTATTTCAGTTTTGTACGAAACAGCTAAATAATTTTTTCTCAATTTCAGCTTTGCTTCTATAGTTAAGTTGTTCAGTATGACGGAAGGTCTAAGTCACCCCTTTCAATAAGATCAACCTTTCTGTCACAACCTGTAGATAAGGAGAAAAACTATTATTTAAAATTGTAGTTAGATGATTGATTGAAATTCGAGATCAATGAACTAGCGAGATTCAAACCTGGACCACAGAACACACCGAACACCAAGAAACAGTACTAATACCTACGTATATAAACGGACATTCCCCGCCCCCCAAACTCTGACCTCACTCCCCTCGGTGGTACGGGAGGTGACTGACAGTAGGCAGTAGTGAAGGTAGTCCTCTCGCACTCAGTTGACCTGTGCTACGTATTCTGGTCAGTGTGAGCGGGTTCGCATGAAGTGTCCACGTTGTGCCTGAACCCTCATGATTGAAAGTATGTACATACATACATACATACATTTGCTCACGCCCACATGTCTCACTACTGGGGTAGGCAGAGACAGTAGATCGCCACATGCTACGATTCTGACACACATCTCTCGCCTCCTCAACATTCATAAGTCTCTTCATACAAGCTCGTCGGTTCCGGGTACATTTTATTTGGCTCTTCTTCAGTACGCATCCGATTTGGTCAGCGTACGTGCACCTAGGGCGACCCCTTTCTACCATTCCATTCACACATGCCTTGTAAATTTCATACGTCAACCTACTTTCGTTCATTGCCACATGGTCAACCTCAACATGCCTTTTTCAATCCATGTCACTAAATCTTTCACAAATAAATGATTCTTATTCTTCTTTCAGAGCACATCTCTCTCTAATCACACTATTCTGTAACCGGTCCTTCAAAGTCACACCATACATACTACGCAGGGAGCGCATTATCTGCAAATGGGACCATTTGGGAAATAGTGACCAGTTGTAAATGGGACATACTGGTGCTAATCCATTTCAACAGAATTTATTCTACATGTATTCTACGGAGCAAAAGCGCAGCTCCGGTCGGTTCGCTTCCATAGTAAAAGTTGTTCAGTTTGATGGGTAAACTCTTAGTTTAACGTTGTACTACAAGTGTTAACGTGATATCATTATAGTACATTACTGCAGCGGCCAGCAAAGGAGGCATTGATGGACGAACGTGTAAATGTGAGCAGAGGCGAAGCCGAGGCATTCTTACGTAAGTCCATCAATGCCTATTTGTGGCCAAGGCTTGTATAGTGCTTTTCTCAAACAATGCGCGGAAATTTATATATTAATAATATTTCCAAGCATGTTTGAGAAAAAGAACTTAACACCCTATAATAGATCGACCACCGCCGCGGCTTCAAGTTGTAATCAAATTTATAAACTGTGGAGCCCCGTAGCTCGTAGCCGGCTACGCGGCTACGGCGTAGACCTTCGTAGCGTCCGGAGACCCAACTATTTAGAGATAAGTTTTAGTACAGCGCAGAGAGCTCGGCGGCGCGTTGCGGAGAGGTGTGGACTCTCAATCTTCAGGTCCGGGTTCGAATCCGCACGGACGACATGCCACGTACCAATTAGTTTTTCTAACTTATGTACGTATTACCGACTGCTCTAAAATGGTGAAGGAAAACATCGTGAGGAAACCTGCATAATTATGTAGAAGAAGAAATTCTGATACGTATGTGTAGTCTACCAATCCGCATTAGGCACGCGTGGTGCACTAACGCCCAAACACCCTCTTAGAGGGTAGGCCTGTTCCCTGCAGTGGGACGTATATAGGCTGATGATGATGAATTAACATGTAGTTGATACGTTTTAAGATACTATTTTTAGACAAGTTTACCTGAGTATGTGAGTTTATTACAGTTATCATGTTAAAAAAAAATCGTTAAAAAAAGAAAAGGTGACGTCTCGATCCTGCTTAGAATAAGGGTTGAACTACACCACACAGCACAGCATCGCATTTTTCCGTCGTTCCATCCTTTTCTGGCGCTCAGGTACGTCATTTGCTAGAGCATAATATAAGAAAGACGGAACGCGATCGCACGCGGCGTGCTGTGTGAGTGACAGAAAAGGATGGAGTGACGGAAAAATGCGATGCTGTGCTACGTGGTGTAGTTCAACCCTTAAACGTCTCATTAGTTCCCTTGGGTGCCGTTCATTTTGTATCTAAATATTAATACTAATGCTGATCCTCTCCGACCAGGCCCTGAGTCTAGTGTGGGATCACAGCTTAACACTTTTATTGTATTATCTATACAATGTGTTAGGTATAGGTAATCTAAGGTTGTTAATTATAATCATTAAGAGTCCTGAAAACCTGTATCACGCGATGGTTCAATAAATATTTTGTATTTTATATTTTTATAAATTGAAGTAAACATTCAGCGGTCTTGAACATGTTCTCAGATAACATTCGCGAGAGTGAACATGTCTTATTGTCAATCAGCATCTAATACGAGACGTAATCTAACCGTACAAGGACGTACGAGTCCAATTCGAAGCCTCAGCGGAGACACAGAGAAATATATTTTGCCACTCTAAACAGAAATCTGCTAATTCAGATAGAAACGTCTAGTCAGTCGAACTTACCAGAAATTTACTTATTCAATTAGGACTATCTAGTCACTCTAATAATAAATTTTCTAGGTTTACTAGAATTTTCAGTAGTGTAATAATACCATCAATCAATAAACGTTACCGTTTGTGGGCCTAAAAAATTCACTCCTTCGGCCCAATTCGACCAAACGCGATTAAATTTTATTCTTAGAATAAGTCGCCGGTTACTCTAGAGTACCGTACCGTAGAGGCATCCATATTTCAAGTAATGCATTTTTAACATAATTTTCCCTCGTACCTAAAGCCTCACCTCGCGTTTCCTTGTGGTATTTCTAATAATTCTGAATCTTTTGACTCCATCTCAATGTCTGTCTCTATAAATGAAACAACATAATATGGGACAGTCAAGAACAATTCCGAAACCACAAATTTTACCTTCAAGCGTGCAGTTGTTGCAATCCTTACTTTTAGCATAAGGTTAAAGTTTAAGTTCTATCTATCTTTCTATAACGTCACGCCTCTCTCCCAATGGAGTAGGCAGAGACCAAAGCGCGCCATCAACTACGATTCTTACATACCTCTTTTGCCTCATTCACATCCATACATCTCTTCATACATGCCCATCGGTTTCGAGTACACCCGCACCTCCCCTTTTTGTAGGACGCAACTGATTTAATCAGAATACGTCCTACAAGGGCGCCCTCTGCCGACACTTCGACTCATTTTAGCTCCATATATCTCTTTCGTACATCTGCTATCACTCATCCTCTCCACATGACCAAAACAACGAAGCATACTATTCAACAACATCTTCTTTCAATTTACATCGATCTCTAATCACACAATTTCTCATTTTAAAGTTTAAGTTTTCAAACGGAATTACGTGTCATGTTGTGACAGGTCAACGTTGTACCTACAACAATGCTGCTGCGTAGTGAAACCATGTTCCTCGGTCACCTTTTATGTCACCCAACAGAACAAAATGGCAGTAATATACGGAATCTGCCTTGGAACCCGCCATGAAATCGTGCCTCACTCGCTCGCTGGACTTCATTGTGTAGCGTTGTCACTTGTCAGTGGTCGCCGGTGTTCATCCTAGAAACATTATTAACAGTGTTGGGAATATGTGATTGGAAAAACCCCATTTGATAAAGTATAATGCTAATCTCATAATTTAAGTGAACACCCTAGAATATAATGTTTATACGTGTAAAGCAACGTTTACGAAGAATGTGAATAATGTTTCACATTTTCCACATAATTGGGTCTAGTACTTTGTGCGGCAATTTGTTCATTTTTCCTCAGTTCAGTCTTCGTAAGGCTCTGATTAAATATAAGAGTGCAATACCCGGCGAGCTCACGGACCCGACTCGATCGCTTCGACAATTGAATGAAACTCTAGCGAGTCTTTTACTTTATTAATTAAAGTTAAATAACTGAAACTCTTATTGTTTTCTGTGTGAGTTTAGATCTGTACAAATTACCGAGGGAGAGATTAATGCGAGAGGAAGCGGGAGCGGGGAGGGAATCGAATATACTATCAACTAATGATACCAGTAGTTCAGTAATGTCTCGCCATTTAGGAAATAGGCCGGAGATCTAAATTGAACTCTTGACTCCTAAAGTGTGCTTATCCTAACAGCCTAGGTAATTATTTGAGTAACCAGCCGCATACTCGTAGAATGGACAATAGTGTTACTATATATAGAATGGCCACTCCTTGCTTCTCACAGACTTTAGAAACTGTAGTATTTCTGTGTTTCTGTAGTAGTACTTTTCCATGAAATGCAGGGCGTGTGCTAACCGCTAAAAGCTTATAATTAGACCTTAATACTGATTATACTGTAAATTATACTTCAAAGTCAAAATAATTTATTCAATATAGGAGCTTGAAGCACACTTATTGAACGTCAATTCTTGTCTACCAACGTGTTGTCACTGTAGAGAAGATGCGGCCAGAAACTCTACATATAAATTCATAAGCTAAGGTTATGTATACAGTAATACATAGTCTATTTAATTAAATAGTTGATACTATGCGGCAGCACCAACAGTATTCTGTCTGTGGCAGCGAGCAGGTGGGATAGTCGCTTTATTAAGCACTGGTCAACGCTGCATTTAAGTGTTTGTACTAACGTAGTTATTTAAGTGGTTTTTTTACTAACAAATATATATTGCTGTTCTGAATTGTTTTTTATTGATTTATTAATGTGAAATGTAATATGGGTCATGTTATCCGAAATAAAATTATTTTATTTTATTTTTTATTTTTATTTATACAGTAAACTATAAGTTAGTGACTCTCAGACCCAAGCATTTCGATCATACGGACGAAGTCGCGGGAAAAAGCTGGTATCCAATATTTGTCATAGAACGTAGTGACAACGTAATTAGCAGGTTGCGGTTGTGGTCAGATACATGTGGCGGCGACGGCGGCGAGGATGTCTGTGGGTATTTGCTATTTATTTATAGCATACAGTATGCCTAATAAAGCGACGGGGGCGGTGACCGCGAGTGCTTTAATTAGAAGTGTAACATGCGGCGCCGGGTGTAGGCACTGTGTGCACACTCCGCGGTAACTGACCGCGGCTAGAGCTCGCTTCCACCAATATATGACGCTCATTAGAACATAATGTTGCTCTCTCTAGCTAGACTGTTTTGATACTCGAAACAGCGACTCTTTTTAACCGCCGAAAGTGTTATAAGTTTGAAACCTTTGTAAATGGGTTGCCCATCTATGTATCTGTCTGAGGCATCGTAGCTCCCAAACGGATATAACAATTTCGATTCGGTTTTTTGCATATTTTTACGAGATAGCTCTTAGCTATTGTTCGTGGAAATAGGTCCACCTGTTTTCAAGACACTCAGCTTTTTTCGACAGCTTCGAAAGGATCTCGGCCACACCATAATATTATTTACAGCATAAGCGATATGCTCACGCCTATATTCCATGAGAGGCTAGACAAAGATATTCTGAAAACAGAATATCCATGATTCACTTGTAAGTAGTAACAAATCTCTCTTATTTTGATATTTCCTAGAAATACCTGAATGCAGCGGGATCATGATTTTAATTGGGACAACCCAATCATAATAATTTAGATTTAGCAACGAATTCGGAACACGAAATATAGTTATCGTTGAACCACCCACCCCACAGCCCACACACAACTCAGTGCAATATGTTCGATCGGTACAATATTTCAGAACAGATAAAACTATCATCAATAACAAGCGGAGACGGAGCAGTTTGCGGTGGAACTGGAAACAAATGCAATAACAACAATAATAACAGCGATAAAGCGCCGTAATGCATCGAACCAGGCGCCGCCGCCTCGACGCATGTCCGCGAGACGTTAGTCAGTGTACGACCACTGAATATTATATAAATAGTAGGTAATACAGAATGGCGACACCATAACCCTCACTTCTACAGATACCGCACCACACACCCACAGTTCAGAGTAGATTTTTAGAGGATTCTCATGTAGGTTGGTATACCTAATAGTCAGGCGCGAGCGTGCAAGCGGTACGGTGCGTGTAGGTACATCGCGAACTTTTCCATGATTCGCTTCTTATCGGGCATAATTTATTGTTTTGAAACTATTCATTCCTTGGTCTATTCATCAATTAATAGGGCGAGGCTAGACAGCGTTTTTATTTTTTAGTATGCTAGGGAAAATGAGCCTAACTGGTGGTCAGGCGAAAAAGTCCGCGATTGTACCTACGCCATCTTGTTTCTGTAAGCATTACTATTCTAGTATCAAGTGCCAGAACTTTGGCACGACTTGGTAAATGATATTGAAAAAAAACTGAGTTTAGACATACGAATAACTAAAACACTGTATGGAAGGGAAACTACCGCGCTAAATGGGTGAACATTATGCCTACCGGTAAGCCCACCGTCGGGTGTTGATGAAAACAATGGTGCACGAAGTTTTACTTCTGCAGTTTATTTATTAGTTATTCCTATGGTTTAGGGCATGTCTGTTGCTTGTCACTTGAGAACGAATGGACGTATAGATAGACTTAGATGCAATATTCAGTTGCCTCGTGGTCGCCTTTCAGATGCAAATCATTTGCGCTCAGTGAGCAAAGCGATCAGAGCGCTGAGTGTATCCGAGTGCTAGGCGGAGGACAGATAGAGACAGCATGTTGGTGCTCACGTAGAAATAGTCTCTACAAAAGAGTTAACAATTAATTCCCCCAGTCAGTGATGTAACTTTACTCATTCAACATTAAAACACGAATAATCTTTTGTATAGCCATGAGTGTGATGCTAATCGTGACTGGTGTGAAGGTTTTAGAATCTAATTTAAAGTAATATAATGAAACTGCGTGTGTCTTCATGAACTCCATTTATTCCAGTGCCGGCAAACCATAGATTACATAGAGGACCGTAGTCGATGACCATAGATAACATAGGTTCCTATTACTAACTGAAACTATAATATTACATCTCTCTCTTTTAGCTTAAAACAAGGTCTAAAGTTACAAGGTTGCGGACTCTACATTTAGTTTATATAATTTTAATACTTATGTTATTTTGATAATTTAAAACAATAATAAATGAATGAAACCAAATGGTGTGTTCTTTTATGACATGACATCATCTTAAATCTAATCACTATCATAACCAAATCTGCGTGGAGGTATGACTGTTCTGCCTCCTCGTGTTCTTATGTACTGGGGAGTTCCACAAGACTCTGTATGTTGTGGGCTGACACATACTGATTTCTTCTTATCAGTCTGCCTCTGTGGACTCTGGCAATCGTTTTGATTTTGATGGTTTATGTCATCATCCTCCATGCAGGTATAGTCATTTTTATTTGTTTGAAAATACAGTTTTTTAATGTGTATTCTGTTTCTTATATAATTCTTATTTTCTATGCTTCTAACCAAATACTTCCTGCAACCGAAGTATTCTACTATTTCTCCCTTTTTCCAAAATTGCCCAAGTTTAAATAGGACCCTTTCTTTAATTTTCAACTGTTCCAAATCTCTCTTATTTCTGTCATAGTATTTTTTTTGTGTTTCTTGTCTTTCTAACAAATGTTTTCTCACATTTTTTACATTTGGTTTATAGAGTTTATGTATTTTTGGTAGGATTCCCCTAATCCTTTTATTAAACAGCATTTCTGCTGGTGATGGAATTTTATCTGATATTGGGGTTGTTCTGTATTCTAATAATACCAGATATGGATCAGTTTTTTCATAAATTGACTTTTTTAGTAACTTTTTAACTGTCTGAATAGTACGCTCTACCAATCCATTTGATTGTGGATAGTGAGGACTTGATTTTTCATGTGAGAAATTCCAATTTTTTGCAAATTGTTCAAAAATATGTGAACTAAATTGAGGGCCTCCATCACTAAACAGGACACGGGGTATCCCATATCGGCTAAACATTTTCTTTAATTTGTTTATGACACACTCACTAGACATGTCATGCAAAAGAGCTATTTCTGGAAACTTGGAGAAATAGTCTACTGCTAATATATATGGTTTACCATTTAATTCAAAAAGGTCTACGGCAATTTTTTCCCAGGGT
Organism: Agonopterix heracliana; assembly: GCA_963693445.1. Lineage (NCBI taxonomy): Eukaryota > Metazoa > Arthropoda > Insecta > Lepidoptera > Depressariidae > Agonopterix > Agonopterix heracliana. The sequence goes on from OY856314.1 coordinate 21,450,937, forward strand.
GAGTCTGGTATTTTATGTGGTATTAAAGTTTCTCTATTATTCTCTTTGCTGAATAGTTTGCATGTCTCACACTTTGATAACATATCTGTAATTTGTGTATTGATACCCGGCCAAAATACACATTCTGTAGCACGTAAAATAGTTTTAGTAACACCCAAGTGTGGGTAATGCAATCTATACAGCATTTCAGGTCTTAATTGTCTAGGGATTACAATACAATTGTTTTTTAGTATTAAGTTGTCTTTACATGTGAGCTCATCTTTATATTTCCAATAGAGACGAATGCTTTCTGGTACCATATTTTTATGTGATGGCCACCCATTTAAAATGTACTTTTTTAGTTCAATTAGCTCACTATCTTGGCATGTTACGTTTGTAATATTTTCAAATTGTTTTTCAGATGCATTTATGTTGCAAATTACATTGTTCACTTGAGCTTCAATTTCTTTAGTATCAAGGTTAATTTCAAATTTGTTGTTAGTGTCAAATGCACGTGACAATGTATCTGCAATATAAAGTTCTTTACCTCTTTTATATATTAAGTTAAAGTCATATCTTTGCAATTTTATCATCATTCTTTGTATACGTGGAGACAGAGGATTAAGAGGTTTCTTTACTATTGCTACAAGCGGTGAGTGGTCTGTTTCTACAGTAAATATTTTGCCATAAAGGTATTGATAGAATCGTTCACAACCAAATAATATTGCTAATAGTTCTTTCTCGATTTGGGCATATGAACGCTGACAATCATTAAGTGCTTTTGATGCGTATGCTATCGGTAAACTATTTTGAAGTAACACAGCACCAAGGCCATCTTTACTAGCATCTACTGATAAGGTCAGTGGTAATTTTTCATCAAAAAACTGTAAGATTGGCTTTACTGTCAATAACATTTTTAATTCTCGAAATGCATTTTCTTGTGTATCAGACCAACAAAATTCCACATCTTTTTTAAGTAAGTTACGTAGTGGAGCGTTTACTGTGGCGTAATTTGGAATAAATCTGTTAACATAGTTTATAACTCCTAAGAATCTTTCTAATTCCTTTCTATTTGTAGGACTTTTCATGTTCAAAATGGCACTGATTCTTTCATCATCTAAGGAAATTCCGTCTTTGTTAATTACATGTCCTAAATATCTTATCTCCGTAACGCCAATCTTACATTTCTTTTTGTTCAATTTTACACCTTCACTTCTTAATCTTTCAAGTACTAGTCTTAACCTCTTATTATGTTCACTCTCATCTTTACCCCATACTACGATATCGTCCACATAAAATGCTACACCCTCTAGATTTTCTAAAACCTGTGACATTTTGAACTGGAAAACTTCAGATGCTGATGTTATGCCATATGGCATTCTCAAAAATTTGTATCGGCCAAAAGGTGTATTAAAGCAACACAGATCAGAGCTATTTTTTGATAAATTGATTGACCAAAATGCATTTTTGCAGTCTAAAGTGCTGAAAATTGTGGCTCGTTTCATTTTACTTGATATTTCTTCAAATGTGGGAATTTCAAAATGTGGTCTACATATAGCCTCGTTGAGATCTTTTGGATCAATGCAAAGTCGAAATTCTTTTTCATTTTTATGTGCTAACACTAGAGAGTTAACCCAATCGGTGGGATAATCTACTTTTTCGATGATATTAAGTTTTACTAGTTCATCCAACTGATTCTTTAACCTTTCGCGCAAAGCAAACGGAACGCGTCTACTTGCATGGATTACTGGTTGTGAACCATCCTTCAATTTTATGTCATATTCACCTTTTAGGCATCCTATTCCTTCAAACAAATCACCGAAGTCCCTAAACACATCATTTTCTGTCAAGTTTACATTAATTTTGGATATTGTAGGTTGTATGAGTTTCAATTTTACTGCAGATTGATAACTGAGAATTCTAGATCCTGTGGTTACTACATAAAAACTTAATGAGTGAATAGTACCATTGTACTTACAGGGTAAGGTGCATCTTCCCAAGTGTTCAATCTGTTCTCCAGTGTATGTAGTCAGCTTGGCTTTTGACGGTATTAAATTGTTGCAGTCCAAATCCAGCATCGCAAGATCGTCCACATGAATAACGTTTGCTTGAGCACCTGTATCCACCTTCAACGCTAAGGGGACGTTGTTTACGCCGACAGTCACTTTCCACTCACTGTTAAGGTTGTTCATAAGTATTAGGCCAAGTGAATGCGTTTCCGAATCATCTGAGAGTTCGTCACTATTTGTATCACTTTGGTATACACATCTTACCCTTCTAGCTCGGCAGAGTGCTGCGAAATGACCGGATTTTCCACAAGAATTGCACATTTTGTTGAACGCAGGACACGAATTGTAAGCGTGTTGGTAACCGCACCTGTCACATTGACGTTTGACAGCTCTGTTTGGAGCGTTTCTACTTCCGCCTCCTGTCGGTGGTTGGTACGCCCTCTCCCTTCGATGCATGAAACTTTTTGTAGCGTCGGGCGGTGGCACGTGTCTAATTTTCTCGATGTTTTTTTCTTCTAGGTTAGATGATGAGGCGTTTGAACTGCACATCTCTTCTAGTTGCTTCTTTGCCTCCTGCGATGCCCTGCACACTTCTATCGCCTTGGCTAGTGTTAGATCTTTCATCCGAAGGAGTCTATCTGTGACTGATGTATCAATTACGCCGCAAACGAGTCGATCACGGATCAATCCGTCCGTTAGGTTTCCAAACTCACATGTTGAACTAAGGTCTCTCAGTTCCATGATATAATCTTCGTATGTTTCTCCACTTTTTTGGTTCCTCTTCAAAAACTTGTAACGCTCGTAGGTTACGTTCTTTTCAGGGTCAAAATGGTCTTCGAATGCTTTAATAACTGTTTCATAATTATTTTTATTATCTTTTGAAATTACTAGGGTGTTATACAGTCTAACTCCCCTGTCTCCGATGGAATTGAGTAACAATGCCACTTTGTACTCACTATCTGCTTTCATATTCTTCGATGCCGTCAGATAAATCTGGAACTTTTGCTTGAAAAACCGCCAGTTCTCCGCCATGTTCCCAAGCCATTGTAATTCAGTTGGCGTCCTTATTGGACAACTTGTTTCTTGGTACATTCTTTGTTTTTCTGGTTCTTCTGTATTCGACTGCGCCATGTGATGCTAATCGTGACTGGTGTGAAGGTTTTAGAATCTAATTTAAAGTAATATAATGAAACTGCGTGTGTCTTCATGAACTCCATTTATTCCAGTGCCGGCAAACCATAGATTACATAGAGGACCGTAGTCGATGACCATAGATAACATAGGTTCCTATTACTAACTGAAACTATAATATTACAATGAGTACCTTGCATGTATAACTGCACAGAACATTATAAATGGGGAGAGAAGTGCAAAGTAGGCGTAGAACGTGTCGCCACAGGTTATGCAAAGATTTGCATAAGACCATAAGGCGCGCGGCGTGGTGCGAGCGAGAGGGCATGAGTAATTGTAGCAGCGTGAGCGGGAAGACAAGTGGCGACAGCTGTCTCCGAAGCAAAAGCGCTATCTGAATAACATTTATACATTTTGTTGACAATCGTTTCTTTTTTCTTTCATTATAATTATTGGCCCTAACTGAAGGGCAGTGTTGCGAGTTGTAGGGGCGCGTGGGGGGGGGGGGGGGGGCAGAGGCTGTTTGATTCCCGCTTATGTGAGGAGCGGGAGTCGTTGGCGGTAATGTAATGTTGTTCCGCACAATAGTCTCTTCACGCCCTCGTCCTATCTGTATTCATACGAGTATTTTATGTGCTCGATGACCATTTGTACTTTTATTTCGATTGTAGGCCAATTGTGTTATGTTTTTCAGTTAACATTTATTTAAAATTATATCGATTTACGATTTCCATTGTGCAGAAGTTTTATACTGGTCCATGCCCTTGTTTATCAAAGTAAAGATTGTATAACAATCCAGTAACAACTTTCTAATTCTGCTGAGTTCATGGCATGACTATCATTGAGTTAGACTTGGTGATAGGTACCAATCTTGTACATTATATAAAAGTGGCATCTGGCTGAACTGAAGAGGACAAAAGAGAAAGTGCTAGTGCTAGTGAAATTTGTATATTAACAAAACATAATATTGAGGTAATCCCTTTCATCATCCGTAATAATTATTCTGCTATGGAATCCTACAGTCTATGTGCTCAGCATCAAAATCGCTAAAAAAATCTGCTATCCCAAATATTTCGATCAAGTAGGATTGCAATTTTGTATGGCGCAGTATTTTTTTCCATTATCTCTTATGTTGGTCCGTTTGTCCGTCCGTCCGTCCGACAACGTTTTTGAGTTTGATGGTCTGATTAACATAGTATTAAGAAGGACCCTATATGTATAGATAGATAATCAATAATGTACTAAACTAAACTAAATTTGTATTTTCACACAAATAAGTAAAACGAATGATATTTATCTGTGGAAACTTTTAGTTGGCAATGTTGGTTTATAAAAAATGTTGATATCTTATCTATCCTGTAATTAGTCCGTAAGTTTTCCTAAAATGAATAAAATAAATAAATAAATAAAACTGAACCATATCGAAATTATGTTTTAAGGAGGCAACAAACCAAATTCCTTGTAAAGCTATTGGTTTAGTTAATGAACAAAATAAAAAAATCACACTCACCAACAATACACATTTAATTCGTAATTTTAATTTGATTTGAATTTGAGTATGTAGTATCAACACTTGATACACACCGCAGCGCAGCACCGGTCCGTGGAGTGGAGTGTATCGGATCCGACGATTAAGTGTTGTAGAGGAGTGGACAGTGTATCGGAGGTTACGTACGTGTAGTGTAGTGTAGTGTCGAGGGCGCGGGAGAGCACTACACGACCCAGTTAATTAGCAGGGTGTGTAACCTAACGATGTAACGCGAGCGCGCGCGCTGGTCAAGTGTTCTGCGGGACTGGCTGCCACCTGCCACCGCTGCGAACTGGGTTAGCCAAGCAAATTATATTTAAGGCGTTACTCACGATGGGATTCTTTTAATGGCTATAAATATTAACCACGTAAAATATACCTTTTCTCGTGTATTGACACAGATACGTATCAATCAAATCAACACAAATAAAAGAGTATTAAGTTTTGCCAAGGCCTCTGTACTTATAGTTGCTGAAGCAACGTCCACATATGGATTAGATCGAGAGGAATAAGGGCGAATAAGTGCGGGACATTCCACAAGAACTGTCCACATTCCTTTTCATGTTCGTTTGTTTATCCACCTTGCAGCGTCGCGTCGTCGTGACGTCGCGGTGCGTCGCGTCGGTGCTCGCATCGCGGTTAGTAATGCTCGAGGGTTGTATAAACCACAGCTCCCCCGCGCTGGCCGCACGCCTCTCGTCTCCCCGCGAGGGCCCATTCAACAAGTTTCGCACAAGCACGCGAGTGCCCGCCGGCCACCCGCCGCCGCCCGCCGCCGCCGGACAAACGACGGCTAGGACAGGGTTCCCAACTTTACTTGCTATTTTCGAGAGTCTCAGTTTCGCTTGTTTCTTCAGGTTATAGTAGATTACACACCGAGGGCAGGAAAGTTACATGCGATCTGAGGCTTTCTTATTTTCTGCCTGAGGTTAGTATACTATTTTTCTCCTCGACGGAGGTGGCAAGCGGCAACTTCGTTTAGCGTAGCGGGACGAAAATTGACGCTTTTCGTCCGGAGGGGAGAAATATAAATTTTTGCTACATCATGTTTCTGAAAAGACATTTTTGGAATCGATTTTCTAATGAATGCGTTCTCTAGCTTTTAGGCTGATAATATGCTTCTTTTTTTATTTTTACGTTTCGTTAGCAAAATAATAAATAAACACACACTTAACGGACCTTTCGTTATAAATACCGTGATAATTGATTGTGGTTAACATGACAATTTAGTATGTTTTGAGAAGGATAATATTTATTTATTTAGTAGTATTTGGCAACCCTAGGCTGGAAGCAAAGTATTTCTCTATCTCCGCTCAGTTTACTGCATTTTTAAACACTTCTGAATATATTTAAAGTTTCCGCCTACATAATGGCGTTCATTTGTGGCGCGTAATTCGATTCAGTGGAATAGTAACAATATGAGCGCGGAACAAAACCACAACGCCAACAATCTGACGTCAGCCGCAGGACAATGCGGACAGGACATCATCACAGTACAACATGTAATCAGTCTATTATTACGTACTATTCACTAACATGAAGAGATACAGTACATGAAAAACCCCCAACACCAAAAACATACATTTAAAAAGTAAAAAATAATTCAATCACCTATTACTTCTTAACTCACTTAAAGATATTTTATGAGCTAAGAAAACTGTCGCAAAAATTAGCTTTCTATTAAAAAAGAACGCATAAACTCGGTCCACCCGTTTGGGAGCTACGATGCCACAGACAGACAGACTGATAAACAAACAGACAAACAGACAGACCGACATAGGCGTCAAACTTATAACATATTATTGCGTCGGGGGTTAAAAACACAGACGAAGCATCAAAGACGTAGCGCGCGTCGGTACCCTTTTTAAAATCAAGATGGGCTGCCAATTCAATTACGAGTACCTCATTGTAGCTTGGTAGTAATGGAATATTATGTATTACGTACTACGGTTAACGCGCCAAACAGACATCATGCTCTTTATGCGACGCATATAGGCTGATGATGATGATGATGACATATGAATAGAATATTACGATTAATATACAAAATGATTACACTACTTACTTATAGTAGATTACACGATGAGGGCAGGAAAGTAAGAAAGGTCTCAGATCTCATGTAATTGTTGACCGAGGCGAGGAGTATATTTAGGTTGTCTAGAAGAAATCGCTTTTTAGCGAGAAGACCGCCTATTTTTGTACCTTCTGTATTTCCTGTTTGTTTACTCTCTGTATATTATGTTTTTTTGGTGTTAAATAGAGTATGATTGATTAGTATACTATATTTCTCCTCGACGGAGGTAGAAAGCGGTGGCTTCGTTTAGCGCAGCGGGACGAAAATTGACGCTTTCCGTCCGAAGGGGAGAAATAGGTATTATATCCAGCTGCATCTACCAAAGAATAAACAAGTGTCGATAGCGGTATTAGCACGTTCGAGAGATAATTCCCTGAGATTGGCAAATTGCTAATAGAGTGTTGTCGCCTGCGATGCGCCGCGCCGCCAAGTTGTCGCCCCCTTCGACCAACTGCCTCCCCCCATCCCCCCTCCCACCTGCGTGTTGCACCCTCCTCACTGGCTTACGAAACCGATACATTCAATGCAAAAAAAAATTGAATAGGATTACGCTAATACTTGTAAGATAAATGCGTATATAGAGAGCCTTCCATTGTATCGTAAATGAAGCTCGTAAGAGTCTTTCAGTATATTATCATACTTCTCATAAATATTTGAATGCCTTTGTTAGCGCCATCTACACCTTCATGGCAGAATATAGGTCTAACAAAACTAGCTGAAACTATTTTAAGGGGATGATCAGACCATCAAACTGAACAACTTTCTCTATGGGACCAATATCGAAATCGCGTAAAAATCAGCTATTCCATACCATACAAACCTACTCGACCTAGATTTTTTTTCGCGATTTCTATATTGGTCCCATAGAGAAAGTTGTTCAGTTTGATGGTCTGATCATCCCCTTAAAATAGTTTCAGCTAATTTTGTTAGACCTTATAAGGAAATTCGTTTTGTTCGTCTCCTTCGCCGCGGATAGATGTGCGTCCACCCTTAGCTTAGCATCCATTACCAGGAACAACCCGCAAGTTTGTAAGACGTCGCCACTCTCGGTAACGAAGCCACACACACACACACACACACACACACAGTGCTTGCACCTGCCCGGTACAGTCTCGGACACAACACAACACAACACACCGACCGCTCAGACTCAGGCGGAGGGAGGACTCGAAGAGAGAGCGACGCGACGGCGCTCCACGTTTGTTTCCAGTTTATTTGTGTAAGAGCCAAGTTTATATTACCGTTGTTCTATCAGTTTGAGGTTTCGTAGATAAGTACTATACTTGTGAAGTGCTTACGTTTAGGTACGTGAAAACCATTTGTAAAGAACCGATACCTAAACAAGAGTGCATATTATTTTGTATTCGCATTCGTAATCTATTGCATAGGTGCATACGTATACACGGCGACACATCAAGCTACGCAAAACCAAAATAAGCTGGCCGCGCGTAGGTAGAGTAATGTATAATGTAGCGCGGTCAGCTTATGTTTGTCAATACTAAACAATTAAAGTCCCGAAAGGAAAAACTGGTAAATTTGAATTTGAATTTTATTAGAAATGCTACAAGAGAAAAGGATCATTTCCATTTCGTTGGGACGTATGATATTCCTCCTATTTTGTGTATAATTTAAGCTATCATACTATTTGTATGTGTTCTTTGATCATACTCATTCGTCAGTTGTGAAACGATTTGAAACGAATACATTTCTTCACGTGGGCAATGTTTTTTGCAGAAACAAGTTTAGTCTCTATGCTTGTATGTTGCCCGATATAACGTTTCAATGTTAGGATTAATTTAAGATTTGTAAGGAAATCTTTGAGGTACAGTAACTTTAAAACATTTTAACGAAAATCTGATAACATGCATTAGTTTCAAGATTATTTCTGAATAATTTCATTGACTTTTATTGGTACGTATTGAAAATATAACCAGACTTCGTTTGTATGGAGCGCGCCAACGGTAACATACCCTTAATTACAGCAGTAGTAACACTGTAGAAATATCGGCAACAGAACTAGGTAAGAACCCGTTAAAATTGTTAAGTTTAGTAACAGCCGTTCCAACGAGTACTTTTAACAACCTACGTGACATTTAAACGTGGAATAAAGTTCAGGTAAACATGAAATAAACAGTATAACGACCACTTGTCCCGACCCGCGCTACTGTGGAACTGGGGGGAGGAGGGTTGTGGTCTGTATAATTTGCACACCGGCGAGGAATGTGTGGGCACTTGTAACAGAGACCGCTCTGTGTGGCGCGGACCGCGGGCGCGGGGCGCGGGGGTTGTGGACTTCGCATTACATTTCACTCAAGTTAATATTTACTTACAGAAGTACAAACTCACGTTTCGGCGGTACGTTGCGGAGATATGTGAAGTCTTCATAATGAGGGTCTGGGTTCGAATCCGCGCTAAAGATGCCACCGCACGAAGGACATGCTAAATGAGTATTTGGAAAGTACGTAATACTACACAAAATAAGTTACTTGTCTTATAGCTATAAGCTCCCCTAATGTAATAATAGTAGATTACACACCAAGGACAGGAAAGTAAGAAAGGTCTCAGATCTCATGTGATCTGAGGCTTTCTTATTTACTGTCCGAGGTAAGTATACTATTTTTCTTCTCGACGGAGGTGAAAGCGACAACTTCGTTTAGCGCAGCGGGACGAGAATTGACGCTTTACGTCCGGTGGGATGAAAAGTAACATTTCTTAATACTGGGTTTAATTTTCTACTTATACAAGGTGTTACAAAAATACAAATAAACCTTTAAGGGGGTGTTGTAGACCATCAAACTGAACAACTTTCACTATGGGACCAATATCGAAATCGCGAAAAAAAAATGGATGTCCCATACTCTACAAATCGACTAGAGCTAAAATATGTAGGTATGGGATATCAACATTTTTTTTTCGCCATTTCGATGTTGGTCCCATAGAGAAAGTTGTTCAGTTTGACGGTCTAAACAACCCCCTTAAGAGTTTTAAAAATTTATTCTTACTTATGAAACACCTTGTATAGGTAGGTAATTTTTTGTTAAAATTTTGTTTATTTTATAATTTTCAGTGATGAATTCATTAGTTCGACTCAGATATCAGTTATACACGTAAAGGGTACATCGATACGAAGCAAAAGTTTCAATCGCCGATGTCTTGCTGTCAACTTTTGAGGAGTTCTATTGTGTAGCTCCGAAGCGCTTCATCAGATCTTCACTAAATGGCGAAGATATTTTGATGTCATGTTTTGATTTTGATGTCACTATTAATCTCAGATAAATTAACAGGAATGGATGCGATATTACGCCCGTACCCCTCTGCCAAAGGCACATGCTCAGTGAGCATACCCGTCATATAAAACTAGTTGACGCGCGTCCCGCGCCAGTATATAAACCTCCCCCCTCACCCCCGCAAAATTAACAGACTTTTTTGCGTAGAAATGAGAGATCATTTCCAATCCATTCCTGTTAATTTATCTGAGCTATTAATACACCACTAGTTTTTATTTACTTACATAACTTTAAGGGTGCATTCACACCATGAATCTTAACTACTTTCCCTAAGGAACATGGGTCGAAAAACGAGAATTTTGTTAGACCTTCCATAGAAAATCGATCGGCCGATCCGCACTTTTGTATGGATCCACAAAAAATTCTCGTTTTTCGACTCATGTTCCTTAGGGAATAAGTTGTTTAGATTCATGAAATACACCCCTAAAGTTATGTTAGTAATTAGAAATTACTGTGTGTTATTTGTACATACATACCTACATAAGTAAATGATAGAAAAGAACAAATGCCACAGAGATGATTTAGTACATTATCTAATCTAATTATTTATCCCTTGTACCTACTACTCGTATTGACTCGCTCGACTCGACTCGATATCCCTTAGTCGCCTCTTAAGATACAATACTACTTACTTAGGGCCTGTTTCACCACTTCGGAATAAATTCTTGTTATCTTATCCGACAGCTTATATTACATATCCTTCATACAAAATATGTCACATGAGCTGTCGGATAAGCTAACAAAAAGTGGTGAAACAGGCCCTAAGTGTTTTTTCTTACGTAAAAGATGTAACTGATTATTTTACTTCGTGTCTGAACGTTACGCGTAGCCTCGCTCTCGTAGCGACTCGACTACGCCGTAGCGCTCCTACTACGCCGTAGCCGTTAAGCTATGTACCGGGTGCTCGTTGGTTAGTAGCAGTAGCCTACCTGCAAATCAGAGGGTCGCGGGTACGAATCCCACGGAGGATACACGTGTCAAGCGGTGATAGGTGCTTTCGCTATCTTAACCCTTAGTCACCTCATACGACACTCAAGGGAACAAAAATCATGGCATATTCTCTAAGACGGCGTCGCAGTTTCGAATCCCGCGAGGAGCAAATATTTGTACAAGGATGAGGATGAGTCAACAAACCAGTTATGGTTTATAGTGCATCGATATTTGTTAATTTACTAACATTGCATAAGCATATGCTCACGACTATATTCCCCGAGGGGGTAGTCAGAGATATTCTGAAACCTCAGAAAATCCACGTTTCACCAGTAGTACCGAAACTTTGTCCAGTGTGACGGGGCGTGAGCCCGTCGCCATTAACACTGTATATGCTCATGACCGCTAGCGACGGTGCAGTATCGGTTGCCCACTTCTGGCAAGGTACTATTTAGCGACTTTGTTCAAAATTTGAAGTCGACACGATAAGAAGAAGAACACTGTATACTACTCCATAGAGAAAGTTGTTGAGTTTGATGGCTTGAACGTCCTCTTAAGAACATCAGCATTTAAATTTGTATATGTTCTATACTACGAATGTTCTATATCGTGGTCTAGTCGTCAGTTTACAAGTCCAGGCTAGCTTCAGGTAGGTACTTTAAGGGAAGTTTATCCCGAGAGCGCAAATGCGCGCTGCATTCAAACGAAGTCTGGTGATATTTTCAATACGATCAAATTCAAGTCAATGATATTTTTTCAGAAACAATCTAGAAACAATTCTCTATGTTTATATGAAGGCAGATTTTCGATAAAAATTTACAGTTTTAATGCCAGGATTAATTTATTTGGTTCAATACAAATAAATTAATACTGGCATTAAAACTGTAAATTTTATCGAATCTTTGGGGCACTTTAACTTTAAAATTATACATTTTAACGATAATCTGACTTCATACGAACATAGAGATTGTTTCTGAAAAATTTCATTGACTTTAATTGGATAGTATTGAAAATATTACCAAACTTCGTTTGTATGGAGCGCGCCAACGGTAGTATACCCTTAAATGTGCCTAGATAATCTGTGACAACGTCCAAGATATCTATTGTAAGCCGGAACCTCACGGATCGGGTACGAGTATTAGTATAAATATCGTCGTCGCGTCTGTTAGCTTATTTCCGATACGTCCACAGACTCATGCTTAGAGATTTATTCGTTTTAAATCTATTACTAAATGTTTGAGCCAAGAGATTAGACCCAGACCCAGCACCCAGTGACGTAGGTAAATGGAAAAAAGAGTAATATCTGTATGAAGTTTTAATCCTCGGTGGTGCTGCATCCAACAAAGTTTTGTTCTATTTTAAATATTAACCAATTAAAGTCAATGACATTTTTAAACCCGATCTCTAATTTCCAACAAATCTTAAATTGATCCTAACATTGAAACTAAACTACTAACTGGAAGAGGTCCAGTGGCGAGTGGCGAGTAACCTTGCCTGTCGTGCATGAGGCGATGGTTCGATCTCCTTCCAGGCTCACTCGTATCAATGAGTTTTTCGGAGTTTATGTACGATTTGTAACACCACTGGCTTTTCAGTCTCATAAAATCATAGTCAAATACTACAGAGAAACGATTCATACAGAATTGACAAGTTTATTATCAGCTAGACAGAGAAATACTGACATAAAACGGCACATAAGATATTCGTTTGAGGACACTTTTAAATCTTTAATTTTTGGAGCATTGATTGTGTATCCAGTTTTCATTCAAGGAAGGGGGTCATTTTGAAAACTCTACATAGGCAGAATCATCAACATAACTTTGAAATTATTATTTGATAGCCAACTGCACCCGCATACCTATCGCGGTTCCACAAGCATCAATAACGACGCGTGTTGTCTCATCGGTAAACAATGTTAAACACAAAGAGATCAGAAGACGAAGGACATCGACAGACTAATGAAGCTCAAACAAACCGTTCGGCGCGCGCACCCCGCGAGCGTGGTACTAACACCGTTGTGGGACAACTCCCTGCGGGCAAGGAATCACCTGTTTACAATCTAAAGGTCGCCTTAACCGAGTGTTACGTCTGTACGTGCAGCATTTTATTGGTAACTGTTCTTCTGCGTTAACTTTAAAAAGTATCCTATGTGTTAATCTTGAACATTAACACGTTGAAGTACCTCACAAGAAAGCAATCCATTGTACGAGGCTATCTACAACAGGCCACTTTCCGCGAGGTGGGAGAGTCAACAAAATGCTATCAGAATCTATCGATGTGATTATTTTGAATAAATATATTGAGTATATCAAATTAGGCCAGTAACTGACTGACTTCCACATGTTATATCTGTTTATGTAAAACGAATGATATTTATCTGTGGAAACTTTTAGTTGGCAAAGTTGCTTTAAAAAGGTTGATACCCTATCCTGTAATTAGTCCGTAAGTTTTCCGTTTTTAAAAAATATTTACAAATACGTTCAGCCGTTTATGCGTGATTGTGGCACAAACATTCACGTTCATAACATTCATAGGATAGGAGAGTAGGATATTACAGGTAGGATTACTCTCAAAATAAAAACCTGCATGCATCCATTTCAAGGCGTTTACTGCGGCCCCTTTCCATTGAAAATAGGCTGTGTACATTTTGTAGCACTGCTAGCGAAATATGGATATTCTAAATATTTTATAATATCTCTGACGCCTCCTCGTTTCTCCCCTTCAATATTATTAGTCGGATAGAGTGAACGGCTGACCACCGTCACCCTACCACATCATACTCTGATATCTATTTATAGCAATCTTCACTTCTATAGTTAGTAATCTACAAAAGTGAACATTGCTTTAATTAAACAACCCCCGGTTGATAGTTGATGTAAGTTTTCTGAACACCCTGAAACATATAATGATCATGATCATGAGTTTATGTTTAATACCATTCTACAATCACTGTTGTAATCTCCAGCAAGCACAAACAAGCTAAGTTTCTAATATGTAGATCTGATAGCTATTGTACGTGTCCGTTTATTTTTGGCACGAGCCGCCTTTCTTCCCTTCCCACCCCCACCCCTGTCGCGTCAGGTACAAAGCAAGTACGATATAGGTGAAGCTCATCCGCCAGACGATAGTATCGGCACAGAGGAGCGCGATATTATACACTCAGCAGAGTGTTGGACGCAGAGTGACGTCACCGTCGGTGTGACATCACGGATGACTCGTGACGCGCTACGTGACGGATAGAGGATGCTATCCCAGGTACGTGTATATTTGTTGATACTATGGATCAGGTAACACAATATTATGGTAAACAAACATACATAATATGAGAGACTGTACCTACGAGGTAGAGGTAGAGGTTACACTTTTCAGTCACATTCCTTAACAAAAGTGATTATTTTTGGAGAAGCTCTTTAAGCTGTAGTGGTCCAGTAGCGAGTAACCTTGCCTGACGTGCAGGAGGCGTTGGTTTGATCCCCGTCCAGGCCAAGTCGTACAAATGAGTTTTTCGGAATTTATGTACGATTTGTAACACCACTGGCTTTTCGGTGAAGGAAAACATCGTGAGGAAACCTGCATGCTTCAATTTCGAGGAATGCATCCACCCACTGTCCATTACAGGTGGCGACGGGCTCACTCCCCGTCACACGGACAGAGTTTCGGTACTAGTGAAACGTGGATGTTCTGAGGTTTTAGAATATCTCTGACTACCCCCTCGGGGAATATAGTCGTGAGCATATGCTAATGCTCTTTAAGAGCTCTGTTCTAGTCGGTGGAGTATCCTCCAATCCTGTATCCCTAACTCCCTTCACGTTAAGTCTTGCAATAATACTTAAGTACCTAAAACTTAGATGGAGCGAAGCGAGCTCGAGATTTTACAACAGTCGACAGTTTATTTTAATACAATAAAAACCAGGAGCGAGCTCGATTTTTTTTTGCTATAGGTACCTACTTATTTTATAGTTAATTATTTGTAAATTTCTTGATTTTGGCGCCCCCTTAAAGTGCCGCCTGGGGCGTGGAACCCGTTTTGAACCCCCTAGAACCGGGGCTGGCTTATTAAATTAGAAAATGATACTTGAAAAACTAACATTCGGTACTTATATCCAAATGTTGATAGGTATGTAACTACGCTTTTGACATTTCAAATCGTATATGTTATCGAATCGCACCTACTGGTTTCGCCAACCGTCGCGTCCCGGCGATCAAATAAACGAATCATCTCGCTGCACCGACACGGACGTGGACGGGCGCGGGTGCGGGCGGGCACGAGGCGAGGGCACAGCGGCGCGTTGAGCTTATTGAATCTGTGTGGTGAATATGTCGAAGTCATCTGGTTGAATCTGCTATTTGATTGAATGACTAGCGTCTTCATCGAATGACGACATTTAATTGAATGACTAGACCGAACGTTGATTGAACAAGCGTCACTCAACGTCCAACTAGTTAGCGGATTGTAACATAGCCCTTTGTACAGAGCGGACGTAAAATCAGTCAGGTGATTGAAATTGTTGAATTCGTGGAATTAGTTGTCCCCGACAACTCGACCCCTGACAACTGGACCCCGAGACAACTCGACCCCGACAACTCAACCCGGACAAAACGACCCCCGACAACTCAACCCGGACAACTCGACCCCCGACAACTCGACCCGGACAACTCGACCCCCGACAACTCGACCCGGACAACTCGACCCCGTACCCCGTCCTCAACAATCTGTCAAAAAAATAGTGTAGGGTAGGTGTCAAAATATAGTCGAATAGTCGGGGTCGAGTTGTCTGGGTTGAATCAGTCAAGACGGTGAACGTTACATTAAACAACTTGACGAGTTGTCCTTTAGTCATTCAATTAAATGTCGTAATTCGATGAACGCGCTAGTCATTCAATCAAATAGCAGATTGAACCAGATGACTGCGAAAAATACACTATCAAACAGTAAGTAACCTACCTACACTATGTAATGGGTATTGTACATGCTGCCACGAACATCACGAGACGTTGTTTACTGTTAAACAATTTGATGGAAAAACAACACCCGTCGTGTGCACTCTGTATCTGTGGGTGTAGATACGAGTATATAGGCACCTACCACAAGCAAACATCAAACAGAACGCGAACAAGTTAATTTAGAAAGTAAATTACTCGCGGAGGCTGAAAAGAAAATTAAACTGAAGACTTTGTATCCGACAAAGGAATACGATAAAAGGACATAACCATACGTACCTACCGGTTTAAATGAAATTGTCCCGTTTCTGGGTACCTTACCTAATCCGCTGTCTTCAACAATCCTATTAATTTATGATTAAATTAATAAACGTTAAAAAAGAAGTTTGTTTCTAAATAATATATCGAAGGATTTTATTACATCTGCGCGTAGAAACGGATATATTCGTTGATTTAGGCGTGAAACAGAAAGAGTAGGTAACAATCAATCAATCTTCTATGCTACCTACTACCGTATTACCTTTTTTATAGTAGATTACACACCGAGGACAGGAAAGTAAGAAAGGTCCCAGATCTTATGCCGAGGTCAACAAACATGTGATCTGAGGCTTTCTTATTTACTGTCCGAGGTTAGTATACTAGTTTTCTCCTCGATGGAGGTGGAAAGCGGCAACTTTGTTTAGCGCAGGCAGCGGGACGACAGTTGACGCTTTCCGTCCGGAGGGGAGAAAAATACATATTGTAACTAGGTACTTTTAGATTTATGTAGATTTAGCATTTTTCTATGAATAATTTTAAAAATCATGAAAATGCATTTTAAAAGTCTTCCTATAAATAATAGAAGCATAGTGAATGTAATCACAAAAGAATCAAATCTTACAGCCATCTGGCTCTCAAAAAGCGTATAAATAAAGCGCAATCTCTGTTGCATCGGAATGAAACGACACGCGATGCATTTTTAATAACGGTCCGCCCGCGCCGATCCGCGCCCGGCCTGGCCGGGCCGGGCCGGGCCGCGATGTAATCGTTCGGTGATTAAAGTCCATCCGGCGCCGCCGCCGGCCGGCACGAGCCCGAGCGTCTCGCTGCGACCAATCAGCGCGGAGCTGCTGTTAATTGAAAACGTATCCGGGATCTCCGCCGTCCGTTCCGCTCGCCGCCCCGCCTAGCCTGCCGGCCGGCCGCCGCGTTACGTCACACCTGATATTGTACGACTGACAGTAGGTATACATTTTTACATATCAAACTTGGTGCCTATTATGTGCGCTAAAAGTTTGGATCTGTATCATTATTATGTTCTTGATTTTCATAGTAGGCAAGTAAAGCGGGTGCCTGAATAACTACTAGTTAGTTTATACACTAGTATACAAGGTGTTAATATTACGCAAAACCTGAAAAACGTAGTTGAAAGTTTTACCAGAAATCTGAACGAGATTTTTCAGTTATTCCTGTGGTGATACAAGTATACATGAAACGTAAACAAAAAGTTATGCGGATAATTTTCGGGTTATACGTTCACAACATGTATAAATAAGTGCAATATGTCAGCACAGCACATCGAACTCGAAGCGACCAACTTCACTAAACTCCGGCCGCTCGGAGAGCATTTCGATGTCCTCCCAATGATCTACTTTACCTCCCTGATTGATTCCACACATTTAGACGCTATCATTCGCTTTGCTTGGCTGAACTTTGGTCTAGTTGATCAGCTGTTTTATTTTACTTCTACTATCTTTACCACAATATGTTGTGAACTATAATTATGGCCGGAATTCTTATTTGTAACACCATTTAGCTATTCGGTGAAGTAAAACATCTTAAGGAAATCTTCAGTTTCGAGGCGTGTACTGTGTTCATCAAAAGTGGCGAACAAATGTTATAATTTAACAACGAGAATCCCCTTTCGGAGTCCTACTCTAAAACTATTTCAGGGATATATCCCAAGGGCTGGTCATATTGCTAGCAGAATGCCACGTAAGATACGCCCTTCCGCATTTGCACTCAAACTTGATGGCAATGTACATGGAACTATCTCACAATAGATCAGTGATAGTCGCAGCGGCACAGGCGCGTGTCTGTCAAGGTCCCCAATTCCCAATAACAATAACAAAGTTGGTACCAACTTTTAAGAACATTGTCATGAATATGGTAATTGGCCGCGACATCAGGTCGTTATGAAGCAGACGCTTTATATAGATAGGTACATTGTGTTTTATAATATACTTTAGGGCAAACATTTTGCTCTTCGTTAAGATTATCTCAGTAAAGTTCAATGAAAATACAAAATCAGTGGCGCCGAAAATAGCGCCAATTTTAGTAGCAGTGCTTAACCTAATTAATATACGAGGTACCTGCGGGGTGGGGCTGTGACCTGCGGGGGAGGGGGCGGGGGAGAGTGCAGACAAAGGTACGTTGAGATATTTTGGAACGTTCCTCTTTAAATATTGACTTGGTCACATCGCAACAACGAATCCATTCGATTCTATTAATAAATCGTAACAATAAACCCAAGCATTTCCTCGCTGAGTACAACGCGATGTGGTTTCGTCACACATTCTGTCCCGCAACCTTCTTTATAAATAAGTTAATTGTATAATCATCATCATCTTCATCTCAGCCGATGAACGTTCTGGATATAGTCTTCCCTAAGGATCGCCATCCAACGGGTTCTCGCCGCGGCTTTAATTGTATAATGTTATAAGAGTACTCGAGTGGCGACCGCGTACCGGAAAGCGCAGTGTGGGTAGGCAGGTAGGCAAGGCGGACCAACGATCTGATGAAGGGGGCGGGAAGCCATTGGATTGGGCAGTGCAGGACGTGTCGTTGTGGCGATCTTTGGACTTATCGACTGATATGGGAACGATGATTAATTTTATAACGTCGCCAAACATAAGTAAGTAATCTTTATTTGCTCTTGATTAGGTTACAGTATTACAGATGACATGGCGCGACTTCGTGAATAGTTGCTACGCGGGTAGTCGCTTTTATTATAGAGACGCTGAAAACGGATTCGAATATGTCATATTATTTAATGTACCTCGCACCGGCTCGGCCCCGGGGGGTGGGGAGGGAGGAAGGGATCAGTTCAAATGTCCTGCTTGAATCTCATCCTCGCATATAGAGTTATCGATCGGACGACACTACACGTATCCTCGCAATAAGAGACTATTGTTAGAATTGACTGTCCGAGTGTCCGCCCGAAGGGTTTCACGATTTATGTCTACAAATTGATGCTATATTTTGCTCCAAGCTGTCGCTCGCGCTCTGAAGTCGATGCGACACCTTTTTTCAAGTTAACAGAATCTTGTTAAAGAAATCGATACAACATCAGCCTTTTGAACCATCAAAGTAAATTAGATCGCATTTAACGCAACCGATCAGCATTCCAAATGCGACATAATGCTCGAGGTGTAGGTACGACAGTAATGGAGCGCTAATGTTCCGAGTAGTCTCGCAGAGGTGGGCGGGACAGTTAGCGGGACATTAGAGCCGTCACCTCGCCGCCGCTGGAGGTCCCGAGTCCCGACCCCGCCTCGAGCCACGTCGCCGTCGTCGGCAACCTGCGAGTGTGACCCGCTTGCATTGACTTACCGTTACACACATTTATCTCTCTCCTGGACAGTCATCAACACAGCTTTTTTTTAAAGGTGATAAATTAACAAAAAAGCTTTGATCCTGTCCGTGGCAACCAATTAATAAATTACCTCAGACCTTAGATAATACATACAGGGTGTAAAGAAAAGTATCATTAACTTTTAAACCACATACTCTACTCATCAAACTGAACAACTTTTAGTATGGGAGCAAACCCGTCAGCGCAAAAAAAAGTCTGCTGTTTTTTTTGTGCTGACATATTTGCCCCCATAGTAAAAGTTGTTCAGTTTGATGGGAAGAGTGGTTTAAAGGTTAATGATACTTTTCCTTACAACCTGTATATTTCATTGTTATGTTTTTTAGACTGTTCTATTCTAGCCTGGGGATAGAGGGCCGTTATCATGGGACACAGACAAAGCAACGGCACGGAACAAACACTGGTACGTTTGTTCGAGTGGACAGTGTGAAGTGAGCCGTCTGTAGATTGTGTTTATTTAGCGAAGCTGCCTTCATCAACTCGGCCTCGCATCGATCATGCACCGGCCGGCGGTGCTGTCTGACGAACAGTATATTCTTTGTATCAAATAGGTTTCCTTAAATGACTGACTTTACAAAGTGTTTTCTAGAGTAGAGTAAGGTGCAAACCGAATTGCATAAACTCTACAAGTCCAGTTGCGAAACGTCGATTCGATAATGTATCCAGTTACAATAGAGGATAAAATCATTGGCTGTTCGGTGCACTAAAAACCAATGTAATAAAATCGGCAGTTTTATTATAATAGCGAAACGTATTACAGACAAAGGGTGAAGAGTGCGCTTTGTAGCGAGTAATTTGTTGGCAAATTGAAAGCGTACGTAATAAAATGCAGTATATTAGTAGTAGCGGATGATAGTAATAATGAATCCGCGCGGCGCGGGCGGCGGTGTGGCGCAGTGTGGTGTGGTGCGGTGTAGCGTGCGTGTGGATGCAGCCATTAGTCGGTCGGACGCACCCGCGCCCGCGCCCGCGAGGGGATTATACTGAGTGGAACAAAACGACCCACTTTCCTGATAATTTCAAATTGTGTTGCCTTTGCACTAAGTATATTTTTCTCCAAGGAACGATATTAGTTAGGTTGTAATAACTTCCAGTAGATGGCGCGCACTTCCCCTTAAGCCGCATCAGATTGAAAATTTCGTTCTCTGGTTAGTGGACTCGGTAGCGAAATTGGATAACGCACTTCCCCGGATTGGAAGAGTGCGGGTTCAAGTCCCGCCCGAGACAAATATTTCAAACAAGGCTGTAAGATGTTTATAAACAACTAGTGTTTACCCGCGACTTCGTCCGCACAAATTATATACCAGATTTTAAGTCAGATTATAAGCTATCAAACAAAAAAAGTTTCATCAAAATCGGTTCAGTAGTTTTTGCGTGATGCGCGAACAAACAAACCAACAAACAAACAAACAAACAAACAAACAGACAGACAAAATTTCTAAAAAAGGTTGATGTCGAGTCAGGGATACCTAAAAACCATATCGTAATATTTTTTTTGTAAATATCTTCAATGTACAGACACACTTCAGTTTTATAATAGTTTAGATTAGATAATATTTAAAACGATATTCATATTTTAATCAGGTTTCATGATATAGCTCGACAAAGTTTAACGCAATAAATAAAGGATAGAATGGATAAACGAATTAACCCAGAGATCCAAACTGTGGCTTAAAACTAAGTATACAGGGCGTTAGGGTAAACAGTTGCGTTAGTTAGGGTGATTGTACCCATGATAATGAACAACTTTTCCTGGGATACCTATAGAAAATTCGGAAAAAGCTTGATTCGGAAACGTTTGATCAGCTGAATGCACTTAGTATACACACATATACATGTGAAACATTAAGCGGCATGGACACGGCGGCGGCAGGTGAGATGTCTTGCCACGTGTTTGCGTCGTCGGCGCGTCGCCTTAATTACATAGAACGAGACGAGAGGGGCTGTGCTTCCAGTTTAGATTAGAGATAGATCTATCGCGTTATTCCAACAATAAACTCATCATTAACTAATATGGCCATCAAACGTCCTAGAAGTTATAAAAATATGTTTTGACATTTGAAATGTCTTTTTTCGCTCCAGTATCTAGGCTCCGATCTCCGATTTCACGAAAAAATTCGATCCCCTTATATTTCGGAGAATTGTGAAGATATAATATTCAAAAAAAGCTCAAAAGACGCGTATTCACGAGAGCTGTAAGGTGCAAAAATAATTATTCGAGAAAGGCAAAAACGAAAAAAATTATGGCCGAAATAGTGAAAAATAAATGAAATTTTTTCCGATTTTTTTATTTTGGCTTTCGACATTTTGGATACAAGAAGAATGATATCAAAAATTTGAGTAAAACTCCTCTGGACAATTTAGTCAGCACAGTCAGCTACAATTTGAGCCTAAAACAAAGACGATCGGGTTTAGAAGAGTTTGCCCTGTAGTATTATAACCTTTTTGAAAAAAGTCAGAACGACATATTCAACCATAAACTTAATATACTATCGTTTATTATGTTTATGTATTCAACGTTGTAGTTTTATTTTGTATCCTTTTCCTTATCCCGACTTTCTCGTCGCTCAGCGACAACATTTTTTCGAATTCCGTAGATTCATTTCCAATTTGCTCGATAGTCGTGTGAGGCACGAAATCTGTGAATTTTTCATATATGTACATACTTACTTAGTTCCTACCTACTTAATTTGCAAATAGTGTAGTGTACACACATGTGACTAGAGATTCCATATAACCGTTTTTGAGATTTTAGACTGGACTTTTGCTATGCATATTGCATGGCAGATATTAGAAACATGGGGCTCAACTCATAGTTTAAAGATTAGTCAGCGCTTTATTAGAAACAAGACGTGTTTTCAATTAACAGAGTTAGCAACACTTCTGCGCGCGCTGAATTCGCAGATTCGCATATTTAAATGATAATGTATGCAGATTCGAGCACGTTAATCCTCCATTCATTAGACGTAAGGTACTATATAGGTAACACGGCTCCGGCTCCGCGCTGCAGCCTTAATGAGTTACCGCTCTGCTCTGCTCTCCGCGCACAATAATACCGCTGTTATTACACAACTGATACTCTATTAACGTGATGTATTAAAGTTGTTAATGGCTCGTCGGTGCCAAGAGTTCTAAATAACAAATGGTCGTGTAACAGAGCGCGGCGCGGCGCGGCGTCGCGGGTGAGATGCCGCGGCGCGGGCCGTGACTTCATTTTGTTTCATTAATTATTGTAAGTATTCGATGCAGGACAACCCCGGAGCGGTCGCAGTGCCGCAGATGTTACGGCTGCGTCTGTTTGTTTCAATTAATTGTAAATGTCAAAGTTTTGAGAAGTTCCGGATCGCAGTAACGCTCCAAATTAATTAGATAAAGTAGGAACTTAGCATCGCTCCGCCGATCGCGAACGAGAGCGAAGGACAATGGCGGCTGGGCCCAATACTTCGCGTTAAGAGTATATTTTCTTTGACAAAACAGTGAACTAGCAGTAGCGATGATACCTTCTATCCATTATAATCTGACAGACGCACACATGTCCGTGAGGTTTGCGTCGACGTTCACGAATGAACAAGGTGACTATTTGCGCGTGTGGTCGCTGCCATTCTCTCATAGACACTTATTTTGACCACATGGGCTTAGTCTATACTGGTTGTTTGCTATTGCATATGCTAAGCAATAAAGATTATGATTATGATTATTTGTTTTTACTATACACCAATACAGGGTGTAACAAATTACCCTAGTAATACTTAAGGGGGTGCTTCAGAACATCAAATCAAACTGGATTGAACAGCTTTCACCATGGAGCCAACTTCGAAACTAACACAGAAAAAAAAACAACTGAAACAAATGCAGTATACCTCGACCACGCTGGATCGCTGTTGATCCTAGTTTACAGCAGTTACAGCGATGGGCCTATGCCCGATAAATAATACCTTAACCTCGAGTACTCGACTAAAATGTATGGGAGAGCTGTTTTTTTTTTGCGTTTTCGATGTTGGCTCCATAGCGAAAGATGTTCAGTTTGATGGCCGCTAAACACCCTGTACAATGTAATGACGCCTCAAGAGAACACTCCCTATTCAAACTACACTCCGCTAATTGTAACGACCCACATCTATCTTTTACACTTATGAAGTGGTGATTCAAGTGACCAGCACGCGTGGAGATGTTGCAACTTACATTATACACGACATTGAAATGTTAACTGACACAATTGTTAGATTTGATGTTAAGTAGCAGATCCTTAGAATTTTGCGGGCCTAAACCCCCCCCCCCCCCCCCCTCCCCTTCCTTGGCACGCATCGCCCCCTCCCCCGACGTCCGAGCGCCCGGCGATACTCGTCTAAGTGAAATTCTTAGGCGATCCCTTCCAAAGAGATTTCTTTGAGGGAGTTATGTCGGACGCATAGCAGCTAACAGCCGCGCTCTCAAAGGGATAGCTTGTTAACCTCTTAGCTCAGTGTTTCTTAACCTGTGGTCCGCGGACCCCTGAGGGTACGCGAGTATATGTAAGGGGGTCCGCGGTTTTATCTATGGACCATTTAATACCAAATAAATGCTACCAAAAGTCATGGAGCCAACTACGAAGTTGCGAAAATAAAATCAGTTGTCCCATACATCTGAGTTGAATAGGTATTTGTCTGCAGTTTTGTATGAAACACTTTTTTTTTTTAGTTATGTTTATAGGCACAGATCTCACTTTCGTACCTAACCGACATATTTTGACATTACTTATCGTTTAAATCTCTAATTAGGTAGTTCCTAGTATTTTATAACGTAGAATAATTTAACTCGACTAAAGGAGATTTTGATGCCCCTTTGCACGAGGGTGTAGTTGAGGTTTCCCAACACAAACACCGAAACCGACCTCTCGATGCTTACTCGATGTCACTTTATATTTAGGTATAACCGTTAATTTTCAAGCACTTTCGCTATTTAAACAAGACATTTGAAAAATCATAAACACTAAATGGACGCCGCGCCAAAATTATAAAATTAGAATAGAATAGAGCTTGTACTTGTATTGTTGTGTACTAATAGATACAGTACCTACCTACCTGCTTAGCTGTCAAGCAAGAAACAGATTTGACGGAGCTAGAGAGACTAGCTATACTGTACGTAATACCACGTACTATACTGTGGTTAGGACAACGAATCAATCGTGTGTTTGAGTAAATTGTACATCACTTGATAGTGGGACTCCGATGGAGCGTTAACATGACCCTCGTGTCCCGTGTCCCGTGTCCCGTGTCTCGTGTCCCGTGTCTCGTGCCACGTGGAGCGTGTCCCGGGATCAAGGAGCCACTCTCGACATGTCGTGTGTGGCACACACTTGACACTGCCCTTTCCTTTGATCACTTAGGCACTTTGTGTTTTATGTTAGATACTTTTGTGTTCCTCAATATTAATCAAATAATAGAAAGAAACGGATTCAATTTGAGACGAATCGCTGATCGTGACCCGAAAGTCGCATACGAATGTGTTAAAGAAGGCGTAAGATAAGAAGATAGACCGTTCGAAGCACAACACAATGGTTCTAGGAAACATTCGGTACGTGCTGAAGTTATTCTAATTTTTGACCGGAAAGACATTACATACCTACGGACATTTCCCACGACATTCCTGAGATATAAAATAATGAATATACAATATTGGTTGAAGAGTATAAAGCTCTCCTTTCAGTACCCATACATATAAGGTTAAATCTAATTAGTTGGCGAAACAAACGCATTTGGTATCTGTTACTAAGTACCTACAATTGCGTGATAATGACCCGCCGCCCGGTCATATGATTTACAGGTCAATGTCCGCCGGCGCCCCGCGCACTGCAGCCTTACGCACGATAATAATAATGTTGTTAATCATCAATACCAATTATCAACATTGATAATGCAATGTGTTATCATTAACAAATGCCTTGGTTCAGTTTCGCCAAATAATTTGAAATAACCTTATAATGTAACCTATAGAAAAATAATAATAGACCAACAAATATCAGAATCAAATCAGATTCATGTCAAGAGATTTTGCAGAGAACTCGCTTAAAATGTATTAAAGGTTAACAAAGTTAGCGTAGAATTTGAACAATTTAAATTAATCGAACATTCTTACTGAAATATACGAGTCGTGTCTAAAGTTCCGTGTTTCAAATTGCAAAGTTTGAAATTATTTTTTGGGAAATTTATTGGAAGTGGAGTGACCTACTGCCACCAGGGATACGAAAGTTATTAAATACGAATAATTCACAATTCAGTTTACTAACAGATGCCCGCCCTAACTTTGCCAAAATATGGTCAAAAACAGGACAACAAAAAACAGATATTGATTTGATACAAATAATACGATATCATCGCTAAAAAGCTTTTACTTTTACTTTAATAGCTGTGGTGGTCCATAGCCGTGGTGGTCCAGTGGCGAGTAACCTTGCCTGCCGTGCAGGTGGCGATGTTTCGATCCCCATCCAGGCCGACTCGTACGTTCATTCCCAGTAGTTCTACTGAACAGTTCTACCGTTCTTACCAATGAGTTTTTAGGAATTTATGTACGATTTGTAACACCACTGGCTTTTCGGTAAAGGAAAACATCGTGAGGAAACCTGCATGCTTCAATTTCGAGGCATGTATTGTACCCACTGTCCATTATAAGTGGAGACGGGCTCACCTCCCGTCACACTGGACAGTGTTTCGGTACTACTGGTGAAACGTGGATGTTCTGAGGTTTCAGAATATCTCTAACTACCCCCTCGGGGAATATAGTCGTGAGCATATCAATCAATCAATCAATCAATCATTTATTTCAAGTAACAAGACTCATAAATTTTGTTAGTACATACTTAACCTAATGCTCACGACCATACAGGAAATACGGGGTGGTCAAAAACATGGCAAAAGCCCCCAGCAACATTTGTAAAAGGTCAGGCGTTTAAAGCGGTGATATATTACTAGCCTTAGACTATACAGGGTCCTTCTTAAACTTTTTTAAGAGGATGATCAGACCATCAAACTGAACAACTTTCTCTATGGGACCAACATCGAAATCGCGAAAAAAAACAGCTGTCCCATACATTTGATTCGAGTAGGTTTGCAGTTTTGTATGGGACAGCTGATTTTTTTTTCGCGATTTCGATCCGATAGTCCCATAGTGAAAGATGTTCTGTTTGATAAAAAAAGTGTCAGCATATTAAGTTGGACCCTGTATATTAAAGACTTTACGTCTTTTAAAAAAAAACGCACAGTGAGTCGGATGCAAATAACGTAACATTGGAATGTATAGGGACGTGCGTGGTCACCGGCCCTCGGCCCCGTCGCACAGTGGTCTATAATATTTAATTCAGGGACATAGGGGTATATGAGACGGATGTTTAATCTAGCTTATCTGACTTATCTAGTATGTGGAATCCGGTGGTAAAGATGGGTATAAGAGCTTCACCTTCGCATTCTCGGTCGGACAAATGTAGGAGTGACACAGTGAGTGTAGTTTGTCGTGCTGGACCAAGTGTGTTGTTAAATATTACAAACCGTGAAAAAAGTGACGATGACTTTCGAGTGAGTTCCGATAGTGGTCGGAGCAAACGAAGAAGAATGAGGGTAGACAGATTTGTCTGCTCTTAAAAATCTACCTGCAGTTCTACAGTCATCCCGTGATCATGGCAGTTGTAACACTGCCGAAATATCGGGAACTCCAAAATAAATAAAAACGCGGTAAGAACCCGTTATAATGATTAACTTTAGCTTATCTGATTTATGAAATCTGTAAATCTATACTGTAGTAAAATACATACAAGATCTGTAAGTAATACAAGTCTGTACATATAAAAATTTTATGTTTCCGATAAGATAGATTTTTTTTAAAATTTCTGGTATTACTACAGTATGGATCTACAGATTTCATAAATCAGATTAGCTATATTTAACATCCGTTTCAGATACCCCTATGTCCCTGAATGAATTATTATAGAGCACTGTGCGTCGCGTCCGTCCGACGCGCGTCGTTCTGTGGCTCGTTAGCGGCGGAGGCTGTTTGTTAACTTGACACCGAGACGAGCGTGCGATATTATGTTCCTAGTCTACTGTAGTACTGTATGGTACCGTCCGCCGTGTACCGCGTGACTGTACAAGAGTGTGTATCTAATGAACTAATGAAACAATTTGCGCAACATCGGACCACACACAAAAAAAAACGAGTGTGCTTTAGACCACACGACTGAAGTAAAACTACTACTACTTGTATCACACAAATCCGCGACCCTCGGCATAGCAGGCAGGTTCACTACAGACTGCTATCTGGCCGTCGAAGAATGGTTTATGGATATGATTGGCAACATCTTAGGTGGTCTAAAACACACTCGTTTTTTGGCACTTACAATTACTTGCATTTTCTTCCCAACGGAACAATCTTGAGCCACGAGATTTAAAACGCTTGAGGTTTTTTTTAAAGAAAATAATACTTAAATTAGAATTCTTATCAAATATTTTGGTAATCACATGACAGCGAAAGTCATTTATACATCATCTTTCGAAAAGGTGCAGTTAGTAAGGAGGTACTAATACATCACTACGTTACTTCCGTTCGCCTCGCCCAAACACTTTTCGTCACGCATTCACCAGCTTACTCCCCAAGTTAAGCTTGCGATTAAATTCCTACAGCGCAAAATGTATAGAGGAGCTGATTTTTTTTTTGAAATCTCATAGTTGGTCCTGTAGTAAAAATTGTTCATATTGATGGGTACTTTCAGACAACGATGAAAAAAAACTGTAGTCTCATACAAATTTTGAGTCGTGTAGGCACTAGGCACTGAGGTTTTTCATGAAACAGCTGATCTCTTTTTGCGATTTCAAATTTTCGAAAGTTGTTCAGTTTGATGGTCTAACTAAACCACCCTTTACATATTATTAGGGTGTTTGGTTATACCTTAATTCTTTCGAAAATAAAATTTGACATAGCGGTTGCATTTTAAATTGATCAATTTGATCTCATTTAACATCTTTTCATACATAGATACATAAAGCTTAAGTTACCTTTTTTGTTAAATTTTCCTAGATAGATTTCAGGCTGAAATGCCATTGTTAGGGGGTTGTAGGGATGGACGTTGGGACGTAGTGAAACAACCGCGTTTGTGGTTACACTGACTCGTATATATTGAATAATATTGATTATATATCTTAATAGCTAGCTTACTACACTACACCACCACCGTAGGGAAAAAATAAAATAAAATAATTAGTTTTTATTTTATTTTCTAGTCTACGTGGTTGATACTAAAACTAGGTACAATATGTTTATTTTAAAACTATTTGATTACATTAATTAACATTATTATATTTGTTTTAATAGCGTATTTACTTTTATCTATAATTGTCAGTATTTTTTTTTTTATTTCTTTACAATTTTGATGCAATTATCGCCAATTTACACGACATAAAAGTGTAATTTTTAATAATTAGTTTTTTTTTCTTTTTAAATCTTATTAAAGTGAATCAATTAGTGTTTAATAGTTTCTTAATTACAGAGAAAATTTATGAATATCTAATCTAATATTACAAGTATAAAATATGAAAGGTATAACAATTCCTATTAAGTATAACAAAGTAAAGTATTAATTAAATTGTATTATCATTATGACTAATTTTATGTTTTTGTATAAAATATATTGAAGTCGGTCTTAAAAATAATTCGCAAATTATGGCAACAAAAAAGATATTATGTAAAATCATTTTAAAATCAAGTATTAAAACAAGGTGGTTCTATTTTGAAGATTGATACCTATAAGATGATGCATACTCACGTAATCTAATAGGCATTGCAAATTATGGATGTAGTCTGCATTCCGTTGAAACTGGATCTGCCTCGACGAATGCCTACTCTGTTTTTTAGACGTGAAAACTAAACATAAAACATTTATACTTACCAACTTTTTAAACTAAGCTAATAATCAGTAGGCCCTTATTGACAAAAGAAAATAAAAAAAACTATCTAATGCGCATTATTCTAATGTACTAATATAATCTAACCATGGTTAAGATTACCAAAGATTAAGATAATTATAGGATTTTTTTTTCCAGAAAGTTCAAAGAAAATTAATTAAAAATGGAAATATTACTTAGATTAAAAATGAAATCTGAAAATTCGTAATTTTGGTACTTTTTTTAATGAAAACAGTCGGAGAATTGAAATGTTGTCCATTATGTAGGTAAGAAAATTTCTGTCGGTACTGTTTTTTATTTTTTTTTCTCCTTATTAAAATTTCTTCCTTGCTGACAAAATGGCTCACAGCATCATTCATGGCCGCTCTGGTTGACCACCTCCTTATGTAGGGGGCCAAACTGAAAAACAGCGCTGACCAAGTCGGTCAGCACTATGCTGAGTCTGGCCCTTTTGTCACATTTTAGCATTAAGTTCAAATTGTTTTAAGTCTCCTTAGATTAACATGTGGAATCTGAAATGTGTCAATAAAGTTTTTTCATTTTCATTCATTTTCATTTTATGGTTAATTTGTCTTTTCTTTGTAATCATTGTAACTTTTCTAATCTAGTCGTTATCAATATTTTTAGCATACGTACGCTTTTTCTTTGTTCTCTTCATATAAAGTCAATAAAATTAGCATGCTTTTTTTTTTTTTTTTTACACGTGATAATATTTTATTTGTCATATTTATTTATTAAATCATCATTTATTTTTATATTTTATTTTATTTATTATATTTGTTATATTTGTCCGGACTAATTATTATTGTGGCATTTTTTTTTTTTTTTTTGAGTTAACTCTTACATTATTTATTTAACTTTTTACCACTTTATTTATTTCATGTCATTAGGCGCAAGTCTCTCACAAAGTCTACTCGAGAACATCATGATCGAGTACAAGGCTTGACATTATTTATTAAATTATAATTCGTTCTTTAGGTATACTTCATATCCATTCTATTCTGTTTCATTCACACAATACAACAAATCTACCACTTCTATGCAATAATACATATGTCCAAGCATCTCCACGACTTCTGGGTGATCAGTCCAGTTATCAGTGACACACTTCAACATCCGTATCATTACAAGAATTAGTTATCTTCCTTTTTATAAAATTATTCAGTCATTTCCATTCTACTACTAACATTCTTTTCTTATCCATGCTTCTTAGTTCCTTAGTCCAAAATCAATTACCTATAGGTATTCTTAAAACATTTCTCACAAGTCAAATTGTTACAACTGCCTACTTTTCAGTAAGTAAGTACCTATATAATAATATTATGAATGTTTTAAAAATCAGGTCTTGTTTATTATCTTAATGAATCAAATCAAAGTATCTCACAGAAATCATCACATAGCTATTACTTTGCATCATCCTTCCCCCAATTATGGTAAGGAATTCAAACAAACTTGTAAGTGAGCGAGATGTTCGTCACCGATTGTTAACTATAAACAATCAGATCCTATTGCTTGCACTTTGCTCTCGATCCCTTTTATGGTAATCTTTGAGCATTGGGTCATTTACAAAACAAGAAGTTGTTGCTATAGCTCTAAAATGTTATTCTAATTTTATATAGCTGGCATGTCTTACCTTTTATAATGCTTCTTTACAGCAGCTTCAGGAGCCATTTCTCTCCCGCACCATTTCTTTCTGATCCACATATCTTACCTCTTTTCTCCTCGAACAGTAGATTTTCTCTCCAGTCTACGACAGAGTATTTACTATTATTATGTCTACTAACAAATAATTAATACAAACAAGGTCCTCTTCGTTTCAATTTCATCAAAACAAGATTTACTATTCCTAATATTTATAATTAAAACATAGCAAAATTTTAATCCGATTATCCAAACCACAAAATTTTCAATTATTTTTAATTAAATAAAATCTGATTTTAATAAGTTTTGTAACTACATGAGTTTGCAAGATATTACGTGATCTTAGTTATCTACTTATAAGTCCATAACATTTCCTATATCAATAATAAACAACAGTTTTACACAAATTTCACTGTCCATCCGCAGGAGAACGAAAAAAAAAAACTACATAATCACTTCACTTTTTCTAAATCACCTTATCACCACAATTCCACTTAGGTACACCTCAATAATTGTTCTTTCCTTCTTTCATTCTCGCTCTTTGAGTTCTTCTCTCGAATGATCATAAACGCTGAACGCTCCTCCAAAATCAAATTTCTGTTTGCAGCGGCTTTGGTTTTATCGAATTATCGCTACTGCTTTTCACATTTTCAGTAAAGCCTCAGGTCAAACTTTGTTTCTTCCTTTTCTTCTTCTTCCTTCTGGAACCCATTTTGAAGTACTTTTTGTGTTAAAAGACACACATCATAATTTTTCAATTTAAAATTTTGTCTTCAATATTGCGACACGCTTACTTGCGCAACTCTACACGCGCTCCAAATAAGGTGGCAAGGTCGCCATGTAGGGATGGACGTTGGGACGTAGTGAAACAACCGCGTTTGTGGTTACACTGACTCGTATATATTGAATAATATTGATTATATATCTTAATAGCTAGCTTACTACACTACAGGGTGATGAATGATAAGCGACTAGCTTTTCGCCGACAAAAACACCCCAAAAGAAACCATATCTCCTCTTAAGTCACCTCTTACAAACATCAACGGATGGAGATCCATAATCAGACATGAATGAGACTGCGGAATTTGCCAAATATTCCGTCTGTGGTAAAACCCTTACCCTAATAAGTTTCATTTTCCACTTTTTTGGAGTTTTCTGAAGCGATTCCCTTACACCCTGTATGTATAGGCACATCATGCGACTCTCATCGTAATAATGTAGGTGACAATAATTAATGTGATCAGATCACAAGTCATTCACGTCACGAGCGACATCCTTCCGTTCCGCGATGACCTGTCAGTTGACACACTCACACCGCACGCACTATTATATTATTATATCTACCTGTATGCCACATGCTACATCATTATCTATTGTACCTCGTGTCGTGCTACGCGCGACATCACATTGTCATAAATAACATAATTATAATGTGATGAATGAGTATACAGGGTGTAACAAAACATGCTAGAAACATTTAAAGGAATAGTTTAAACTTTAGGCCATCAATCTGAACAACTTTCACTATGTAGTTGACATCGTGAGAAAAAAAAAATCTGCTGTTTTATACAAAACTGCTTATAGTCGTAGTCATATATGCTAATAGCACAGAGTTTTCGAACGACGATATATAAATGACTTTCGCTGTCATGTGATTACCAAAATATTTTTTAAGAAATCGAATTTTAGTACTATTTTCTTAAGGGGGTTGCAGAGACGTTCACAGGCAACTAGATGGCGCTCGGGAGCATCATTCCTGATTTTATAACATTTTATTTTATATCTTCGTAATTATGTTATAAATTATTGCAAATGTTATTTGAGATGCGTAATCTTGATTTTCTTAACTATTTTTCCATATATAAAATATTACTTTTGTTAATACCGTCTACGAATGTTATACGTCAAAGTTTTGTATGAAATTGATTAAAATTAAAATGTATATCAAATTCGTATGAACAATAAAATTACTATAACTTGTAGCTAGATCAGTAAAACATAAACACAAGTGCCCGCATAATTGAAAATTTTGATTGAAATCATCACAATTACGAGATATAAAATAAAATGTGATAAAATCAGGAATAATGCTCCCGAGCGCCATCTAGTGTAGTGCAACTCCCTCTGCAACCCCCGCGGCCGATGCGACTGACGCGTGGTTCTGTCATGTTTTCATAGTAACTATCGGCCGTCGGCCGCGAGCTTACTATGAAAACGTATGGCATATATATGACAGAACCACGCGTCAGTCGCATCGGCCGCTGGGATCAGAAGTGAACCTTTAAAATTGAATCTCAAGCGTTTTAAATCTCGTGGCTCAAGATTGTTTCGTTGGAAAGAAAATGCAAAAAACGAGTGTGCTTTAGACCACATAAGATGTTGCGAATCATATCAATAAACCCTTCTTCAACGGCCCGATAGCACAGTCTGTATTGAACCTGCCTGCTGTGCAGAGAGTTGCGGGTTCCAATCCCGTAAGGGACAAATATTGGTATAATACAAATAGTAGTAGTTTTACTTCATTAGTGTGCGACACAAAGCACACTCGTTTTATTTTAATTTTCTCTCGATGTGGCTCCTTACTGAAAGTTGTTCAGTTAGATCAGTGAGCTTACAAATTAACATTAATATCATTGAGTTAGATGCTCTAAACCCTGTTTCGACTACAAACAGTTTATTGCATAAGTGGGCGGCATCTCCTCTCGTATCTCGTAGTAAATGTCTTTTGTCAGAAGTTAATTACTAACAACACCGCGAGATGTCGGGAGCGAGCCGCGATCCGGTGCTCTCTGTCTGTTCTGCGCCGCTTGTTCACGCTCCGCGTCCTTGCTGTAGCACTCGGGAGTCGGGAGGGTCTGTCGCCGACATAAGCTGATTGCGTAAACAAAACCTATTATTAATGTAGTTAACATCTCACTCCGCATGCTCTCTGGCACAGTAATAGGAGACAAGTAGGAACACTTGTGTAGATCCGTGGATCTATCTTTGACAATTCTTTGTCAGTAAGTTGATCACTAATTTGCCTCCGCAACAATCCGCAATTGGCGTGTGTAGTGGTGTATATGACCCACTCTTTTTTACGTTTATTCCTGAGAGCACGCCTTTGACCTAAATTGGAAACTGAAGAATTACGGCTCACTGGTGTTAGTGAGCCTGTCATTGCCAGGTCACTAGTACTTGCTTGATGTCTAATCTTAAACTAAGTTTCTTTATCTGCATGCGCAGCGCACCCCGACTAGCCCTGACAGTCGTATAGTGAACGCTACTAAAACCAAAAAAACTCATTTCCAGTCTACTGTTAGCAGTCCTTTAGCTTTAGCGTATCCCCGTTGTAGCAACAGCAACAAGTCGACTAACGTGGACTGATGAGTCATAATGTGTATTGTCAGATTATTTGATATACCTACAGACGAATGAGAATACCTTTGAAGTTCAAAAAGAAATAAATATTTTGGACATAATCACACAGATTAACATGTCCCAATTAAAGTATCACAATATAGTCTAGAACACTTATAATTTGTTTTGTAATATTGTGAAGGCTGGCTACGTTGTAAGTGTATTTCAATTTTTTAAGAACTCATTGTGCACTTTAAATTTAAAATAAATGTAGATTTGATTTGAGTCTTCCTACTTGTGTTATTTCACTGTGTGGGTGGAAGGTGTGTTGCACATTGGACAAGTTTTAGTTAATTTAATCAACAGATGCCGATTGTGGGTGTGTGTACATGCTAGCAGTTAGTTTGTTAACGACGGCGTACTTTACTCTACTTCCACGTTTAGTACCTAAATACGTAATTTAATCTAGTAGATACCTACACGTATGCGAGAGGTAATTTTGAAGTAAAACTTCTTTACGCGCACTTGACTTGGGAAGTAAGCTGGTGAATGCGTGACGAGAGCGTTACCAAAAGTTTTCGGGCGAGGCGAACGGAAGTCTTATGACGTAGTGATATGTATTAGTACCTCCTTGCCAATAGCGTAGAGTTTTCAAACGACGTTGTATAAATGACTTTCGCTGTCAGGTGATTACCAAAATATTTTATAAGAATTCTAATTTTAGTGTTATTTTCTTAAGGTTCACATCCGATCTCAGCGGCCGATGCGACTGACGCGTGGTTCTGTCATGTTTTCATAGTAACTATCGGCCGTCGGCCGCGAGCTTACTATGAAAACGTATGGCATATATGACAGAACCACGCGTCAGTCACATCGGCCTTAGCGTTTTAAATCTCTTGGCTCAAGATGGAATGAAATGGAATGAATGGAATGGATGAATGGAATGGATGAATGGATGTGATGGAATGGATGGATTTCTTCTGTTGGGAAGAACATGCAAAAAATTTTAAGTGCCAAAAAAAACGAGTGAGCTTTAGACCACCTAAGATGTTGCCAATCATATCAATAAACCATTCTTCGACGGCCCGATAGCAGTCTGTAGTGAACCTGCCTGCTATGCCGAGGGTCGCGGGTTCGAATCCCGTACGAATACAAATATTTCGCGACTACATCATTCGAACGTACAAGTTTTCGAACGTATGAGGCAATCAAAAAGTTTTTCGCAGCAGCAGCGTGCTTCGCTATATTAATAAGTAGTCTACATAACGAAGCGCCCGGGTGGAGGGGTTCGAATCCCGTAGAAAGTAAATGAGGCAATAATTAAATGTTCCACTAGAGCGACTGGTTATTAAGTCAGGTGCGTAGGATATAACCTACGACAGCGCGCTCTCTGCTCCTCTTCGTGTGGAATCTAATGGCACGGGAAATAGCCACGATCAGGTGACGCAGTGACGCTTAGGGTTGAGACACATCTACCGACGGCGACCGACGGCCGGCTCAGAAGTACCATCGGGAAGTACCATCAATGGTACAGTTGGCACTGTATTGTATCATTAGTACCATTACGAAATAGTACTAATGATACTGCTGGTCAATGGTACAAGTGGCACTAGTTGAAATAATCGGAAAAAAAATTCAATTATTTCATCTAGTTGAACTTTGAGTTGAACTTACTGGAAAAATTATTCCATTTTTTTCAAACTATTATAAAAAGGATTCAAAGTTGAAATAATCGGAAAAAAAAATCAAATTATTTCAACTGGTTGAACTTTGAGTTGAACTTAGTGGAAGCGGTGCTCGGAACCTCCCTCGAGTGTTAAGAGTTTTTACGAATGAATTATAAATAAATAATAAATAAATAAATAAATAAAGTTTATTTTCTTCCACAAACATTATTACAACTTAAATATAAGAATAGGTACAGTTTCAAGATCGCAAGTATGTGATTGTGTGTGGAAGACAGGAGCCCATACTAGTAAATCCTATACTTATGAGTCTCCTGGTCCCCACCTCACGGACCCTTTGGATTTAATACATAACTGTAAAAGGATGCACGGAAGCTACTATCTATGATATTTACATTTTTATTAACTAACATAAAGGTAATAAAGTACCTCAAAATAAAAGAAACAATAGATATTGTGTTATGTGTAGGTGTGTTATGTTTGGGTGTGTGATGTGTGATGATGAGATATTTATTCCGAGAAAGAAATTAGCGTTTCCGTCTCATCATAGCTTAGGGAAAGCAACCAGTTGGTGATAGTAAATTTACATTTACGTATCGTCATGGGATAGATCCTATGTTGTTCGTTTGCCAAGTTATACAGCCGGCCACTTAGGTAGATAAAGAACCTATTTGTAAAGGCTAATTTTGTCGTGGTTGGAGTACAAACAACATGGTCCCGTCTCTTTTTAGCATTTCTGTGATTAGGATCATACTCGACAAGGGAGTGCATTTTCAGGATAATAGATAGTACAAACAGTTGTCTTATCGTGAGGACTTCACTCTCCTTGTATAGTTCAGTGGTTGGAAACAAACGAGGCTTGAAGAGACATATTTTAAGGATCAATCTTTGGGCTCTTTCGAGGACCAGCAATCGCGTTTTGGCAGCACCTCCCCAAGTGGAGATGCAGTATGTAAGAACGGATTGGCATAGTGCCAGATAGACAGATTTGAGCAGTTTCTGATCCGCGGCATGTCTGAGCTGTTTGAATACGAAGGTAAGTTTTCTGATTTTATTTACTGTGGAGTTTATGTGTTCAGCAAAGGTGAGATTACTGTCTAAGGTGATTTATTGTTGAGTGCATTGATATCGTTTAAAAAAAAATTAAATTTCTAAAATTATTAATTATAATTAATTAAATTACTTCAAATAATATAATCATCATCATCTTATTTAAGAGCTACGCTCTTGTCGGTGGAGTATGATCGCCACATTTAGTATGGGAAGCCGTCCGCAGTGGGATTGATACTCTAGATCAACATTCATAAGATCAACATTTAAAATATCAAAATTTGTCTCAACCCTAAGCAGCGATTACATGCAGGGCCGATTTCGGCACACATCGCCTGATTTGTTCTCTCTATTTGAAAGTGTAGCGATCAAAGCAAGCAATGTATGAAATCGGCCCTGCATGTATGGTAGTGTATCGCCGCTTTACCGGCACACCACGGGAAACAAGGCGCGGCCCCACCACGTGACAGCAATGAATTGTTAATGATGATAACTACATTATAGGGTCCAACTTAATATACTGACGGTTTTTTAAAGGGTGATCAGACCATTAAACTGGACAGCTTTCTCTAGGGACCAAGATCGAAAAAAAAACGCTAAAAAAACTAATGGGACATTTTGGCCGAGTACGATTGCATGTACGATTTGTATTACCACTGGCTTTTCAGTGAAGGAAAACATCGTGAGGAAACTTGCATACTTCACTTTCGAGGCATGTATTGTACCCACTGTCCTGTCCATTGCAATTGGCGATGGGCTCACTCCCCGTCACACTGGACAGAGTTTCGGTACTACTAGTGAAACGTGAATGTTCTGAGGTGTCAAAATATCTCTAACTATCCCCTTGAGGAATATAGTCGTTAGCATATGCTTACGCTAAAAAAAAATTGCTCTTTCCATACTAAATAGGTACCTACAATCAGCTGATTGAACGTTTGTATGAAACGTCGAAATTTTTTTTTGCGAATTTCCTTTTTGGTTTCCTGTGGACCATCAAACCAAATTACTATTTATTTCATCACCAATTGCTTATTTGTTATATTTTAGTTATTTAAGGGCCTGTTTCACCACTTCCGAATAAGTTCTTGTTAACTTATCCGACAGCTTATTTGACACATTCTTCATACAAAATATGTCAAATGAGCTGTCGGATAAGCTAACAAGAATGTATCCAAAAGTGGTGAAACAGGCCCTTAAATATTTCTTATTGTAATGCAACTGAGTTTAAGTATCAATTACGATTGTGTTAACATGACGTACCTAGTTTAGTATTCTCTGTTACAAGGCCAATAAGATTCTGGTTTCTGATTTCAACTTTTACTATTAAACCATTGACAGAAAACGCATCGTTGTTTGTTTGCTACGAGCCTACGGTGCTACGTTGCTACGGTGCTACGAGGGCTCCGGGCGGCGCTACGTGTGCTACGAGTATGAGTTCGAGCGTAGAGTGCTACGGCTACGGCGTAGCGCTACGAACATGTTCTCCTTCCTACTATGTGACGTGCGTGACGCTGACGATGTTTGTGACGTAATGACGTAAAAATACCTGAACGCACATGCATGTGGCCAAGAAGTTTAAAATGCCTACAGAGATGGAGATTGCATTACAAACAACTTTTTGAAGCCAGAATCTATGACCTTTATGACGTCACTGATGTCTCCCATCTCATTTCCTCTTTACATCGAGTTGTCAATCTCAAGGTCATTCTAAAGTCATGTCATCTGAGGAAATGAGATGGGAAACATCAGTGACGTCATAAAGGTCATAGATTCTGGCTTCAAATAGATGTTTGTAATGCAATCTCCATCTCTGTTTAATTAAACTTCTTGCATGTGGCACATAGATAGGTCGTGTTCTGGATTACATTACACATAGAATACTTTTTTAGGGTTCCGCAGTGGGTCGACAGATGGAACAACGACTTGGTTTTACTGCAATCATATACTTACTTAGCTGCCAACGCGTAACAAAATATAAGCTTGCCGAATAGTAATGTTAAGCAAGTTCAATCTTTTTCTCTGAACCAGTAGATTTTTAAACTCGTCGAATCAATTCGAAGAAAAAAAAAAATATTTGAATTTAGATAATGGTAGCTTTGCGCGCCTATGTATTTGTCAAAACAAAATGGCGCGGCGTTTTTGAAATAATTTTGCTAAAATTTTCTAAGCATTTTATCAAATTGATTAAAAAATGGGAAAATCGGCTCAGAAATGTGAAGTGTGCAGGTTAAGGAGAAAGTCCAATGAAATTTTATTCGCAACGGTGAGTAAAAGTAGCTTTTGCATTAAACTAGGTTTAATTTTGCTTAATATATGGGTTTAAATATTGGAAATAAGATACAATAATGCGATCATCTACATGCCGTGGTGGCCCAGTGGCGAGTAACCATTCCTGCCGTCCAGGAGGTGATGGTTTGATCCCTGTCCAGGCCGACTCGTACCCATGTGTGTTTTGGAATTTATGTACGATTTGTACTGGCTTTTCGGGGAAGGAAAACAATCTTGAGGAAACTTGCATGCGTCAATTTCGAGGTACGTATTATACCTTCTGTCCATTATAAGTGGCGACGCGACGGGCTCATTTCCCGTCCCACTGGACAGAGTTTAAGTAGGTACTACCTTCTAGTGAAACGTAGATGTTTTGAGGTTTCAGAATATCTCTTACTATCCCCTCGGGGAATATAATCGTGAGCATATGCTTATGCTGCTCCATCTACAATCTACATGATAGTATTAAGAGAATTTTATTCCGAGAGCGAAAATGCGCGCTCCATACAAACGTACTATGGTGATATTTTCAATACTAACCAATTAAAGTCAGTGAAATTTTGCAGGAACGATCTAGAAACAAATTTCTATGCTTGTATGGAGTCAGATTTTCGTTAAAATACACAGTTTTAATTCTAGGATTAAATTTAAGATTTGTATGGAAATCTTTGAGGCACTGTAACTTTAAAACTATACATTTTCACGAAAATCTGACTCCATACAAGCATAGAGATTTGTTTCTAAATTGATTCTGCAAAATTTCATTGACTTTAATTGGTTAGTATTGAAAATATCACCATAGTACGTTTGTATGGAGCGCGCCAACGGTAATATACCCCTAAAGCAAGAATAAATTGCTTCGCTTATAGTAAATCAAATAGATAACATCAAGCATTTTTTTCTTTTTAGATGTAGAAAATGGGTAAAGGCTACTGGTAACGAGGATTTGGTAGCCCTAAGTCACCTACAAAAAAGTAAAATTATTTGTGCCAATCATTTCTCGCGGAAATCGCTTACCAAAAAAAATTTTTGACTTAAAAGGAATGCTGTACCCAACATAGGAATAAAAGAGCTTTCTGATGATTTGCTGTTCTATTTGGGGGCCAAAAACACAATCATTCAAGCAACAGGTAATTTCAAAAGTTTAAGTACCTACCTAAATATATAAGATAATGTCTTACCAGAAAAATAAAATAATTCGCTGTGTTGCGGAAAATCATGGAACAAATTTTTGTACCGACTATTGAAACATTGAGATTATTAGTACCTAGATTGTAGCACCCCCAAATCGGGTTGTTTATTGTTCTGATCAGGCTTTATTTATATCTATTATTTACTTTACTACACTTCTACATTGCTGATTAGTAGACCATGCAAGTTAGTGATCAGTTTGCCGTCAGAGAACTTTACGAACATTTTATAAATACCTACCTATAATATGTCTTAGTACTTATTAGAACTTGGTCTAAGGTTAAGAGCATTGGGCTCTTGTCTTGACACGGAGGTCGTGGGTTCGATTCCTACAGTTGACACCTATTGATATGTCACTTTGTGCGTTTTTCCACAGTCGGTTCGGCCAACTCGTACCAATGAGTATTTCCGAATTTATGTACTATTTGTAACACCATTGGCTTTTCGGTGAAGGAAAACATCGTGAGGAACCCTGCATGCTTCAATTTCGAGGCATGTATTGTACCCACTGTCCATTATAAGTGGCGACGGGCTCACCCCCCGTCACACTGGACAGAGCTTCGGTAGGTACTTCTGGTGAAAAGTGGATGTTCTGAGATTTCAGAATATCTCTGACTACCCCCTCGGGGAACATAGTCGTGGACATATATAAGCTATATGTTATGGTCCACCTTGAAAGGATTGAAACGCGTGAGTTTAAGTAGGTAGGTAGGTATGTATGAATATTTATTTGCTATAACAAGCTCATTATATATTCATTATATACAGGGTGTAAGGGACAGCCCTGAGCAAACTGAAACGGTGAACTCAGACCATCAAACTGAACAACTTTCACGATGGAGCATAACCTCAGGAAACGCGAAAAAAAATCAGCTGTCCTGTACAAAACTACAGCTGATTTTTTTCGCGTTTCCTGAGGTAGGCTCCATAGTGAAAGTTGTTCAGTTTGATGGTCTGAGTTCACCGTTTCAGTTTGCGGAGGACTGTCCCTTACACCCTGTATATAATGATTATGGCACATACATTATTGCAGAACCTACACTTGTAAGAGCCGAATGCTTCTTGTCTTCTACACCGAAACGACAGATGAAAACAACAGGTGAATATTCCGATTTACACTATATTCTAAATCGAATGTACTTAAGATTTTTGACATCGAATACCTAATAGGCAACGAGATATATTATTGGTACCACCTTTAACTGAGATAGAAAAGAACGCACCTTACGAACGTCCAGTTTTGGGGTCGATCTCTGCTCGGTGTGCTCTTGTGCCGTTAAATTCTTCCAAGACGATAAGGCAGGAGTTTCCGAAAACTCAAAAGGGGTGAAAGTACCCATTAATATGAACAGCTTTTATTATGGTACTGACTGAGAAATAAAATAAAAAAGAATTTGTTCATAGAGTTGGTCCCATAGTAAAAGTTTATATTTATGGGTACATCCTGTATTCGTCACTAATTGCTAATATTTCTAGGCGAGTGTTGCCCCTCCCACTCGCTACTATGGTTTACGGTCTTTTCTACTATTATCCAATGACGAAGTGCCGAGTCTTCTAAATTCGCTTTTTAGTAGACAGATGCCATGCAAATTTTTCATGTTAAGGTGGTGCAGAGCTGTCAATTTCATTAATAAAATTGTCGTAGAACTCTCGTAGACGGTATTAATAAAAGTCATGTTTTATACAGGGTATATAACACCCTGGAAAATGGAATGGAAAAATATCATAGAAAATCTAGATTGCGCGTATCAAATAATATTTACAATTTATAATATAATAACGGTATAATACTTTTATCAATACAGTCTACGAGTGTTCTACGACAAAGTTTTGTATGAAATTGACAACTCTGCAACCACCTTAAGATAGACATGCATTTGGGCCAAAACATACATAGGTAGTACCTATGTATTTCATCATCTTTTTTTTCCAGAAACTTCTGCATTGGAATGCTTAGAAGGACCAAAATCAAAACAGCAACGTCTTGAACCAGGTAGGTGATTCTAAAACTAATACTAGCTTTTATCTGCGACCGACATCATCAATCGATTTCACCATCTGCATAGCATTAGCTGTATTGTAGTTGTTTGATTCAAGCGAATTAAAATTGGCTCAACTAGAAAGTCTATAAATTGAAAATCCTAATCATTTCATCCTCTCCAGAACCCGCTGCCCCTGGTTTCAAATGTTTTCGATCCACTTCGGGACGTCGTGCTGAAGAAACAGGTGACTATGAATAGTACCTACTTTATTGTAGTTGTTTGAATTCAATCGAATTAAATTTGGCTCAACCAGAAGGTCTACTGTGTGGTTTATCTATATACCTAAATACCTTTGATTGAATTAGAATAGCTAAACTAAAGACAACATTTTCGTACTTTTAGAAAATTTTAAGTAAATACTTATGTTTAGAAGGAAATTATCATAGACATATTACTCT
This sequence comes from Agonopterix heracliana, assembly GCA_963693445.1. Classification (NCBI taxonomy): domain Eukaryota; kingdom Metazoa; phylum Arthropoda; class Insecta; order Lepidoptera; family Depressariidae; genus Agonopterix; species Agonopterix heracliana. The sequence goes on from OY856314.1 coordinate 21,493,987, forward strand.
AGCGATAGACAAGCTCGTTCAAACAAACAACATGTCACACAAAACAACACAAAATGACACATTGCGGTCTGTCATTGCCATAGTGACGAAGTGAACTCGGGAACATCAATCAGGTGCGTACACCTCATTCAAGTGGAACATGTTGCTTCTATGAAAGGGCAAGTCTATCGCTAGAGTTTAAGTCTATGGAAATTATAAATATTAAATAATAAATATATATCTTGGAAATTGTCACACAAATTACCTAGTCACATTTAAAGTTCCAGAATCTAGCCTGGACTTGTATTATGATAACTAGACAACGATATAGAATACATAAGATATAGATACAAACATCCATGACTCGGGTACAAAATATTCATATTCGTCATACAAATATTTGCCCCTTACGGGATTCGAACCCGCGACCCTCGACACAGCAGGCAGGTTCACTACAGACTGTGCTGTCGGGCCGTCTTAAATCAAATCAACATTTCGCATGTTATGACAAAATATTATTAACTTCTTTCTCACGCATTTGGATCCTGCACCAATTTATCCTCTGGCTTGCTTCTAAGCGAAGCTTCTACCTATTCATGTCATCGTATTATTAGTTTGCATGCATAAGAACGTGAATTAATCTTGTCATTTTTTGTAGTTACTTCTGGTACGGGCTCGGACTTCAAAACTACTTCTTCAATAAAAAGGCCACAAAGAGATGCAGGTTTGTAATTATACAAAATGCATAGGTATGCATCAAACTCATGTGAATAAATGGGATGTTCCATTTGAAGCCAAACCCTCATGGCATTACACTAATAACTTTTTACCTTAGACTATTACGTACTTCATCATAATAATCATCATCAGGCACGTATCCAGGGGGGGGGGGGATCCCCCCGAAATCCGAAAATTTTTATGGAAAAGTGATTACAGTCTGTCTTTTTCATAGTTTTTCTATGAAATCCATCTTAATATGCTGACACTGAGAGCGTAAAGACTAACCCATTTTGTGATTTAAGTATCTAAGCGTCTAAGGTAAGACAGTTATTCATACTGTTTAGTGCAAGACTATTGGTTTGACTTCAAGTGGAATATCCCATTTCTTCCCATAAGTGTCAGAGAAGGCTACTAGTATAGATAGCGGGGCTCTTATGCTGAAATCTCGATTTCAAAAATGTTAGCACCTATAACTATAATCACCTGAAACGTAACTAATTCCATTAATGGAACCTTAATTATAATTCGGTATCTATAACCATTACTAAAACTACCAAACTAGAACCAAATTATATTTACAACTGCTAAAAAGCTTAGAGCGACTTATTAGTTATCTAAACCATTATAAAACTGTAACTGAAGTGTGTCTGTACATTGAAGATAATTATTTACTATTCTATTCTATATTTTAAAAAATGGCTGCCATCTTGGGTATTTGATGATTTTGCCAATGTCGAGTTTTTATAGCAAAAGTGCTTGACGTTGTACGGTTATATTGATATTTTGGTGACTTCAAGGGTTGTTCTTATAAAAGAACAATATCCTGAGCCACCACTGGAGTTCCACTGTGGACCAGGGATGGGGCAACCCATTTCTGTTATACCGTCGAGGCCGTTTTTTAAACACAAACGAAAGTGTTTTAAACTGTGTTTTAAAGTCTGAAATTAAATTATGTCTTATTTAAGGATCGGGCGGATGGGCGACTGTTCTCAATAACACGATTAGATTAATTTTACTAGATAGAAAAAAATCACAAAAAGTATAGGTTATAGATACCGAATTATAATTAAGGTTCCATTAATGGAATTAGTTACGTTTCAGGTGATTATAGTTATAGGTGCTAAAATTTTTGAAATCGAGATTTCAGCATAAGAGCCCCGCTATCTATACTAGTAGCCTTCTCTGACACTTATGGGAAGAAATGGGATATTCCACTTGAAGTCAAACCAATAGTCTTGCACTAAACAGTATGAATAACTGTCTTACCTTAGACGCTTAGATACTTAAATCACAAAATGGGTTAGTCTTTACGCTCTCAGTGTCAGCATATTAAGATGGATTTCATAGAAAAACTATGAAAAAGACAGACTGTAATCACTTTTCCATAAAAATTTTCGGATTTCGGGGGGATCCCCCCCCCCCCTGGATACGTGCCTGATGATGATTATTATGATGAAGTACGTAATAGTCTAAGGTAAAAAGTTATTAGTGTAATGCCATGAGGGTTTGGCTTCAAATGGAACATCCCATTTATTCACATGAGTTTGATGCATACCTATGCATTTTGTATAATTACAAACCTGCATCTCTTTGTGGCCTTTTTATTGAAGAAGTAGTTTTGAAGTCCGACCCCTTTTTGTTATGTTTTTTCAATACTATAATTAAACTGCTGATATTTTACTTTTTATTCTTGTACTTAACTAAATACATTCAATATTTCTAGTGAACTCAGGAGAAGTTTTAGCTTAGAAACTCCCATGAGCAAAGATATTGACGAAAAACACGTTTTTTTGCTATCCTGCTTTCAATTGGAGCGGGATGGCTAATTGTAAACTTATGCTTGCAAGAAAGAGACGCTTGCAGTGGGATAACCTAGCCTTAAATAAAATCAAATTATTTTTGTTTTCAGAAAAATCTTCAACCGTCCATCTACAACCACCCATGTCAAAGCGAGAAAAGAAGTTATTGGAAAGGTTGCGCAAAGCACGATGTGCGTTAAAAACGTTGGTAAACACAAGCATTCAACTAGATGACGTAAAATCGGAGCTCCTAAGGGAAATTGTCACACAGGCCGTAAAAAACCAATCGAAGAAACCACAAGGGAAGCGTTGGAATATTAAAAGCAAGATAAGCAAGCAAGTAATGTTGACATTTTCTACTGACGAACCGCTCGTATGATTTTCAAAAATCGCACTGCAGATCTCGCACTCTTCTCTATAGAGCTATGAACTTTCTATTGAGTTGTTTGGAAGTTGTATAAAAGAAAAGAAAAACGCTCATTGAATGAGAGATTTTCAGAAAGCCATTAAGAAAGAAAAAGTAGTTCCTAATGGCTCGATAGATGGCGTTGACCAGACGGGGTAAGTGACCAAGACCATGCAAATAATAAAATACAAATAAAATAGTAAGAATTTGTGTTTCTAAGTAAGCAGCAAAATATGAGCATATATTTCTCGTCAACGGATGCGTCTGACTCAGTGACATGCATTTTTGTTTACTTTTTAGCCAAAAATGTTCGTCTTCGGTCCCCTCTCTGGTCAACGCCATCTATCGCCGGTATGATGAACTACATTTGAGTAGCTGTCAGAAAACTCCTCATTGACTTTAGTGGATGGCTCTGGAAGTCATACGATCCCAAGGCAATGCATTAGTCGTAGGGCTAAGGTCAATTTCAAGTTGTAAGGTCATAAGTTCAATCCATATTCCATACTGTAACAATCACACACATACACGGACGCACGCACGCACTCATGCATAATTGTTATACCTACTCACACATGAGGAGTTTTCTTTAAAAGAAATGGTTCAACGACGTTGGCGACCCTGTATGTGGTATCTATTGGAGACTACAGGTAATAGAAAATAAGAATTAACATTGTAAAATTTAGAAAATAAGAGAAGTGTTTAAAAACCAAATCACTATTAGAATATTAACTTTTCACCTAGACTAAGTTTTTGTAAAGGTACCGTGCAGGTGGAGCCCTGGCCTCGGCTTCGCCTTGGCCAACAATTACCTACATGAGATCTGAGACCTTTCTTACTTTCCTGCCCTCGGTGTGTAATCTACAAAGCACCTACTACAGGTAATAGAAAGTAAGAATTAACATTGTAAAATTTAGAAAATAAGAGAATAAGTAGTTTAAAAACCAAATCACTATTAGAATATTAACTTTTCACCTAGACTAAGTTTTTGTAAAGGTACCTACCGTGCGGGTGGAGGCCGCGATGTGAACTTAGTGCCCTGGCACCGATCGTGTTAATTTAAAGCATCGAAGTTCAATTGCAGTTCTAATCAACGGTGCTAAATTCCGTATCGCGCTAAACTTATTTACTGTGTGACTGACAGCCTGTATCGTCTGAGGCCCCCATTAGGCCCCCATTACACGGTAGGTTTTGCTGTCAGTTTTGCCACAGTCACGGCTGTGACTGATGAATAACCTACCGTGTAATGCGTTGACTGACGGTGACTGATGGTTGCATGACGAAAATCTAGATTTTCATCATGCAACCATCAGTCATGACTTTTGAGTGAACGTGTAATCGCATTTCGTCAATCACCGTCAGTCAGCGCGCGGACAGCGATGGAGTTGGCCATGATAGATACTCCCCGTAGTGCATAGGAGGTGCGCCCCCTAGCTCGTGGGGGTGATTAGGGGGTGCACCCCTACTGTGTAGGGGGTTCGTAGGGGTGATTAAGGGGTTGTGTAGGGGTGATTAGAGGGTGTACCCCCTAGGGCGTAGGGCTTATTAGGGGGTGCACCCTAGCTCGTGGGGGTGATTAGGGGGTGCACCCTCTAGGAGGTAGGGGTTATTTCGGGGTGCACCCCCTAGCTCGTAGGGGGTGATTAGAATTTGCATCCTAGCTCGTGGGGGTGATTAGGGGGTGAACCCCCTAGCTCGGGGGGGGGGGGGGTGATTAGGGGGTGAACCCCCTAGGACGTAGGGGTTATTAGGGGTTGCAACCCCTAGCTCGCCCTACTACTAGCGACCCCTAGCCCAACTAACACCTTATTAGTATATTGGTAGTAGGATGTAGCATTTCTTTTAACACGTTTTTTACTCAATATCGCAATCAAAATTCCAATACAGGCTTTTCTTTTATGAATATCTGTCTGTCTGTTTAGGTTGCCTGGAAGAAATCACTTTTTAGCGATAAGACCGCCTTATTTGTACCATTATCGTTTCTTTGTTTCCTTTTCTATGCTGTATTTGTGTAAGCGATTTCTTCCAGGCAACCTAAACAGACAGACAGATATTCATAAAAGAAAAGCCTGTATTGGAATTTTGATTGCGATATTGAGTAAAAAACGTGTTAAAAGAAATGCTACATCCTACTACCAACATACTAATAAGGTGTTAGTTGGGGGTGCAACCCGTGCAACCCTTAATAACCCCCTACGAGCTAGGGGTTGCAACCCCTAAAAACCCCTACGTCCTAGGGGGTTCACCCCCTAATCACCCCCCCCCCCCCCCCCCCCCGAGCTAGGGGGTTCACCCCCTAATCACCCCCACGAGCTAGGATGCAAATTCTAATCACCCCCTACGAGTTAGGGGGTGCACCCCGAAATAACCCCTACCTCCTAGAGGGTGCACCCCCTAATCACCCCCACGAGCTAGGGTGCACCCCCTAATAAGCCCTACGCCCTAGGGGGTACACCCTCTAATCACCCCTACACAACCCCTTAATCACCCCTACGAACCCCCTACACAGTAGGGGTGCACCCCCTAATCACCCCCACGAGCTAGGGGGCGCACCTCCTATGCACTACGGGGAGTATCTATCATGGCCAACTCCATCGCTGTCCGCGCGCTGACTGACGGTGATTGACGAAATGCGATTACACGTTCACTCAAAAGTCATGACTGATGGTTGCATGATGAAAATCTAGATTTTCGTCATGCAACCATCAGTCACCGTCAGTCAACGCATTACACGGTAGGTTATTCATCAGTCACAGCCGTGACTGTGGCAAAACTGACAGCAAAACCTACCGTGTAATGGGGGCCTGAGAGATTTGTTAAAACGGCTGTAAGGTCTGTCAAACGATTAGCGCGATACCGAATGTGTTCAAAGTCATAGTTCGCACGCGGTCCAATCACGGTGTAGTAGAGGTAGCGCGATTGTTCTCGAAGCCATAGCATACTAGAAAGAGAGCGAAGGTGTGATAGCGCTATATCACGCTGGCATGCTACCTATGCAGGTACCGGTTGCTCTCCACGCTACTACCAATAAAGGTAAAAAAACCGGTTGTAGCCTTAGGGGGTGCTTCAGACCACCAAACTGAACAACTTTCGCTATGGAACCCACTTCGAAATCCCGAAAAAAAAACAGCTGTCCCATACATTTGATTAGAGTCGGTAAGCACCTAACTACTGCAATTTTGAATGAAACTGGTGTTTTTTTTTTTTCGAGCTTTAGATGTTGGCTCGAAAGTGAAACTTGTTCAATTTGATGGTCTGAAGGCTCCAACCGGGTTTTTTTACACCCTTTATAATAAAGTAATTGTAAGGAGTTAAGTAATTTTGAAGCTAGAGGCACTTACCCCGTAGAGGCACTTGCCCATGCCTAAAAATGGCGCTTTTTTTTTCTTTTTGCCTATTTTTTTAGCGCTGCTGCCATCAATCTAACTTGAATATTTTAGTTCAAAATGATTAAGGCACTTACCCCGTAGAGGCACTTGCCCATGCCTAAAAATGGCGCTTTTTTTTTCTTTTTGCCTATTTTTTTAGCGCTGCTGCCATCAATCTAACTTGAATATTTTAGTTCAAAATGATTACGTTTACTTACTATAAAGCCACAATATCTTCGTTCGGACTGAGTTTAGAGAAATATCTACATGCTATAACATATTATGTTGTTTGTTACTTTATCTTCAACTAAAATATTCAAGTTTGGAAAAAATAAGGCGCCAACCTTCCATACAAAACCCGCAGTCTTTTATAAATCAACCAAAAGTAGTTGCAAAAAGCAATCATGACAGCTGTTTTCATCAAATATGAGTGATCAGGACCAAAATACCTGTGTAGTGATACACTTAAGCCAAGATTCAGAGACGATTTTTTTAGTCTTAGTTCGAGCTAAGTAGGTAGGGTCGAAATGTATGGATTTCCGAACTATAACTTACATAAATCGTCTCTGAATCTCGGCCTTAGGTATTTTGGTCGTTAAGGAACCTTAATGTAGTAAGTAGTAACCTAAGTATTTTGGTCGTTAAGGAATGAACGTCTTTGGTTTGGTTGAAACGATAATGCAGGCACTACATTCTCGCCGAGAACGGACGAGAACGAGAGTGTGGCTGTGGATGCCCTTCATTGTTCTCGCGGCATCCTGATTCCGAGAATTCTCGGCGAGAAGTTCCCGCGAGAGTGTATTTCCTGCATAATGTTTGCATTTTGTGTTTTCTTCTATTATTACCTATAGTATCATAGGTATTTTTTTATAACGAGTCGCGTGGCTAGAGGATTCACACAAGCAAAAAGCCGTTAAATTATAAATTAAAAAATATACCTTAATTTATACGGTTAATTATCTTAGATTCTTTATTGTACACAATACAACATAATTAATAATTAATTATCGTGAATTTTTGTTTAAAATAAACACCGTGAATGCATAGAAAATTAAGTGGACTATTAGAAGGTTCACACACGTGATTCAAAAGGTATCATAAGGAGAGGAATCTTTCCTCTTACTAACCAATTTTCATTTTTGTTTATTTTCTCCCCTCCGGACGGAAAGCCTCAATTGTCGTCCCGCTGCGCTAAACGAAGTTGCCGCTTTCCACCTCTGTCGAGGAGAAAAATAGTATACTAACCTCGGACAGTAAATAAGAAAGCCTCAGATCACACGTTTGTTGACCTCGGCTTCGCCTCGGTTAACAATTACATGAGATCTGAATCTGAGACCTTTCTTACTTTCCTGCCCTCGGATTTAACTCTACACGTGCTGGTAAATTGTATTTATCCTGCGATCCCGTCATTATGGCAGGTGCAATTCGGAACTAGTGTAAAATTATTGTCACTACCTACCTATACTAGTTCCACTGAACTAAGTTCTCGTAGGTTTACATTTAAATGCCTACGTATCTTACCTATTACCTACGCAAATGAACATAATAAAATTTATTACCTTTCTTTATGGTTTTAATTTTTTAGTTTTTATTTAAAAGGTAGGTACCTAGTTATTAAATTACGTCGCCTTGCCGCCACTCGCCTAATTAAGATCACTTTTAAGTATCTTAATTGATCTCTTAAGGCTACGTCCATCGCAACAACATCTTCAGCTTCACACGTTTATTTCAGTCCGACAGAATATCATTAATCGACGCCAATTTGGTGTTAATTGTGCCGATGATTATCCCATGATCATACGTAAGTAAAAAAAAAAACAAATTCTGTAGGATCAAAATCCTGTAGGAGAAAGGCTGTAATTTTTTATCGATATCGATAAATAACGCACATCACTTCGATGGAATATCGATAATGTGACATGACGAAGGTGTCTCCGCACTAGTTACGTCAACTTGACGCATGACGTTGTCAAGCTTTTCATGTTCTTAGGCTGGTAGTAAAATGTTATTGTTGTGGCAGAATACAGTCGGCCAGATCATACTATTTCGAATTTCGAGGCTAGTTAGAAAGTGCCGTCTCTTAAAACGTAGTGATTCCATTCTCTTTGGGGTTCCGTACCCAAAGGTACCAAAAATCAGGTGTCCCATACAATAATTGTCAATTATTGAGTCGGGTAGGTACAGCAGTTTTGTATGGGACAGCTGATTTTTTTGTCGTTTCCTGAGGTAGGCTCCATAGTGAGAGTTGTTCAGTTTGATGGTCTGAGTTCACCGTTTAAATATTTGCTAGGCTGTCACTTACACCCTGTATAAAGCAGGCGCATTACGTTACGTAGACTCAGCGAGCGAGGCTGTATCCATCGGATAGCGTTTATTGACGTTTTTATGTGTTTAATATACAGACAGATAGCGAGCCGATAACACGTCGCGACGCGTGCCCGCTAGTGCTGCGCTCCGTGGTACATCGATACTCTATCGATAGTCGACGAATTTCTGTACCTATCGATAGCAATGATTCTACACTCACGTGAGGAAATCCTCACTAACTAAAATGTGACAATAATGTTGTATACATGGTGTTAGGGTTAACAGTTGCATTACTTTAAGGGTTGATTGTGACCATGACACTGAACAACTTTTCCTAAGAAAACTGTAGGAAATTCCCAAAAATGTTTTTGAACTTTCCATACTAAAGGCAATCAGCTCGATCGAACGTTTGTATGAAAAGTCAAATTATATTTTGCGAATACAAAATATGCCAAACTATATCTATCAGATAAACTGTAGGAATTTTACCAAAAGTGGTTATACAGGCCCTTAATGTTATTTCCGCACTATTAAAGGTTATGTTAACTACTTGTATTTATTTTAGAAAGAAAGGAAAATATTTATTCACCATTAAAGGCACACAAAAACCAAAACAGAAACTAACTTAAAAACCACAATATCTACCCACCTACTCTTTTCAATGTCACATAAAGTGCATCATATTGCCAGCCAATCCAGTCTTATCATAATGTGGCTAAGTAATTTGCTGGGAATATCGAAAAATAGGTTGCTATGATCGTTCCGCGCGATTTTCTGTTAGGGTCATCACAAAATAATCAGCCAAATCATGAAAAGGCGGTGTATCATGGAAAGCCCAGGCAGATCGCGATCAGCCTTATTCTACGATCGGACGATGTCGCATTCAGGTCCAACTTAATATGCTGATCGGTTTTTTAAGAAGATTATTAGACCAAAAAATTGAAAATTTTTCTTTATAAGACCAAAATCAAAATCGCTAAAAAACCAGCTTTTCCATACATTTGGGTAGAGTAGGATTGTAGCTTTGTATGGAGCACCTGAGTTTTTTCACGATTTCTTTGTGGTCCCGTAGAGAAAGTTGTTCAGTTTCATGGTCTGATCATCCCCTTAGAAAACCGTCAGCGTATTAAGAAGGACCCTGTATAAATGTATAATATTCTGATATTAAAATACTGTCTCATTAAAATATTGTAACAGCGGCATTACGTCGACACGACGCGACACGCGACACGCGACACGCGACACGCGACGAGCTGACTTCTGTCTCCTAAATACTAAATAGGAGATGTCGCTGAATGTTGACAGCCTGAGCCCTGACCCCGAGCTCGACGATTTAGCGAATAATTTGATCTATTATTATCATTATCTCTATACGTGGAGGAGGCATACAATATCTGAGTTTGATTTGTTGCATTACAATTATTATCGGTCCCAAAACGTTTAGGAGTATATTCTAAGCATCCACCTACCGAGATCCACGCTTCGAAATGATGGCAAATCTTAAAAAGTTGTCCGCTGTATCTTACAGTAGGTTGACATAGTCACTGGTACAATACTAAAGCCGGACCTTGTTCCCCCTCAACACCACGCCTTCCATCTTTCAATCCTATCTATCTACAAACTTCGATGAAGAGGTTAAAACTAGGTAGGTACCTACTTAAATAACGGCGAACGTGTAGCTCAAATCTGATCCGATTTGTAGTTCACTGTGTATAGTATGTTTCAATGTTGGTACTTAGTCTTCGCCCTGTCTATTTAAATCATAATAATACTTGTAAGTTGTATCAATGACCTGGTCAACCGGTGGTTGACGCAACTCTAGGAGTTACGATTCAGTATAGAGGAATGTACTCACCCGAGCGGGACGCGCGTGTGCCGGCGCGGGGCACGGGGCGGGGCCCTCACCGGCGGGGCCCACACTCGCGGGGCCCACATCGGCGGGGCCCTCACGCGCGTGGCCGGTGGGCCCCGGCGTGCGGCAGCGACGTGCCTCACCTGCAACCACCGCGCTGAGTTACCATTGGATTGTACCGGCGTGTGCGCATTAGATATACGCTTGCTTCCTTATCAACTCTGGCTTTCCATTTCTGGATTTGATCGCTTTGTGTGCAATGCTAATCGTAGCTCTCTCTCAACCACTGCCTTAGTGTGTAGATGAGCCATTCGTGTCACAAACACGATACCTCACTAAGTGGTGTAGGTGCAGGTGTACCGATGCGAAGGTCGCTTGCAGTGGATGGATACTGTCACAGCGAACATTATTATAGCTGGCCTTGGGTTGGTTTACTTAGTAGGGTAGGTGTCCAAGCGAGTATATTACATAAGCACCCATTAGACGGGCAACTGATCGCTGCTTTCTGTTGAGGCCAAATCGCAAAACTTTTTGGAGGGGAGCAGTGCGCGCACCCTAATCCCTCTGTCCTGTAGACCGGATATGCGATCGTGCTTTCGGCCTTTAGACGGGCAATTTTGCTGCCGCGCGATTCGGCCTTGAAAGGAAGTACGCGATCAGTTGCCCGTCTAATGGGTGCTATACTCGATATAGTGAAAACTCTTGGGAAATCTGCATACGCTGCAGAAGAAATTTTGATGCGCACCATATCCATGGAGGTTGATTATTCCCGAGGGGATAAGGAGCAGAGGGGATGATCGAATTGTACTGTACCGCAACGTGGTACTACTATGAGGTGGATGCTAGATCAGGATGGCTTAGTGCTTCGTGAAGCGCATCGGGAGAATCCCAGGAGAACAGAGCAGTGGACGAGGTCGGGCTGATGGTAGTGATGGTGGTACTGACCGTGGCGCGGTCGCGGCGGGGGGTCGGGCGTGCGCGCGCGCGGGGCGGGGGGCGCGGGGGGCGCGGGGGGCAGCGCCAGCAGCTGGCGGTACAGCTCCAGCTCGTGGTAGAACTCGAGCGAGTCGGGGGAGCCCTCCCCCCCCGCCGCCCCCGCAGCAGCCGCCCCCGCGCCCTCCTCCGCCGTGAGACCGTTGAGCACGAGCCGCCGGCCGCGCGGAGCCGTGCCCATGCCGAGCTGACATCTACACACGCGCACACACGCGTCGCCTCACTCACACCACACTAGGCGCTGCAGCTGCAGCTGTCGCACGACTCCATGCCGGCGCGGCGCGGCGCGGCGCGGGCGCGACTCCACGCACCGGTGCGTACGAGTAGAGACGAGAGTGAACCTGTACGCGTGTCCCTCGTATTTGTCATCAAACTTCTAACAGATTATTGTTTGAGTCGCCGAACTGAGTTATCGTTTACGGCATCGTTGTTGTAGAGATTTCAAAATTATTGGGCTGAACTTTAACTATAAAAAAAAATCCCGCCACCAAGTAGTTAGTTAACTTTCCAAAGTCAAAGTGATGATCAAAAGATATAATATCATTACTATAATTCCTTAAGCGAGTAGATTCAAGAAGATACAATTAGCAGCTAAATAACAAACAAACAAAACTGAGAGCTCGTTCGGTTCATTCACGCCGGCGGCGCGGCGCGTGTGGACTCGTCGTACTCGGGGAGGTCGCGAGACGCCGGAGACACGTGCGTCCGCCGCGGCGCCCGACGCGCTACTGACGGAGAGTCGGAGACGGAGGAGCCGAGGTGCAGAGTCGAGAGTTGCACTGACTACATAAAGAACATACATAATAGAACAATACATTGTTGTATGGAACTAATACCTACCTGTGATAATACCTAGATAAACTCGCATCATCAGTATAACCTTAATTTGCAATCGAGTGTCGGTGGCGCGTTGCGAAGAACTATGGACACTCATCCTTGAGGTCCGGGTTCGGATCCGAAGGGACGACATGCCATTACCAATCGAAGCGCTTACATTTCAATATAATTGATGATGGGATCGCGTGGATCACAGGATTTTTGGATATTCTGATATTATGACGATACTGCGATACAGCATATTACATTATTATCACGGTATCGCAATGAGTTTTTCTAACTTAATGTACGTAATTAGCGACTGCTATCAAACATCGTAAGGAAAACTGCAGTCACTGAAGATGAATTTCCGATGCATAGGTACGAGTATCTATGTGAAGTCTACCAACCCGCATTGAGCACGCGTGGTGGACTAACGCCAATAGGTACACCCTCCCTGAGGTGAGGCCTGTGCCCTGTGGTCTACTATAATTCATTGAGGAGATCCCTTGACCACCCTCCGTCTCCATCATCAGACCCTCAATCTTACCAGTACCATTAAGTTCTCATCGAAACAATTTAAATAATACCAGCATAGCAGCGTGATATAGCGCTATAAGGCCTTTGCTCTCTTTCTGTTTGCGCGCGAACGCACGCGGCGTGATTTAGCTGTATCACGTGCAACATGCTACGCTGTCTAGTGCCAGCCAGAGTTCGGAAGGAATCGTGAGGAAACCTGCATGCTTCAATTTCGAGGCATGAATTGTACCCACTGTCCTTTATAAGTCGCGACGGGCTCACTCCCCGTCACACAGAACCCAGTTTCGGTACTACCTACTGGTGAAACGTGGGTGGATGTTCTGCGGTTTCAGAATATCTCTGACTATAATCGTGAGCCTCGGGGAATATAGTCGTGAGCATAGGTATATGGCTTGATGGTTTGTGTATGTAGATTAACTGTATGATAGCATTTTACTTCTTCGGTCTATAAAATATCTAAAAGTAGGTAAGATTGTGATTGTCCATATACCTAGCACAACAGGTTATGAACATAACCTTTAAAAAAGGTTAGAGATTTAATGAGGCGGCTTGAAAATACTTTTACAGCAAGCTAGACACTAGCTCGCTAGAAAATAATTAGATCCAGTTCTTGCCTCCATCCGTCTGCACTTGCCCGCGAGGTGGAGTATCATCTATCGGGTTATTCCCGGTATCCCCCACGGTCTCGGCCCGGGTTATTCCCGGTATCCCCCGCGGTCTCGGCCCCAGTGGGGGACAACGGGAAAAAAATGCTCGCTGTCCCCCTCGCCTCCGGACACTCCTCTACTGGGGGCCATCGGGAAAATATGATATCGTTGTCCCCCACTAAAATAAAATCAATGGATTTTTAATGAAAACACTGTAAATAGTTTGTTATCAACTGTATTATGTTTTTGCAATAAAATAGTGTGATTTTATTTTAGTGGGGGACAACGATATCATATTTTCCCGATGGCCCCCAGTGGAGGAGTGTCCGGAGGCGAGGGGGACAGCGAGCATTTTTTTCCCGTTGTCCCCCACTGGGGCCGAGACCGCGGGGGATACCGGGAATAACCCTCATCTATCTTCTCACGCTTATTCGTGAATGGAGTTGTAAGATGATGGTTATGATGCACGACATAAGTTTAAAATCAAACTAACGATAAATAGTACAGACTAGAGTTTAAGTGATGGATCAGTAAAATATATTTTTATGGTAACCATATATAGGTAGTGTTGATTTTACTTGTCTGTATGAAAGTTTATAACCTTTTAGACGAGACACGACAAACAATCACATGTCCACGCAGACGAAGTCGCGGGCTCGTCGTTTAACAAAAACAATCTTTCTTTTCGAACAAGGAGACCGGACCCTCAAGACCAAGAGGGACTGCGTACAGGTGAACGCGGGTATACTTTTTTTTTTTTTTATTAGCCTGTTTTATCCCACTGCTGGGCAAAGGCCTCTCCCCTGCTCTTCCACTCGTTCCTGTTTTGGGCAACCTCTGGCCATTGGTCGTCAAATTTGTCCATAGGTCATCACGCCACCTCTTCCTGGGTCGACCTGGACGCCGCCGACCGTTTTCGGGGATCCAGGGCATGATGATTTTTGCCCATCTCTCAGGATGCATCCGACAGACATGACCAGCCCACTCCCATTTAAGTTTGGCTCTTATCTCTCCGACGTCGGCTATTTGAGTTTTGGAGCGCAACGTGGAGTTTCTGACCCGGTCGGTTCGTTTAACACCCAGAATGCTGCGCTCCATTGCTCTCTGACAAACCTTGAGCTTGGACTTTTGGGCCTCAGTAAGTGACCACGTTTGAGCTCCGTAAGTTTGGATGGGCAGGATACACATGTCGATAAGTCTACGCTTAAGCGAGAGCGGGAGTTCTCCCTTCACCAACTCCTTCATGGACCAGAAGCTCTTCCAGGCGTTGTCGACACGTCGTCGTTCGACTTCCTTGTCTTGCCTGTTTTCGAAGGAGACTATCTGGCCCAAGTAAATATACTCATCGACAAAATGTATTTCCTGTCCATCTACCTCGACTTTACTTTTCGTGGCATTACTCATAATTTGAGTCTTTGTCCTGTTCATTGACAGTCCAACCTCAAGGCTCGCAGTGCTCAGATCTTGGAGCATTTGTTGCAGTTCCAGTGCAGATCGCGAGAAAAGAACAATGTCGTCGGCAAAGCGGAGATTAGTTAACCTCCGATCACCGACAACAATGCCCCTATTGCTCCAAGGGACCGCCAGATTCTTGAATACTTCTTCGAGAGTACTGGTGAAAAGTTTCGGAGAAAGAGGATCGCCTCGTTTAACGCCCTTCTCAATTTTAAATGTTGGTCCTGTAGAATGTAATTTTATGTTAGCTGTGCTGGTATTGTATATGTTTCGGATGAGGTGAATGTAAGTCGTTTCTATTTGCTGTCTGTGGAGTGCCGAAAATATTTCTGAATGTATACTAATAAAAGATATTTTTTCACGTACTACATAATTATTTATTATTTCAGTAGAGAGTCGGATAGTCGTCTTACGAACTATAATACATTAAACCTAGACACGCAATAAATAGACACAGACACACGGGGCTCGCTGCAGCTCACAGCTCACAGCTCACAGTAGAGCGAGCAGGCGCAGCACGGCGCGCGGCTCGCAGAGCGGCCAGCGGTGCGCGAGCAGCGCCAGCGCGCCGAGCAGCGCGGCGAGCAGCGCGGCGGCGGGCAGGGCGCGGCGGGAGGGCGCGGCGGGGGAGGGGGAGGATGAGGGTGAGGGACAGGGGGGCGGCAGCAGGTCGCGGTCGGCGCAGGGCGGCGCGGGGGGGCGGCGCGGGGGCGCGGCGGCGAGCAGGCGCAGGGCGGGCTCGTGCGCGCGCCAGTGCCGCAGGTGCCAGAACGCGTAGGCGAGCGCCTCGCTGTCGCCGCGCCGCACCACGTGCTCGGGCGGCAGGCGCAGCGCGCGCTGCTCCAGCAGGTACGCCGGCACGTACGGGTTGAACTCCACCGCGCGACGCATCGCCTAAACAACGACATACACTTTACTGTACCGCCTCGCCTCGCCTCCCGAATCACACTATTCTGTACCATTTATTGATCGACAACGTGAGTATTACTATGACCGTTGATTTTATTCATTTACTAGTGTTTACCCGCGACTTCATCCGCATAAATTATATACCATATTTTAAGTCAGATCATAATCATAAGCTATCAAACAAAAAAAGTTTCATCAAAATTGTTTAAGTAGTTTTAGCGTGATGCGCGAACAAACAAACAAACAAACTTGTCAATAGATGGCGCCACGCGTCATTTAAATTTGAGTTCATATGAAATGAACCGATACTTGTTTATTCCTCACGGTTTTTACGATTTTATAATAGTCATAAGATTATAAGATTCGGTTTGCCAACATCGTATAATATTAAATGATAAACCTGGTCAAACATGATGTAAGATTGTGAGGTTTGCTTTGATTTGTTCGGTCGAAAGTCGCTAACTGGAATTCATTACTAGGGAAACAGTCCGAAAAGCATCGATTTGATTTCATGCATCATTATAATTTTGTCGTGAAAGAAATTTCGTCTCTGATAGTTTATGTATAAAAATCTATTAAAACCTAATTCATTCGAGATAATTTTTGCAATACGACTATGACTGACGGACACAACCTGCGCGTTGCGTCTAGAGCTGTGCCCAACACTATCACTCACACCGCATGTATCTGAACAGAATTTATTAAATAAATATATTTGTATTTGTATGTCTAAAACCAGGAGCGAGAAAAGCAAGTCAGAGAGTGCAGACCTCCACGGCGGCGAGGTCGGCGGCGGGGCGGGCGGGCGCCGGCGCGGCGGAGGCGGCGCGGGCGCGGAGCAGCGCCGCGGTGTAGAGCAGCGCGGCGGAGGGCGGCGAGGCGGCGTCCTCGCAGCGCGCCAGCACGGCCGCGGCGTCGGCGAACAGGCGCTGCTCCAGCAGCACCTCGAGCAGGTTCTCGTGCGGCGCCGCGTCGGCGTCGGGGCCGGGCGCGGGCGCCTCGCGCGCCAGGTCGCGGAACAGGCGCGCGGCGTCGCGCAGGCGGCCGAGGCGGCGCGCGCACACGGCGGCGCGGCGGCGCACGTGCGCCCTCACGGCGGCGGCGCGGCGCTCGGCGGCGGCGTCGCGCGCGGCGGCGGCGGCGCGCGCGGCTCGGTCGGCGGCGCGCCAGGCGCGGCGCAGCAGGCCCGACGCCTCGAGCACGGTGGGCGCGTCCTCCTCGGCGAGCAGCAGCAGCGCGGGCGCGCAGTCGCCGCAGAGCGCGAGGGCTCTCCGCGCGGCCGCCACGCGCGCGGCCGGCTCGCGCTCGCGCCAGGCGCGGCACATGGCCGCCTCGGCGCCGCTCGCGTCGGCCGGCGCGTCGCCGCACCCGAACCACGCCTGGTGGTCCTGCGCGGACAGGTTCATGTCGTAGTAGGTGAGGGGCGGCCGGCGCGCGGCGGCCCACAGCCGCGAGTACTCCGCGCCGCGCAGCAGCGCCATCGGGTTGCGCCACACCTGCCGTCGTGACGTACGAGCGCGCGTTATATTGTCGTTCGACTGTAGCCGGTGTGAGGTACGCCGACGGATCGAGACCTCGGCGACCGTCCGTTTACAAAAACTTTTCTCGAAACTGATTAAACGAGAAATTGCCAATTTCAAAAAACTCTGATGACTGACTTTAACGAATAACGACATGTTACGAGTATCAGAGATGTTGATGATATGAGACGGATTCGTCTCTTCTCGAAATACTCATTCGAGTTGATGCTATTCCGAAGGAATACGAGCGAGTTCGCAATATTATTATAATGTTTACTATCCAAGATGAAAGGAAAAATAATATTAACCTTTAAACCGCATACTCTACCCATCGAACTGAACGACTTTTACTAAGGGAACAAATCTGTCAAAACAAAAACAGAACCTACTGTTCCAAACATTTGAGTTGAGTAACAAAAATTGCAGTTTAGTATGGAACAGCTACCTATTCCTTTTTTTTTGTTCTGACCACTTATACAGGGTGTTTCATAAGTAACAATAAATTTTTCAAACTCATAAGGGGGTTGTTTAGACCGTCAAACTGAACGACTTTCTCTATGGGACCAACATCGAAATCGCGAAAAAAATAATTTTAAATCCCATACATATTTTAGCTCTAGTCGATTTGTAGAGTATAGAACATAAATTTTGTTTTTCGCGATTTCGATATTGGTCCCATAGTGAAAGTTGTTCAGTTTGATGGTCTACACCACCCCCTTAAATGTTTATTTGTAATTTTGTAACACCTTGTATAGGAGTTGCAGTTGTAGCAAAGCTTTGACTTCAATAGGTTTCAGCTTTCCGTTGGACACATCAAGTGGTGGTTGCTTGCCTTTTAATCAAACAAATTAATTTCAGAACCAATATCTGTAATATTTTGGAGTTTGGAGAGTTGATTAGAAAGTCGCGTGGCTGAGGGGGTAACAAGTAGACGTTTCGTCGGCTTGCGATTTTGACAGCCAATTGGCTCCGCCGTTTTATGGCGGTTTCGAGTGTGTGTTTTTGTTTAAAAACAGGGCTTTGAGATCGCCATATCCTATTACCGTACAATATCTAATAAATATATCTTCAACACTTGACACTGGCGAAATCTAACAAGGAAACGCCATTAAATAAAAATAGAATAGAATAGAATATCTGTGATTATCAGGCACACTGCAAACAATATCAGCATTTATCTGTCGTTACAAAAGCAAGAAGAATGCAAGAAGATCATTCTCTCTCCGTTGTGTCAAATCTTTTGTTCAAGTAGAGATTGGAACAAATGCTTTATTGTGTTAGCCCAAATCCATGTGATCATAGTATAGAGATAAAGGATTGACACTATGTCCCGAGGCACGACAAAACTTCTAAGCTTGATCTTGAATTTACGAAAACTCTATAACAAATTTCAATAGTAACTAGCACAGTTTTTGAGAGTCACCGCCTGGCCACAGGACAGGGCGAACTGCAGCACAAATTGTGATTTTAGAATACGCTGCCAACATGCTGCTGTGTGCTTGTGTAATCACAATTTGCGGCGCCATTCATCTGTCCCATAGCCAGGTGGTTTTGGCTAAAGCCTAAAATTAATCATTTTAATGGGTTCTTACCGCTTTTATGTGACTAAGGGCCTGTTTCACCACTTCTGAATAAGTTCTTGTTAGCTTATCCGACAGATATTTTGACATAATTTCATATAAAATATGTCAAACTATCTGTCGGATAAGCTAACAAGAACTTACCCAGAAGTGATGAAACAGGCCCTAAGGCTTCATTTACTTACGTCTGAGCGGCTGATAATCATCACGTTGTTTAGTTAAACTAAAAACATAGTGAAACTAAACTAGTGAACATGCTCGGTGACAGGCCAATCGTGCGCGGTGCTGCCCCATCCCCGCATGCCGTGCGCCGTGCGGGCATGGACCCACCGCGGCACTAAGCATGCTCTCTATATTATATTTAGCTATTGCATACCTTACACTCGGCGCCGGGCGGGTGGGGCGAGTGGGGCGAGTGGGGCGAGTGGGGCGAGCCGGGGCCGGGGCCGGGGCCGGGGTCTGCGCCGGGCGGGTGGTCGGGGTCGGGGCCGGCGAGCCAGGGCGCCAGGTGCGCCAGCGACACCTGCTCGATGAACGACGTGCCGTACTTGCGGAAGTACCACCACTCGAAGATCAGGATCAGCCCCGAGATCAGCGACGACGTGCCCGTCAGCGCCACGTAGAACTTGGGCGTCAGCGCCCCGAGGAACGCGCCGCCCTCCCACATGCTGCTCTCTGCCGCTACCGATGCCGATGCCGATACCGGCGCGGCGGCGCCCGGCCGCTACCTATATTACACACCCGTAGTGTTTCTCTCACTCACGCGTTCCTATTCAAACAATTATTCTATGTAGATTGTTGGTTACTTTTTCCTCGAGACTTAGAACAACACACAGTAAGTAACAGAATCTACGAACGGAACGAACTAGTTTTTTTTCCTATTCCAATAAGAAAAAGTAAATAAATAAACACACAAAACTATTTTAGCCATTATTGAACTGACAGTAGCAAATTTTTTTTTTTTTTTTTAAGTTTATCCTTTCGGATAGGCTATGGGAACTAGCCCTTACTGCCTGGTCATTAGTGTCTTTTTTTCTTTGTACTTAAACCTAACCTAACCTAACCTTAATACCTAACTCTTGAAATGCGAGGGTGGTACACACATTCCAATGGTCAGGGGAGTTTCACGCGAGAATCAATCCGAATCAAACGGGAGCGCCTTCTTTATTTCTCACTCTTACTATATTGCTCTCCGTTAATGGCACATTATGAAACTAATTCCACCACATTAACACAATAATAGCCACGAAAAACGAATTTAGAAAATTAAGAAACAAAGCCCGTCTGTTTCTTCACAATTCCTGTGCAAAACTCTCCTGATGACGATGGGATGATAGATGAACGATGAGGATGAAATTTTGGTCGATTTTGTAAGCACGCGCGTTGCCGCCAAAATCACCAGTACGATTTAACTTGCACCAAAACTTTTGTTCTTTCTTCGTATGTATTTGAGATTCCTGTTATGTTGGTCGATTTACGCAACTTTTTGGCACACAATCCGCACGAAATTATGTCACAAATATCACTAAAACCAATTTTTCACGAATATCAAATACAACTTTGACCGAACAAATTTAATGGCGGGAAGCCAATCTGACAGTAGCAAAGAGTATAGTAATTATACCAAAAGACAGTAGGTAGGAACTAGCAGTCCGTTTTATAACGTGTAAACAAACAACGGTTTACCAATACGAAAGAGAAAAAGCATACAAAAATACGTATGCTAGAGTGAGAAAGATAAACTATCCGAGTGAGTTTTACACGTTTTGAGTCGGACTGGGTTAAGGTAGCAGTAGAGTACGACCTGACCTATTCGAAAGACCGAGTTTCTTTTCTGAAGTGAACTAGTTCGCGACCGTGAGTATAAACAGTAAAGCTATTTTTATACAGTTGTTCACAAATACAAGTCATTCAGCCCAGCCCGGCGGCGCGGGCAGATAGTAACGGGCCGGATAAAGACAAATAAAACCGGTCAAGTGCGAGTTGAGCTACTCGCGCACAGAGAGTTCCGTACCACATCACCACAAAACTTTTTTTCTCTGGGACCTTTAGCGCGAGACCGACTAACACTTGGCCGATTTTTATTATTTGTTGTTATACTGTAGAGTTTGCTCTATAATCGCACCAAGTTTGACTTTGGTATGTTATGTATTACCGTTTTTACGATAGAGCGTGAAGAAAAAACGTTGATAAAAACTAGTTAGTTTCTTATTGAGAACCCCCCTTACTTTTTAACTTTTTGACATTTCCACCGTAAAGCCTGACCCAGTGCAGTGGGGCTAATACGCCAACCACATTTAACACAACAATCTTTCAAATTTAGTCTTCTGTCTCGTTCCGTCGCGTGCAAATAGAAAGAGAGCGATGGTGTGATAGCGCTATATCACGGTGTCATGCTAGCTATGCAGCACTCGTAGTATGCTACACGTGATACGCGGCTGTATCACGTCTTTTATCTCGTTTGTTCGCACGCAAACTATTAAGTACCTACGGTTCAAAATTTACAGCCCTAAATAGGTAGGAAGGACGGACGGACGGACAACGTAGGCTTAGAAATAGGGTACCGTTTTCACCCTTTGGGTACGGAACCCTAAAAAGAAATGGGTAAGTATAGTATTTGTTTCCGCGAAAAAATATTTAAAATGCTCTAAAATGTTCGTGTTTGAAATATGGGTGATTAGTTTGTGATAACATCAGTTTTGGTTCAAGTAAACTCGTATGTACAGTAAGACTTAAAAGAGTAGAAACGGTGACAGCAGGAACTAGATATTTTGGTACAAATTTTAGGTCGGTCTTGCCAGCTTATGCGTGATTTTGACGTTCTTGCGTGGAGGCAGCGCCCTCATTTACTCTTTTATGTCGCACTGTATACAAAGTGATTTGGACCAAGATCGACCAAGTCGACGGCTGCAAGAGCTAGTTCCCATTGCCTTTCTAAATATTAAAAAAAAATCACCAGTGCTGCCACCTTAGCGCTTTCAGCGCTAGATCTAGCGCATTTTTGGCATGTTTTGCACCGTATCTCAGAATTTAACGCCAGGCGAAGAATCTAGCAGTTTTTAACTTGTAGTAAAGCAGCATTATTTGTGTTTAAATATGCTATATTTTGTATTATTTGATTGGAGTATAATATATATTGATAGCATATTGTAGTGAAAACTTGGAGCAATAAAGAAATATACCTACTGAAATCAAAACTACCTTTAAACTAATAAAGAAGAATGTTCTGGATTCCTGCATACTACCGTGTCTTTCTTATGCTTGTCAAACCTGGATATTTAATTGCAATGCAAAAAATA
Source organism: Agonopterix heracliana (assembly GCA_963693445.1). Classification (NCBI taxonomy): domain Eukaryota; kingdom Metazoa; phylum Arthropoda; class Insecta; order Lepidoptera; family Depressariidae; genus Agonopterix; species Agonopterix heracliana. The sequence continues at coordinate 21,516,174 of OY856314.1, forward strand.
AAATACAAACATGCCAAAGATCAATGGAAAGGAGTATTTTGAACATGAGAAGAATAGACAAAGTAAAAAGTTCAGATATAAGAGAAACAACAAATGTCATAGACGCCTTGGAACACTGTAAAAGACTTAAATGGAAGTGGGCTGGTCAAAAAAAGTTACTGCATGGGCAGGACTATCTACTAAAAGGAAAAGGGGAAGACCTAAAGAGAGATCATCATCAACATCTTATTTAAGAGCTACGCCCTTGTCGGTGGAGTATTCGCCACTCTTGTTTGTTTTCTGCTAGTGTCTTGAGTTCTTGGTACGACACGACATCAACCTTTTCCAAAGAGAGATGGGCAGACGAAATAAACAAAATAGCTGGAAAGAACTGAATAGAACTGAACTGAAAGAACTGGATAGTAAAAGCAAAAGATAGAAACATTTGGAGAGATATGGAGGAGGTCTTTACTCGTTGAGAGGTCCTGTAAAGAATAATAATAATGAAAATCTAATAATATTAATTTATCTAAATCAATTTTTTGCATGCCTAAAATGAAATGTATCTGATAATATTTTTCGACTTTTTAGATAACTTTAAAGGCCTTTTTATGTGTAAGCTATAAGCATTTAGCGCCGAATCAAGCTCTTTTTTGAACCCCGAAAATCTAGCGCTTTTTTCGAAGTTTTAGCACCTTATCCAATTTTTGAGGTGGCAGCCCTGTCTGTCACTGTCAGAAGTGTCAGAGTCAGAGACAGAGCTGAAAATTCTTTACGTAACCTAATCCACTGGGTTATAGAAAACTGAAAGTCTTTGCTACGTGAACGTGAAGAATCTCTCTCGGCAAGATGTTGAGTCGGCTCGGCAAGAAGCACGCGGAGATCGCGGCCACGTTCGTGCGCTCTGCGGGCGGGTTCGGCGGCGCCGCCTTCTTCACGCTGCTCTACTTCACGGACTGGAGGGTGTTCGTGGGCAACATCCCCTACTACAGCGGCAAGTTCAAGGCGGTCGAGGAGGAGAAGTGAGCCCCCCGCCCCCCGCGCTAGCTCCGCTCGAGATCATTGTACATTTGCTATAGTATGTAATGATAAGTTGATAACTCTATTATAAGTTATTCTAGCTCTTGGTTTTCTGTTTCATTTCTACTCCTGATGTTACCTCGTGAATGAACAGCTCTAGCCTCGGGGCGTTGGTACCTAACATTGTATAGGTACATTTTTGTACACTCAATATTTAATCTTTCTCCCGCAACCCATTGTCCGAATGCTTGTCAAGCCAAACGGAAGGACAGAGTGTATTCTTAGAAGGTCTAGTTTGTATATAATTGTGATGATTGTGTATGTCCGTAGAGTAGATGGTTAGGTGACAAGTTCATCTTATCACAACTTAACAATTTGTTTGGCAAAATTGAGATTGAGATTATAGGTTTCTGGTGGGGTTGCCAACTAAATAATACTGCAGTCTTGGCACTCTCGTCACAGGCACATATCCAGGGGAGGGGATAGGTGGGATTTAGTGACCTAATGACAATAGGCTGATGATGTCTCTCTTCACTTGCATGTTTGGTTTCCCTGGAATGGTAGAAATGATGATAAAATACAAAAGAAAAAATGTTTCAGGTATTTACTATAATTTTATTTATTTATTACATTATTATAGTGAGTGAAGATTAAAAAAGTGCAAACAATTCTCTAACTTGAGTGGCTTTATTACAGTAGGTATCTAATTATTACATAAGTACTTAATGATTTACTGAACAATCAATAACTAATGAACTACCGACCCATACAAAACGAGACACAAATAATAAAATATATGAGATCATGTGATGAGTGAGTGAACAACAATAACCCTCCCACTAGACATCTAATTCAATAAACTAGTAATATCAAACATTCATAAGCTTAGTTTTCATTAAGACTAGTAAATATAATAATTATAAGTACATGACCAAACAGAGCTGAGTACACGGTGGGTAAGTAATACATGAACATGAACCAAACTAGTACCTACATTATACTCATAATGAAGGCTCCTTTCTTGTAACATTAGTACTTAACGCTTAGCATTAGATGAGTGTCACACTCTACACACACACCTGATCACTGCGCTGCCCGTGTAGTGTACGCGTAGTGTACCTACAGCTTGGCAAAAAAGTCGTGATAAAAAATGAGGGCGCTGCCTCCACGCAAGAACGTCAAAATCACGCATAACCTGGCAACACCACCATACTAAAATTGTAGTTCCTTCTGTCACCACGATCATGACTTTTTTGCCAAGCTATACCTAATACATTTTGTCCCTATTAAAAATTTTTGAATGAATGAATGAATGAAATAATTTATTTGTAAGACTTTTGGTAGTACTTTTTAATCATTTTTAAAATGTTTGTATTTAAGAATGATTCTTCTCAACAGCCATATCACTTTAAAATCTTGGTACCTATGTAGATTCATACATGACAGACACATCAACTCGGGAACTTAATCTCATCTGGATTGTCGGGGTGGTCTGAAACTTTACTTCAACATTACTGGCAACCAATTATGTTATTAAGTGCAGTTGCAATGTTAATTCTCAGTTCTTACCTATATTATTAGCTAGGGTTCAAGCAATGAAGTACCTATTAGGTACAAGATGGCGCTTCTTTAACCCACAAAACACTTCCAAAGAAACCTTGTAGGATACCTGCAGAGAAATGAGGCGGTCCATTCTACTGCAGGGACCTACCACACACTGCAACCACCATAAAACTAACTTGTGTAATATTAATGAAATCCCCGACTAGCTATCTTCGTTTGTTCTGATTAGTGGTATACGTAAGTTAATACGTCACGTTATCACGTTCCACCACCCCACGTAACTGATGTGAACAGTAAGCAGTCATCAGGTCTCAGGTGTGCCTCAGAGCAGAGGTCGGCGCAGTGGTTCAACTAGTAATTACAACCTATTCCTCTACTTACTGCAAACAGCCTGCAAATTGGGTGTTTCACATATCACGAGCCGTCAGTTTCTATGACTAATTAATTATTAATCGTTAGGTACATATCTCTGACACTTTTGTGTTGGGACGGTTGCCTTAACAAAATATTAGATTTCGAATAGGCCTGTGTTTAGGCGCTTCTGTTCATAATATCTTAGTGTTGTTTATAACGAAATGTTAAACAATACTTTATTAATTCAGACTGTAAACAAGTAGGTACGTTATTTTAATCAGGCTTCAGTTTATTTACTTAGTTGCAGTTCTAAATCTAGAGCTTAGTGGGGTGCTATTTTTTTATTTGGCAATGTTATGAGCATTGAACTCACGACTGCATTGGTCGGTCGGAGGTGGTCGGAAACTTTACTAAAACTATCAGCTAGCTTTTTAGGCATACAGTTAGCTCTCTTTTAGCATATGAAGCTACCTATTGAAGTTCAAATTCTTACCTATACGTTAAGTTACAACGTGCGGAATATAAAAATAGCATCCCAGTAATTTAGTCGCATATACCTATCTAGTTAGGTACTGAGATCTAGAATCAAGGATGAGGATGTTTAACGGTGAGATCATGGAGGGTGTAAAGCGCGATTTGGTTTCATTTGTTACGTTGATCCACCGAGGGAGGGAGGAGGCCGGCTCGGTCCGGGGTCGCGCGACACTAGCGGGTGCTCGACGGGTCACTAGAAGCGCAGCTCGTTGTCTCCGCTGCCGGCCGCGTCCTCGTCGTCGTCCGGCGCCCCGACCTGCTCCTGCTCCTGCTCTTGCTCCTGCTCCTGTTCCTGCTCCTGCTCCTGTTCCGCCGCCGCCGGTACCGTGTGACTCTCTGTAGGGCATATTATCAGCTGTCTATTACTTGTGTCATGTTAGGTACGCTTTTAATTAATTTTAACTCAGAGGTAAGTTATATTTTGGTGGCACTGTGTGTGTGTGTGTGTGTGTGTGTGTGCGTGTGTAGGTACCGGGGCAGTGTGGCGCGCCGCGGGTCCTGGTGCCGGCGCGCTCCACGCCGTGCGGCGACACGCACCAGCACACGCCGAGCGCGGGGTGGCACTGTGTGTGTGTGTGTGTGTGTGTGTGCGTGTGTAGGTACCGGGGCAGTGTGGCGCGCCGCGGGTCCTGGTGCCGGCGCGCTCCACGCCGTGCGGCGACACGCACCAGCACACGCCGAGCGCGGGGTGGCACTGTGTGTGTGTGTGTGTGTGTGTGCGTGTGTAGGTACCGGGGCAGTGTGGCGCGCCGCGGGTCCTGGTGCCGGCGCGCTCCACGCCGTGCGGCGACACGCACCAGCACACGCCGAGCGCGGGGTGGCACTGTGTGTGTGTGTGTGTGTGTGTGTGCGTGTGTAGGTACCGGGGCAGTGTGGCGCGCCGCGGGTCCTGGTGCCGGCGCGCTCCACGCCGTGCGGCGACACGCACCAGCACACGCCGAGCGCGGGGTGGCACTGTGTGTGTGTGTGTGTGTGTGTGCGTGTGTAGGTACCGGGGCAGTGTGGCGCGCCGCGGGTCCTGGTGCCGGCGCGCTCCACGCCGTGCGGCGACACGCACCAGCACACGCCGAGCGCGGGGTGGCACTGTGTGTGTGTGTGTGTGTGTGTGTGCGTGTGTAGGTACCGGGGCAGTGTGGCGCGCCGCGGGTCCTGGTGCCGGCGCGCTCCACGCCGTGCGGCGACACGCACCAGCACACGCCGAGCGCGGGGTGGCACTGTGTGTGTGTGTGTGTGTGTGTGTGCGTGTGTAGGTACCGGGGCAGTGTGGCGCGCCGCGGGTCCTGGTGCCGGCGCGCTCCACGCCGTGCGGCGACACGCACCAGCACACGCCGAGCGCGGGGTGGCACTGTGTGTGTGTGTGTGTGTGTGTGTGCGTGTGTAGGTACCGGGGCAGTGTGGCGCGCCGCGGGTCCTGGTGCCGGCGCGCTCCACGCCGTGCGGCGACACGCACCAGCACACGCCGAGCGCGGGGTGGCACTGTGTGTGTGTGTGTGTGTGTGTGTGTGTGCGTGTGTAGGTACCGGGGCAGTGTGGCGCGCCGCGGGTCCTGGTGCCGGCGCGCTCCACGCCGTGCGGCGACACGCACCAGCACACGCCGAGCGCGGGGTGGCACTGCCTGGCGCGGTAGAAGCCCGCCGCGTCGCACGCCGGCACGTAGCCGCCCGCACTCTGTGTCCCCGCGTGCGCGCGCGCTAGAGCCGCGCAGGGCCGCGCCGCGCGCCCGAGGCACGCGCACCACTGCGCGCGCGTCACCCCCGCGCCCGCGCCCGACCCCTCTCTAGCGCCCGCGCACGACGCCAGGAACGGCCGCAGGCACTGCTCCCGGTCGTCGTGCCCTGCGGTGTCGATAAGTACACGTCTATAATAATTCTTTTTTATTTATTTCATTTATTAGGTTTACCGACGAGCTCAAATCGTGCGATATTAAACGACGATGCCGGTCACAGTTAAGTAGACCCGCTCATAGGCGATCTTCACTTAAACATAAATCTAGGTACTTAATTTAATTAAACATTAAATGAAGTAATCAGGTTCAGTAGATAATTAATTAAATATAGTACTTAGTGTATAAAGAGAGAGGAGCGGTACTGACTGAGCGCGTACAGGTCGCGGTCACCGAGGCGGCCGTCGCGGTCGGCGTCGAGGTGGCGGAACATCCAGCGCACCTCGGGCTTGCAGCCGGGCGGCCAGCCGCGCGCCGGCACGGGCCGAGCCGCGCCCGAGCCCGCGCGCTCCTGCACCACCGAGAACCAGTCCACGAGCCGCTCCGCGAGCCGCGCGGCCGAGCACCCGCCCGCCCCCGCTCCCGCCTGTACCCCCGCCGCCGCCGCGCTCTCTGCGGCAGACACGGGAAAACATTTGTCCCAAACATTTTTGTCAAGCTATAAATATTTCATTGAAGGTCACGCAGGATTGATTTTTTTTTTGAACAACCTAAGTATTCCTTGGGTACTTACTTACTCCAGGGCCGTTCGAACCTTATTGCTCTTTTGTAAGACCATAGAGTCGCTTAAGACGTAATAGTAGGTGGAAATACCTCGGAGGCATCTTTTATTTTTCATTTTACGACTAGATTTATACCATTTACCGAAACTAAAGTCATACCTCAGTATTTTTGGATATTTCATCTAGTGCAATCATCAACTGAATACACGATTGGAATTACTTCACTCGATAGAAAATCGTCACAAAGATGACGCATGCATGCATTTTTAAACATTTTTCTCGGTTTAGAAGAACTTAAAATAGTTTCCGATTGTTGGTATTATAAATACCAACAATCGGAAACTATTTTAAGTTCTAAACTATTTCAAGTTTTAAGCTCACATATTCACCATTAGTTTAACTAGTGCAATCATAAATAAAATCTAGAAAAAGTACTTTGGTTAGTTGTTTTTAATCGAAAATACGGCTCACGCACACACTTTTCGGAGCGCTCGGCAATCGCGTTTCTCATAGAAAATATTCGTCAGGACCTATGGCCCCTTAAGGCCTCCAGGCCCCTTTGGAAACGGAAAATATTAAAAAGATAATAAAGATGCAAACAGTGCGATGGTGATGAGCAGAGATAATAAAAACGAGTCCAAAGTGACCTCGGCACGATTCTACCGACTGGGGAGACATTTCTGTTTATTGTTCAGTTGTTCAGGTGACGAATTGCGCTGATCTCAAATAACGGAAAATTGGTCCCCGGAGGATGAAACTTTGAATCCTGTTTATCCAATTTGAGTTACATTGCTGCAGCATACAAATATACGAAGGACTTAGGTATATTCCAACAATAGACCGGTGGCCAGCTACAGTCAACTATACCTTATAAAATTAACGAACTAACGCATTATGCACCTAAAGTAGACTAAAAATAAGTCACAAAAAAATTGGTCTGCCAGGGCGCAGCTTGGCACGTTTTCCGGTGTGATGAAAAACGTGGACCCCAAAAACACCCCATTTTACCTCATCGAATTAAAGGATGGAACTTGTCTGTTGGTCTGGAGGCCGATTAGTAAAGCCTAAAAAACCTGGTCTGCCGCCGCCTATCCTGGCACGTTCATGGGTCCGACTGAATTTAGGGTGCCCCTCGGAGGGTGGATTTTACCTCATCGAATTAATGAATGAAATCAATGCCAATTTATAGTCCTATCAACTATGTTTACATATGCCTTGGTTTGCCTAGGCTCAGCCTGGCAGGTTTCCGGGTGCGACTGATTTTACTTTCAAAAAATTGTTTAGCCAAACTTTAAAAACCGGTATAAATCTACAGATTCTGCGGAAAATGTTACTGAAATTCGCTTGTATAAATTAACCAAGATATATGTACTCATACAAATATCCCTGAAGGTGGAATTTTAATAGAAAAGGTCAACGGCCCGCGGAAACTAAAAGAGATAGGTATGTGGTCCCGAAGGAAAAAATGACAAAAACCCTGGGCAATTTGACGTCCCGATGAAAAAATCCAAAATAGGAGATCCAAGATGGTCGTCTTACATTTTCAAAGTCCTCATAACTTTGTAACCATTGACGGTCGGCGCGCTGTGTGAGTACAAATCAAATTAGTAGCAAAGCCCGGCTTACGATGTTTACCTTTCGGTTCTCTCATTAGGCATATTTTAGTGTCGAAAAAAATGGTGGCCCAGAATCGTTAATCTATGTAACAAATAAATTGATAGATAGATAGATAACTCATTTATTATTTCACCTGAACAATACAGGAAAAAACAGTGACTGACAAAGGTAGACAATTACCTACCTACACGATAAATTAAAATGCCTAATTAGGATATTCGGACATCGTAAGTTTTTTTTTATTAAGGGCTCTTTCCTGATGTTTTACACTGCAATTCTGCCAATATCATGATGACTGGAAGTATCGAAATCTCAATCTCCAGGATTGTTTTATTAACAAAAACATATTTGAGGACACCAAATAGCGGAACTGCGTGGCAAGTCCAGAGACACCAACCGAGACGACCGCCCGTCAATAGACCCGCCAAGCGACTAAGCTAGTTTAAATAGTAAAAAACGAGTAAAACACTTAGTTCAACATGTCTCGATATAATATGGCGTTGACATGAAATGGCTTCGAAACCGGTGATTAGGCCAAAATAGTAAAAAAAATACGTGTCCATCAAGCTAGCGTACACATGACGGGAATCAAGATTAATCATTTAGTGCCATTTAATAATAGTGCCTCTGTAGTTTACTAAATATTCATACATATTTTTCCCTGTTAGTGCTTTTGTGTTTATTACTCTCTGACATCCAAAATCTCATAATGACAGGCCTTCAAGAAAATGACATAGAAACATGGATCTAAATCATAAAGGATACCACTCCTCCTTACAAGCATTAATACAAGAAAATTGGCGATGGCGTCGTCGATATTTCCAATTTTAGGTGTGTCCCTTTCTATCCAATGACGTAGTTACGAAATGACAGGAGAGGAGCTACAATTTCGTACGTTGGATTAGAAAGGGACAAAGTTAACGTTACAAAAAACAACGACGCGATAGAAAAGAACGATCATTACCGACCACAAACGAGTATTGTCTTGTTAGGCAGTCTGCACTCCAAGTTTTTTTCGTCTTTCATATATTAGAATATCGAGCTAGAGTATAGGCGTACACACGAATTCACACGATAGTTCAAAACTCTAGTATCAAAATAAATTGTTCCTGAAATAGAGACTCTGGAATTATGAAATTTTGAATTTCAGAGAGTAATAAACACAAAAGCACTAACAGGGAAAAATATACACTTATATGTTTCGCAAACTACAGAGGCACTATTTAGGAACTACTTATTTAATGGCACTAAATGATTAATCTTGATCCCGTCATGTGTACGGAGGCTTGATTGGACACGACGTATTCTTACTATTAAATAAAATAAGGAGATTGAGATTTCGATACTTCCAGTCATCATGATATTAGCAGAATTGTAGTGTAAAACCACAGAGGATTGTACAGAGTAACAGCTTCATAGGAGCTTCGATTACGTTAGCCTATTCTTGTAGGGCTGTCTAAAAGGAAAAATTTGATTGAAGTATGAAGGATAATGTTTTACAATATGTAGTAGGTATATTGTTTTTCTTTTTTGTTGTTGTTGTTTGTTGTGTTATTTATTATTTGTTATTTTATTTAGTTGAATAAAATGAGTTTAAATTAAAAAACCGTTGCCGCCCGATCCGTCGCTTTACGCGGGTGACTCAGAAATTGTATGTACTTACCTGTCACGATCTTTGGGAAAGGTATATGATGAAGGAGATGTTTGTGTTCCTCCTCGTATTATTAAAGCACACAGTGCAGTAATTAACCATTTCGTTTAATATTATTAAAATACTTTTAAACGTGCTCGAGTAAAATGAACGATAGGTATCTCACACATTAAATTCACATGACGTTCTACAATGACAGTGACGATCAAACAGAAAATAATCCATAGACATCTTGATATTAACAGAGGTCAGTGGCTCCAATCTCTTTCCGAAAGGAAGAATGGACAATATCTCACACATTAAATTCACACCCTCGTTACGCCGTAACCACCCGAAGCACAGCCAAAGTGTCCCCTCGGCCTCGTTCGTGAGCCCCGTAGGTGAACGCGCACACAATCATACTGCGCATGTAGTGATGCGCCGCTTTTGCGAGCTTGTTTGAAGCTGTAACTCTGTACAATATAATCCTCTGTGGTAAAACATCAGGAATGAACCCTTAATAAAAAAAAAATACCTGCAATGTCCAAATATCTTAATTAAGCATTTTAATTTATCGTGTAGGTAGGTAACCTTTCTACCTTTGTCAGACACTGTTTTTCCTGTATTGTGCAAGTGAAATAAATGAGTTATCTATCTATCTATCTATTTTATTTGTTACATAGATTAACGATTCTGTGCCACCATTTTTTTCGACACTAAAATATGCCTTCTGATTCTGATAGAACCGAAAGGTAAACATCGTAAGCCGGGCTTTGCTACTAATTTGATTTGTACTCACACAGCGCGCCGACCGTCAATGGTTACAAAGTTATGAGGACTTTGAAAATGTAAGACGACCATCTTGGATCTCCTATTTTGGATTTTTTCATCGGGACGTCAAATTGCTCAGGGTTTTTGTCATTTTTTCCTTCGGGACCACATACCTATCTCTTTTAGTTTCCGCGGGCCGTTGACCTTTTCTATTAAAATTCCACCTTCAGGGATATTTGTATGAGTACATATATCTTGGTTAATTTATACAAGCGAATTTCAGTAACATTTTCCGCAGAATCTGTAGATTTATACCGGTTTTTAAAGTTTGGCTAAACAATTTTTTGAAAGTAAAATCAGTCGCACCCGGAAACCTGCCAGGCTGAGCCTAGGCAAACCAAGGCATATGTAAACATAGTTGATAGGACTATAAATTGGCATTGATTTCATTCATTAATTCGATGAGGTAAAATCCACCCTCCGAGGGGCACCCTAAATTCAGTCGGACCCATGAACGTGCCAGGATAGGCAGCGGCAGACCAGGTTTTTTAGGCTTTACTAATCGGCCTCCAGACCAACAGACAAGTTCCATCCTTTAATTCGATGAGGTAAAATGGGGTGTTTTTGGGGTCCACGTTTTTCATCACACCGGAAAACGTGCCAAGCTGCGCCCTGGCAGACCAAGTTTTTTATGACTTATTTTTAGTCTACTTTAGGTGCATAATGCGTTAGTTCGTTAATTTTATAAGGTATAGTTGACTGTAGCTGGCCACCGGTCTACAATACCTATGCTAAATTCCCATTAATTATTGACACCTAGTAATATGTCACTTTGTGCGTTTTTCCACAGTTGGTTAGGACATTGCAGGCTGAATCACCTGATTGTCTGAAAAGAAAGATGATTCTGGGCTACTATCTCTGGTGGTAGTAGTCGTTACATAAAAACCACGTCAGAGGCTCTTATATAATCCGTGTCAGAGGCCGTAAGGCGGTCTGTAAAAACTCTGACACCAGGGCCAACCCATATAATAAGAATCATACCTATGTTCATCGAACTTTCAAGAGAGAGTATCCAAACGCAGTCCCTCGAAATCGGGTCGAAGTTTTTATAAGTACGATTGAAATGGAATAGAGGCAAACTCAGATGCATTCGAGATTCAATCAGCTATTCTGCCCCAACGTTCGTTCTCACCAATTGTGTATTGCACTGGACTATACACACACAGGTGTTTGTTTATGTCCGAGTCTGGTGACAAGGGATGACGATATAGGAAAGGTACAATATTATTGTTCACTTCCGAAAAATTCAGAGGATTCGATGTCAATTTATTTTAGACAAATAGTTAGCTGTTTGGAATGGACAAATTTTGAAGAGGTCCAGTCACAGTTCACAGTACTAGAATTCTGACATTTCAAACCTTTACATCTCAGTTTGTACTGCGTTTACAAACGGTTTTATTCTCATACTTTGTTTTGCTCACCACATCAATATCTTCCATAAAAACAAGGAGTGATTCTTAGGAGTGATTGGTAGTGAGCTCAATTTTTTTTTTTAAATGACGCCACTTTCCGGCATTGCTCTTTGAAGAACTGTGTCCTGAAATAGCAAAAAAAATCTACTATTCCATACTAAACTGCAAGGCCTACCTAGAGCCTAAATTCAAATGTATCAAATACTTAGCCGATTTTTTTGCTATTTTAGGTTTGCTCGCAAAGTAAAAGTTGTTCAGTTTGATGGTCTGAACTGCCCCCAAAAATTTGGAAAGTGTTTACAAAATCACAACTAGGGTGATTTTGTTATATTTTCGTAAAAAAGTAACTCCAAAAGTTAGGGTTAGTCTCCTAAGAACATTTTCTTGAAGCTTAATGCTTCTGGTAGCTGCCCTTTGCGCCCCATCTTAATTTTCCACTTTGTATATAGGGCCGCATCACACACACGAGTGATTTTTGAGCGTAGGCGTTATCGTTATCGTTATGAGTAAAACTGAACAAGTTGTTACCTTTATTAAGTCGTCGTCGCTTGTGGTCTTGGTCTTGGTCTTGGTCGTGGTCGTGGTCCCGCTCTTGCTCTTGGGCGCGCGCGCGCGCTCTGTCCCGCTTCAGCTCTCGCTCGGGCAGCGCGTCGTTGTGCGCGGACTCCGCCTGGCGCCGCCACCACTCCTGCGACACCACGGGACAGTCAGTACATCTCTCAACTTGTGATTAGTACCTGTAATCTAATCACGCTCCACTCTCGTCTCGTGCATATACCTACGCGAGCGAGAGTGTCGTCTATGAACTCGCCCGAGCTCCGAGTAGATTGTATGGTCCATCAAAGACGCAAACCTTAATGGAACCCGATACCGCTTCGTGAGAACGCGGAGTGCCCTCGTTTCGGAGGCTGAGAACCACATCTGGGTCGCCGCGCCGGCAGAATGTAGATAATTTATACTACGAGGCGAGAGAGTGCATGCGACCATAGAAGGATACGGTCTGTCCATAAAGTCTCGACATGTATGTTTGAGGAACCAGCGTTTTATTATGGTGGTGTCGCTAGGCTATGCGTGATTTTGACGTTCTCGCGTGGAGGCAGCGCCATCATCTTTTTCAAGACTTTTTAGATGGACTGTACCTCCTCTCTCCCGGTCTTCATATGGGTGAGGAGGTAACCGCAACTTATTGAGGTGACGATACGCACCTTTGGGAAGGAGGGCGCGAGCGCGGGCGCGGGCGGGTCCGTCAGCGTCACCGCCGCCTCCTCGTCGTACCGGTGCAGGCGCGCGCGGGGGCGCCGGGCGCGGGGGCGGCGCGGCCGGGGGGCGGCGGGGGCGGGGGCGCACGGGCAGAAGCCGGGGCAGGCGGGCGCCACGGGCGGCCGGGGGCGGCGCACGCAGTTGTGCAGGTCGAGGCGGCACAGCGACGAGTACGTGCGGTTGTCCGACCCGCACACGAACGAGCCGTCCGCCGCCCCTCCCCCTCCCCCTCCCCCACCCGCGCCCCCACCCGCCGCGCCGCACCCCACGCATCTGTCGACACCACGAGAGTATGTGAGCTATGTGTTGACCTGAGCCGAGCCGCGCGGGGACGATGCGCCGCACGTGATGCCGACGTCTCCTCGGTCCCCAGGAGGTATCGGGGATGCACGATCGGCTTTATGGCTACTATAATAATATTCAAGTATCATATCGTCGGTGGCGCGTTGCGGAGAGCTATGGAAACTCAATCTTGAGGTCCGAGTTCGAATCCGAACGGACGTCATGCCATGTACGTATCGATGGCTTTTTCTAATTTATGTACTTGACTACGTAATACGGACTGCTCTCAAACGGTGAAGAAAAATATCGTGACTGTGAGGAAACCTACATACCTACGCTGAAGAAGAAATTCCGATGCGTAGGTATGTATCTACCAATACGCATTGAACACGCGTGGTGCACTAACGCCCATGCACCCTCCTTCAGGGTAGGCTTACTGTGCCCAGCAGTGGGACATAATATAGGCTGTGATGATGATGAGATAGTGGTATCGCGTGCCCCGAGTGTGGTAGAGGAGCCCTATGCTCCACGTAGTGTGGTGGGGGACAGTAGGTGGTCAGGCGACATGTGGCATGTGGCAGGTGTGTAGTGTAGGTACCTGTCCGGCTTGGCGGGCGCGTCGGGCTTGGTGTCGGGCTCGCGGTCCGGCTCGTAGAACACCTCGTCCTCCTCCTCCCCGCCCCCGCCGCCGCCCCACGCCCCGCTCCCGCCCGCCACTATCACATCACTGCAATAGACAACAATTTATACGTTAAGCAGGCACTTCATTCTCGCCGAGAACAGATAAGAAAGACCAAGAACGAGAGTGTACATTGTACATGCCCTTCATTGTTCTCGTGGCGTCGTCAGGCCTAGTAATATTCCTTTAAAGTTCTCACCGAGGAGTTCTCGCGAGAGTGTAGTGCCTGCTTTACACGTGTGAATGTGAGCGCAGGAGAAGCTCGTAAAGCTAGCACTACACTCTCGAGAGAACTTCCAAGAAAAATTACTATGGCTCACGACGCCACGTCGCACAGGAGACAGCTCGTCACACACACACGTACCCTCTGCGCAGCAGCTCCTGCCGGTCGGCGCAGAGCGCGGTGAAGGCGTCGCGCAGGAGACAGCTCGTGCGTCCCCCGCACGACAGCGACGAGCACAGGGGATCTGAGGACACGTCACGACACATTCTGTTACACTTCTATCGCTATAACGTCAGCTCAACGCCAGCTCCGGCGCGACATCTCTCGTGCTCGAGCGTGCAGCAGTAGCAGTAGCAGCGAGTACCGAGGTACTGTATGTGTATGTGTAGCTACTGTGAGAAAATGAAGTCTTCCTCGACGATACGGCTACGGCGACTGCTGCTGGTGTAATGGGCTTCGCTGATGTGCCCTGATGTGACTAATGTAGCCAATCTTTGCGGTGAAAGTGCGCCCGCATAATAGGTGGTCGGGCTTTAAGTTAGCCCCGCTTGGTATCGAGATCCTCTCTTCTATTTTCCTCAAAAGTGGAAACATTTGCTTGGACAAGATTAGGGCGCTTAGCTACGCGTTCCTCCCAGATCTCTGGTTCTATAGCACAACTTTTCACGTTCCTCTTCAGCACTCCCTTGTAGCGATGAAACGGGCCCCCTCTTTAGCGCTTTCCGTCTCTGGGCTCCGAGTAGAAGACACGCTTCGCCATGTGTACCTACCTACTGTATGCTATGTATAAATATAATGTATAGTATACTCACTGTGTGGGTCGTACACGTAGCGGCGCGCGCGGCGCGGCCCGGCCGCCAGCTGCTGCGCCTGCACACACACACACACACACACACAGTTAGAATAACACCACGAGTAGTAGCGAGAACCTCCCCGACCGAGTGACGTAGGGACTCATCCCTGATACGTCCGACGCGCCCTGCACCTTCAGCGAGCCTCTACCTATAACTGCGTCTCCACAACCCCTTCCCTCGCACATTGATAGCCGCGCGGTTACTGATGCGCAGCTTTTACTGACAGAACATGTGACAGGCAGGGGGCAGGTACCATTTGTATTTCTACTCAGTGTGCATTCGATTCGGTTGTAATTCAGCCCGAATGTTACCTACGCGACAGATTCGCGGAGTCGCATCTGCGAAATGGTAGGTATAAGCTTTGATGACCCGGTTGCAGGTGTGACGGTTAGTGGTTTGGTTAGGTACGCGAACGGACTTCGAAACCACAGGTCATAAACTGGATTCGAATCCCGGATAGATCACACACAAACATCCCTAACATCCTTTGTCAGATTTGTTTTTGTCCTTGTTGTAGATAGTTTCCATATAATAATTGTTCGGTTGGGATCACAAGAATGTCTACCTGTGCCTGTGACTTCTGTGAGTGTTGTACAAGCCCATCGAAGGAGACATTTCGACCCTCTTCCGCCCGACATTTTCAGAGACCTAATATAACTTCGCCAGTTGTAGATAAATGCAAAATGAAACGAAAGCTTTTTGAACTCCTCGCGCCTTTGGGACATTCGGGGATGAAGTTTCAAGTCTTCTTCTTATCGTGTCGACTTCAAATTCTGAACAAAGTCGATAAATAGTACCTTGCCAGAATTGGGCAACCTGGCAATTCAATTCGACACAAATATATGGCCAGCGCACGTCTAAAGGACTTATTTTGTGGCGCGGTCTGTACTGTGCTATCTGTGTTACTTATTTTATCACGCATATAGGTAGCTTTTATAGCCTGTCCCTCGAGATGTCTGACTCGCTGCGGTGACAAGCTGAGCTCACTAAAAGCCGAACTAACTGTGCTAAGTGACCTCACTGCTCACTCACCTACATTCACCTCACCCACTGCACATAGGTATCTACATTTAGCTACCTACTGCATATCTTGTAGAGGGTAAGAGCAGTGCTTTTACAGAAAGCACACTTTAGGCCTCCGTACATTGCAGCGATATTATCGAGCGATTTTATCGAGCGATATTATCAACAGCGATATCGCGACACCTTACACACTGCAGCGATTCCGCGATTCGCGTCACGCATGCGCCACCACTGAATGTAGTCGAAAGATTGTGATAATATCGCGGCAGTGTGTGGGATCAAGCGCGTCTCCATACAAAATGTACTGAGAACAATTATCGTAAAATCGCAGCGATATTATCGCTCGATAATATCGCGGCAGTGTGTAGGATCGCGCGCATCCCCATACAAAATGTAGGTACTGGAAACAATTATCGCAAAATCGCAGCTATATCACATAGCATGCATAGCATATGCTCACGACTATATTCCCCGAGGGGGTAGTCAGAGATATTCTGAAACCTCAGAACATCCACAGCTATATTATCGCTCGATAAAATCGCTGCAATGTGCGGAAGCCTTTATATGAGTGTACATACCTATAGCCTATAGGTATTGTATTGTAGCGGCCTATGTGTTTGATAGAATAGAACTCATGTTGGTTATTAGTGAGGCTGCCAACTGTCGCGGCGCACTGCGGAGTGCGGAGTGCGGAGTGCGGAGCCGCCGCGCCGGGCGACGGGGGGGGGGGGGGGGCGAGAGGGAATGACTCATTGTTTACTTGCGTTAGGAACGTACTGTAGGAGGGGCACCTGCACCTCACACTACAGATACAGGGTCAAACAGCTGACGTGACGGCTGCATCCTATCGCTGATGCTGCAGTTGCTGAGTCGTGCTAAATTAAGCCTGGGAGTCAGTATATTTTTAATCCAGATAGGATAGGATCTAAATAAAGTCACGAGTATTGTTGCCACGCGCACAGTAAATAAGCAAAGCGTGGCACCCTCGGATCGAGTGCCTCACAGTAGTTGCTGGTCATCGGACTACACTGAGAAAAAAATCTACGTATACGTAGCCCGTCGCAGCTTACTTGCGGTACGTAGCGTACGACGCGATACTGATTACGAGTGTTGCATCAGTACCTACCTATTAAAGTTGTCTCGTAATTCGAAATGAACCCTTATAATGTCGTAAGCTACGTGATACGTAAGCTGCGACGGGCTACGTATAAGCTGCGACGGGTTACGTATACGTAGCATTTTTTTTCTCAGTGTAGGTAAAATGGAAACGTTAACCTCAAGATTCTAAAGGCATGCCCAGTCCTCAAGTTATGTCCATAGCTTTATATGAGCAGCTATGACATCTAGGCTCGGACCAGCAGCAGTGACCTAGTGGTTATCAATGTTAAAGTCTGTTATATCTATCTATACAAGTAGGTAGGTTTAAAATGGAGTAGGATATCTAATTAGTACAGTCAGCAGCAAAAAGATGGATGCACTTTTACTACGTCGTAGTATAAAGATGTATACACTTTAGTACTACGCGTAGTACTAAAGTGTATAATACATCTATTGCATGAGGAGGCATATATCTTTTTGCTGCTGACTGTACAAGCATTCTGGATGAGAGCTATAGGTGCAATCACGGTGCCAAAGCAAATATAAAATATTTTGTGACAAAAGAACACAATTCTGTATACCTACACTGTGTACAGAGAACCGATTTAGTTATTCATATAACCTATGGCCGCAATCTGTACTGTGCTACTGGTTAGCTAGTGCTTCAATGATTGCGAGAGAATCGAGAACGATCGCCATATCGATAACCGCGATCCGTCCACAACACCGAGCACGAGCACTCGCGCACGCCCCGGCCCCGCGCGGCGCACCTCGCTGCTCGCTGCTCGCTGCTCGCTACGTGCGGCGGAACACAACACTACACCCTGCCTCGTCTCGTTACATCTCATCTGCGACCGGTCAAGTAGTGAGGAGAGTAGATAATGAATGGATCATCGCATCCGTCACAGATAACAACGCACGGGGGAGGGTCTCACCGCGTCGTCGTCGAACTCGAAGTCAGTGTCGGCGCGGCGCGCGGCCGCCGCCCCCACCAGCGCCGCCACCACCAGCACCACGCGGCGCATGCTGCGTGCCGAGCTGTGTCGTGCCGTGTGTCTAGTGACTAGTGTCCAGTGTCAGTGTCCAGTGCTCGCTGCGCGGCGCGGGTGACGGAGAGACGGGCGCGCGTGTCACGGCGCGGCGCACACTGCCGCACGCCGCACGCCGCACGCCGGCGCGGCGCTGACTGTACTGTGTGACTAGCTTCACTGTATCGTATCGCGCTAACTGCTCCTCGAAATAGCGCTAGTTTACCTGTACCTACTTAATCTTTAACACTAAGTTTGATACGGCGATAATAGCCCATACGGAAGCGAGTTTGCGCCTGAATCGTGAGGCGGCGGTTCGACTCCTGGCCCGTACCACTGAGTTCTTCGGAATTTATGTACGGTTGTATTTATCGTTTACTAGCTCGGCGGTGAAGGAAAACATCGTGTGGAAACAGGGAATGAGGGTTTCCTCGCGAGAATGGAAAGAGAATACGACGAGTTCGGAGATATGAGTAAAATATGGGTGAGCTTAGGGCGAACTCGAAGGACCGACGATGGTCTCGGTGTTACATGACGACCGCTCGCGATAGCCCAATAACGGTTTACCTAATAACAAACTTTGAATTACATCGAATACCTACGTTTCATTTCAAAATTGTTGCCGAAACTCACAACTGTTACGTTACACCTGAGTACTAACTATTCAAATTTTATTTTACTCTTCTCATATAAACATGTGAGGAAGGTATCCGTTAAAGAAAGTCATAAATAAGTCATGACAAAATGCTAGATAAGTATTATCAGTTTCAAAAATACCGACTTACGTGGAAATAAGGTTTGGCCATAAGAATAATTAATATCTATGGTTTGGCAGTGCACCACTCGTCTGGGTCATCCCGAAGGGAGGAGGCACCTGCCGTGTCCTATCTCGTCACAAAATCAACACATCTTGATGATTCTGCTAGCACAAAACGAGCACTGTTGTGTTGTAGTTACAATAAGTATAGAAGCGGTGCATGTATCGCACTCGGGTCTAAACAGGCAACACCGGGGTCGCGCCGCGGCCCGCGAGCCTGCGCGCCTGCGCCCTGCGCTGTTGTGTTGTGTAGCTCGTAGCAGTTGTGTAGCACTAGCAGTACAGTAGCCAGTAGAGAACTTCCTAGTCACAGTGCCCCTACTGCCACTGCAATGCCTGCGCCGAGCTCAGAGCCGACACAGACAGACAGGTGCCGACGCTCCGCCATACATATTCTATCATTTTATTATCTACGTTCTAATAGAACCTAATCATCTGCAAACAAAAGCCGCTGTCTATCGCGGTAAGGGTAAGATGTAGGTACGTAATTGCCTCTACTCTACATAACGGGAGCAGAATCAGACGTCCGTCGCGTCCGTCGAGCTCGTCGGACAGGTTCCCCTCCCCTCCCCCCGGCCTCGTCTCCTCGGCCCTCGCATGCATAATCTATACCGTGGATTAGTATCCAGTATCCTGCTCCCGTCTGAGCCGCGAGCGCGACTACACAATACATGTACAGGCTGGGTGTCCCTAAACTCGACGTCAAGCCGAAAACGGGAGATAAACAAGTTTATAACTGTTCAAGGAAACAAAAGAATTTGCAAAGTTTGACCGTTTTCAACATTTTGTATTTTTTTATCATTAAGAAAATCGTTACCCTGCGCCGAACTTTTACATTAATTAGTGACTACAAATTTGTAATTTTATCCATGAAAATACTTGTTACGCAACGCAATACTGAATAACCCAATGTTCCATGTTCTAGCAAACGAAATCTTAGAGTAAAAATACTAATTTTTTAATGGGACCACTCGAAAAGTTATTCAGGATTGCGTAACAAGTAAAAAAAAAATTGGTAGCGTAAAACTCTGTATTTTATATTTTTCCCTGAACAGTTATAAATTGGCGTATCTCCTGCTCGGCTTGACGTCGAGTTTTGGGACACCCTGTATTATATATACACAGGCTGTTTCATAATTCATTATTTACAAACTTTTTCATGTGCCTCTGTCGTAACCTACCTGACTATGTGTTGAATGTTGTGTTGTGTTTCAGATATTATTTGTTTTATGAAATATTAGGTAACTAGGTAGGTAGGTATATAAAGAAAGTGTGACACTATTATATTAGATAGAACGTTGTTATTCTATTGTATGTTGAATTATCATTTTCCATTCATCACTATTAACTACTTCATGACCAATTTTAATGAGTGACTTGAGTATGTTTACTGAAGTCCCTACCTAAATAACCTGAATGTTATGTGTGTCAAATAAATATATCACTGAATTTTGTGGATTTTCTAAACATTTGATATAAAAAAAAATTTAAAGAAATCTATTAGTTATTTTCTGTAGCTTTAAATTTTGACTAACACATTTATACATTGTTATCTTATTGTTATTTAAGGAACCGTTTTTTTTTGTTCTTTTTTAATTTGGTAACTACTTACATCTTAATCGACCCGTTTGGTGTAATGGTTACCACGCCGGACAGATATTTTGACATAATTTCATACAAAATATCTGTCGGATAAGCAAACAAGAACTTACTCAGAAGTGGTGAAACAGGCCCTAAGTAAATCTTATAAGTAAATATACTCCCGTAGCCTCACTAACTTTCGTAGAAGTTAGCGAGGCTATCACGCATATATGATGCTGGACGGATATGGATGGAAATTGGTACAAAGATAGAACAGAACGTAGGCGGAGTCGCGGGACACAGCTAGTGCTTAGTAAATAAATAGTAGAGTGTGACAGTAATGACGTGGAGGAGGCGCTGTGTGGGGGGTGGGGGGCGGGGAGGTCGCGAGGGGGAGCGGGGAAGGGGGAGGGATCGATGCGCGTACTGTAGTCTGTAGGGTAGTGTAGGGACGTACCCTACGCGAACGTACACTACACTACGCGAACGATTACCTTAATATTCATTAATAAAAAAACAATTTATCTCTAATTGCTTTTTATTATGAACTTATATTACCTTAAAAATTAACAATTCGTATGTTTTTTTTACCTAACTGTTCATTGACATTTCACATATTTATTGCTGCAGCAATGTAGATCTGGATGGATGGAAGGAAATGTGTACAGAGAGCTCAATATTTAAGCTTTCATTCATGAAACTGAATTCGGTCCAGCATAATATTATAAACTAGAGTTAACCCGCGACTTCGTCTGCATAAATTATATACCAGATTTTAAGTCAGATCATAAGCTATCAAACAAAAAAAGTTTCATCAAAATCGGTTTAGTAGTTTTTGCGTGATGCGCGAACAAACAAACAAACTTGTCAATAGATGGCGCCACATGTCATTTAAATCGCGCTATCGAGTGTTATATGAAGTGAACGGCTACTTTTTTATTCCTCACGATTTTTACGATTTTCTAATAGTTAAGATAATATGAGAGTTTGAATTATGTGACTCAATCACGCATGTATAGCTCAACGGAGTTGCATTAAGTTTGGCACAAAGATAGAATATGTTCTGAATTACAGGTAACTACAACACATTGGATGTGAACACAGACGAGACGAAGCTAACACACAACGAACATTATGAAATCTTCATCGTATGTTATGTAATCTGTGTGTTCATATCACACAGTCAGGTCAGGAACAACTGTTCATTAACGTCGGTTGAAACTCATTTTTCATCTTTTCCCTTCTACAGGGTGTAATTGAAGTGAGTTGACAAATGTTCAGTGGTGGTTCAGCATCAAACTGAACAACTTTTTTTATGGGAGCAAACCTGAAATTACAAAAAAAAACAGGTGTTTAATTTTAAACTCCGAAGCCTACTCGACTGAAATATATGAACAGCTGATTTTTTTTTTGCTTGTTCATGTTTGCTCCTATAGTTAAAGTTTTTCAGTTTAATGTTCTGAACCACCCCTCATTTTTATGAACTCATTTCAATTACATTCTGTAGATATCCTCATTTTGAGAATATACAGGATGAAATTGATATCATTAGCATCCTTAGAAACTAAGAGTCTACCCATCAAACTGAACAACTTTCACTATGGGCGCAAACCGATCGGAGCAAAAAAAAAATCTACAGTTGCATACATCTGAGTCGAGTAGGCATTGCAGGTTAGTATGGAACAGAAGATTTTTTATTTTTGCTACAGTCGGTTTGCTCCCATAGTAAAAGTTGTTCAGTTTGATGGATAGGCTCGTGGTTTAAAAAGATGCTAATGCTATAAATTTCTGGTTAGTTGATAAACCGAGTTTGTTTGTATACCTACACACACAGAGATCATTTGTATGACGCCTTATGCACACTAACCTAAGAAAATTAGCCACTTTTGTTTTATACGGTAGAAGCGTGAGGTGCTATTTAGACATACAGGGTCCTTCTTAATATGCTGATAATTTTTAAGAGGAGGTTCAGACCATCTAACTGAACATTTTGTAGTACGAGACCAAGGTGGAAATCGCGAAAAAAATAAACTGTTTCACATAAAACTGCAATCCTACTCGACCAGGCCACGCCAGATTCGGAGAGACTTTATTTTTATATTATGTGCCACCTTAATGTGTTTTTCTCCCCTTCGGACGGAAAGCGTCAATTTTCGTCCCGCTAACGAAGTTGCCGTTTTCCAACTCCGTCGACGAGAAAAATAGTAGGTATACTAATCTCGGACAGTAAATAAGAAAGCCTCAGATCACATGTTTGATTATTTATCAAACACGTGAGATTCTGAAACTTTTCTTAATTTCCTGCCCTCGGTGTGTAATCTACTATATTATCATCATTCTAATTATGTCGATAGCAAAATAAATAAAAAACTTTACTAGGTATGTAAAAAGTTAAAATAAAAGGTTTTGGTACTGAAATAAAAAGAGTAATTAAAAATCAACATTGTAATTGTTTATTGAGTAGGTACGCTTATTTAGTAATGTTATCGACACGAGCTCGCTCACTGACCGGTCGGCGCCGCGCCGGCTGTACGTGTACCTGGCGCGCGCGGGTGCGAGCGGGATCCGCTAGCGAGCGTGAGCGGGACGGCGCGACGCGGTGACGTCACCGGCGCGGGGCGGCTACATCTTGGCGACGAAGTGCCAGTGGTCCACTGCAACAAACTCACGCTTAGCACACTATCACAATCACAGTAGGGATGATGACTGATCCTGGAAATTCATATCTTGTAAATAGGTTCAAATAGGAAACAAAATTATAAGCTACCTATTGAACAATGTCAAGCCACTGTGCTACGGTATGCCTTCGGGGGAGCTCTAGGACCGAAGAGTCACCACACCGCCTGACTCACCACAAATCGCATAGATAACCTTTCAGGAAGGGAGAAGTGGTGGTGGACCCGGTGGTAGACCTCTAGGTGAGCATCCGCACTAGCTGCCCGACAAACCCACACGCCGCCCCGCCCGTGCTTCCACTCCGAGCGCCAACTATAGAGTGCCGTCCTACGCAGTCGCGCCGGGCCTCGTCCCCGGCGGCACGCGGCACGCGGCGCGCGGCACTTCGCCGCCGCACTGACGCCGCGCCGCGCCGCTGACCTCGCACCTACAGCCGCGTGCTCCGGCTCTCCGGGGCCGCCTCCAGCAGCGCACTCCACCAGCCTGCTAGTGGTGCTAGTGTCACTGTCACTGTCACGGTACAGCGGGGCTGCGGCTGCGGCAGGGACCGGGGCGGCGCGGCGGCTAGCCTGCCGCTAGTGTCACTGTCACTGTCACTGTCACGGTACAGCAGCGGGTACACTCACCGGTGGCGGGGAGGGGCTGCGGCAGGGACCGGGGCGGCGCGGCGGCTAGCCTCGTGGCCGCCTCCGATCGTTCCACGCGATACGTGCTGCTCTCCACGGATACGTTCGTCCTGCGCACACACATATATCGCACGTTATGTCAAATACACATTTAGGCATAAAAAAAATTCTCAGATTTGTTAAATATAACACTAGTAACTCACTTGCAGATGTCGGACGCGTCGGGCGCCTTGCCGGCCACCAGGTCGCGCCAGAACTCGTGCACCTGCCGCAAGTGCCGTACATTAGTGCACGTTCACACGATATTATCACGAGAGCGTGATGACAGTACACGAGAGTGCAAACTTATAACAAACGTTTCGTGACACCCGCACGTGAGGGCCCCGGCTAGTCGAGCCGAGTCGGGCGAGTATAATCGTTATCGTCTCTACCGGGCTTCTAAAATATAAAAACATCACTGAAGAACCGTTGACACTAAAAGAAGATCCCGAAACCATTAATTCGCTCAGGGTACCGAGTCTTCGAAACAAAAACATCATCGGCGGTCGGACTCGAAGTTTCCAACCGCCTCGAAATGGATTACGCTCGTGCCTGGCCTGGAGCGTCTCTATGAGGCTCTATGAGCTAGATGAGAGTGCAGCCGGTACGTCCCCCTCACGCACAACACAATGCAGAGACGGAACGGAACAGAACAGAAGGACGCGTACCTCGTCGACGACCTTGCAGGCGAACTCGGCGTTCTTGGGCTCGGCGTCGAACGCGAACTCGTTGGGCGGCTTGCCGTCGGGCACCTTGTAGTAGCGGAACCACTCGACGGTGGCGGCGAGCAGGCCGGGGCGGTGCGCCTCCACGTCCGCGATGTCGTGCAGCGCGGCGGCGAGCGGGTCGCGCGAGTCTATCGCCACCAGCTTCCAGTCCGTCTCGCCCTCGTCGATGAGCGCGAGCGTGCCGAGGATCTTGACGGGCACCACGTCGCCGCGCCGCGCCACGCGCTGCCCGACCTCGATCACGTCGATGGGGTCGTTGTCTCCGCGGCACTGCGTCGCGGGGTCCACGTGCTGCGGGTTCTCCCACGTCTGCGGCAGCGCTCCGTAGTTCCAGATGTACCTGCGCAGTGCGCACCCACCGTTATACTACAATGTTCGTATTGACGGCCCGGTCGGTGTGATGATCACCGAACTGAAAAACCCAGGTCCCGGGTTCGAATCCCGGTTCGGTCGTGGATGTGGATGATGTCACAAGATATTGGAAAGTATGGAGTATGTTTTTGGTGTGCAAATAAAGAATATTTATGATTATGTAAGTGTGAGGTCTAAACGGGATGATAGCTCGTTGAACATTTTCACCCATACATACTTCAGTCAGTACAAAGTCTAACAGAATTTTTTAATTTCAGTTTTAAAGATTATTAAGAAAAGACCAAATATTTTACAATTAAAGGCCTCCCGCTCATTGCAGCGATATTATCGAGCGATATTATAGACAGCGATATCGCGATTAAGCGATTCGCGTCACGCATGCGCCCCACCACTGAATGTAGTCGAAAGAGTTGCGATAATATCGCGGCAGTGTGTGGGATCGAGCGCGTCCCCATACAAAATGTACTGAGAACAATTATCGCAAAATCGCAGCGATATTATCGGTCGATAATATCGCGGCAGTGTGTAGGATCGCGCGCGTCCCCATACAAAATGTACTGAGAACAATTATCGCAAAATCGCAGCGATATTATCGGTCGATAATATCGCGGCAGTGTGTAGTAGGATCGCGCGCGTCCCCATACAAAATGTACTGAGAACAATTATCGCAAAATCGCAGCGATATTATCGCTCGATAAAATCGCTCCAATGAGAGGAGGCCTTAATTGTTCTCAGTACATTTTGTATGGGGACGCGCTCGATCCCACACACTGCCGCGATGTTATCGCAACTCTTTCGACGACATTCAGTGGTGGGGCGCATGCGTGACGCGAATCGCGGAATCGCTGCAGTGTGTAAGGTGTCGCGATATCGCTGTCGATAATATCGCTCGATAAAATCACTCGATAATATCGCTGCAATGTGCGGAGGCCTTCAGTGAGAATAGTATTCCGCTTAAATTGATATGTCAATCTCACACATAGCATTAATTCAAATACAACTAAAATAGAAATTAAATATGTTACAATCGATATCATTCTTATTCGTAGTCGATATCATTTATGATAATTTATGGATATTAAAGGTTAATCCGTGAATGACTGACAGACAATGTACAGCCTAGACCGCTAAAGAGAGAAACATGTAATTTGGAATATGTATGCTACAAACGATGTAGAGGTGCAATAAGAAAGGATTTTTCGAAAATCAACCCCTTACACCCCGCAAAGGGCCTAAGATGTTTCCGAAATCCACGCGGACAAAAGCTAATGGAATTATAAAGGAACAGTTAGCAAGTGAGATTCATACCCGTGGTGAGGGAAGACGTTGTGCACGTAGCGCAGGGCGCCCTTCTTCACGTCCTGCTTGATGGGGTTGAGCGGCTCCGAGAGGCTGATCTCCATCTTAGCGTTGGACCACCGCGGCACCTCCACCACCATGTTGGCCACGCGCTCCGACCGAGACACCCACAGCGGCACGTCGTGCAGCGGAGACACCGGCCCCCCCGCGTCCTCTGTCACACACATACACACACTACTGGGTTACTGCACGTTACACAATACAATACAATACAATACATGTGCGCCACGCGCTCCGACCGAGACACCCACAGCGGCACGTCGTGCAGCGGAGACACCGGCCCCCCCGCGTCCTCTGTCACACACATACACACACTACTGGGTTACTGCACGTTACACAATACAATACAATACAATACATGTGCGCCACGCGCTCCGACCGAGACACCCACAGCGGCACGTCGTGCAGCGGAGACACCGGCCCCCCCGCGTCCTCTGTCACACACATACACACACTACTGGGTTACTGCACGTTACACAATACAATACAATACAATACATGTGCGCCACGCGCTCCGACCGAGACACCCACAGCGGCACGTCGTGCAGCGGAGACACCGGCCCCCCCGCGTCCTCTGTCACACACATACACACACTACTGGGTTACTGCACGTTACACAATACAATACAATACAATACATGTGCGCCACGCGCTCCGACCGAGACACCCACAGCGGCACGTCGTGCAGCGGAGACACCGGCCCCCCCGCGTCCTCTGTCACACACATACACACACTACTGGGTTACTGCACGTTACACAATACAATACAATACAATACATGTGCGCCACGCGCTCCGACCGAGACACCCACAGCGGCACGTCGTGCAGCGGAGACACCGGCCCCCCCGCGTCCTCTGTCACACACATACACACACTACTGGGTTACTGCACGTTACACAATACAATACAATACAATACATGTGCGCCACGCGCTCCGACCGAGACACCCACAGCGGCACGTCGTGCAGCGGAGACACCGGCCCCCCCGCGTCCTCTGTCACACACATACACACACTACTGGGTTACTGCACGTTACACAATACAATACAATACAATACATGTGCGCCACGCGCTCCGACCGAGACACCCACAGCGGCACGTCGTGCAGCGGAGACACCGGCCCCCCCGCGTCCTCTGTCACACACATACACACACTACTGGGTTACTGCACGTTACACAATACAATACAATACAATACATGTGCGCCACGCGCTCCGACCGAGACACCCACAGCGGCACGTCGTGCAGCGGAGACACCGGCCCCCCCGCGTCCTCTGTCACACACATACACACACTACTGGGTTACTGCACGTTACACAATACAATACAATACAATACATGTGCGCCACGCGCTCCGACCGAGACACCCACAGCGGCACGTCGTGCAGCGGAGACACCGGCCCCCCCGCGTCCTCTGTCACACACATACACACACTACTGGGTTACTGCACGTTACACAATACAATACAATACAATACATGTGCGCCACGCGCTCCGACCGAGACACCCACAGCGGCACGTCGTGCAGCGGAGACACCGGCCCCCCCGCGTCCTCTGTCACACACATACACACACTACTGGGTTACTGCACGTTACACAATACAATACAATACAATACATGTGCGCCACGCGCTCCGACCGAGACACCCACAGCGGCACGTCGTGCAGCGGAGACACCGGCCCCCCCGCGTCCTCTGTCACACACATACACACACTACTGGGTTACTGCACGTTACACAATACAATACAATACAATACATGTGCGCCACGCGCTCCGACCGAGACACCCACAGCGGCACGTCGTGCAGCGGAGACACCGGCCCCCCCGCGTCCTCTGTCACACACATACACACACTACTGGGTTACTGCACGTTACACAATACAATACAATACAATACATGTGCGCCACGCGCTCCGACCGAGACACCCACAGCGGCACGTCGTGCAGCGGAGACACCGGCCCCCCCGCGTCCTCTGTCACACACATACACACACTACTGGGTTACTGCACGTTACACAATACAATACAATACAATACATGTGCGCCACGCGCTCCGACCGAGACACCCACAGCGGCACGTCGTGCAGCGGAGACACCGGCCCCCCCGCGTCCTCTGTCACACACATACACACACTACTGGGTTACTGCACGTTACACAATACAATACAATACAATACATGTGCGCCACGCGCTCCGACCGAGACACCCACAGCGGCACGTCTCGTGTAATAACAAATCTTTCATTGAAATTACCATATTTGGTATTTTATGCCTCGGAGATCAACTTTCTATTAGTGTAGTAATCACAAAATTAGGTAGATAATAGTCACACACAGTACATCAACAACAGTTTACTCAAGAATAAGATATGGCAAAAAGTATCTAGCCAGAAAACACAGAGAATGTAGGGGTGCACTAAAGAAGGAGTCTTCGAAAATCAACACTTCTTATCATGTGGGACAGCCATGGTGTCAGAGTTTTTTCAGACTGCCTTACGGCCTCTGACGTGGTTTTCATGAAACGAGTAGCCGTTACATATAACTGGTGGTAGAAGTAAAGTAGGTACCACCAGAGATAGTAGCCGGGAACAATGGCTTAACGTGCCATCCGAAGCACGGAATCATTGTTTTCAGAAAATCAGGTGATTCAGCCTGAGGAAACTAACCAACTGGGGAAAAACGCACAAAGGGACATATCACTAGGTGTCCCCCGGCCCCCGTTTGAATCGAACCCACGACCTCCGTGTCAAGAGCCCAAGCTCTTAACCATTAGACCACGAAGGCAGGAAAAGAGTAGTGAAATCCGAAATCCATGCAGACAAGTCGTGGGAAAAGCTAGTTACTCATTTATAATAATGACCTAAATAACCTGCAACTTGATAGATAAGATAAATTTTCAGTACCCGCACCACACAAGCTACCGGAAGGAACCGTGTGAAGTGGGACGCGGTCACACTCACCTCAACACAACACAACACACGCGTATCTCAAGTGGTTTCTCTACTTCCCTTCACAACAGATTGTTATCATTTAGTACACATGTGCTCTCCCACACATATTATCACTTAGGTATATTTATTCATCATGTTTAATACTTAATAGAGTCCTTCTCTACGAACAAATTTTGTTCGTAGGTCCTTCTTAATAATGCTGATGGTTATTTCTAAGAATGATAAAATACACCTGATTTTTAGTAAAATTATAAGCTTACAATATAAAGGTTTCATCGAAATTCGGTTCCGTAGTTTTTGCGTGGTGCTTGAACAAACAAACAAACAGACAGATAAAAAATAAGAAAAATTTTGATTTGGAATTAGTCATGCCTAAAGACCATAATTGTGACTTTATTTTCAATGGACAGACACAGTTCTGTACAGTTTTATAATACCTACCTAGTTGATTCAAAACATACACATTTTACCCACCGCACCCAATATTGTCCAGTGACCAGACCAGAGTCCAGTTAAGACGGAGAGAGCTAGTGAGCCACTAATGATGTTTAATGGACAGTAGACATGATAGCACATCTCAACATTGAAGCGAGCAGTTAATGCAGGTTACATTTGTAAAGCAATAAATAATATCTAATCTATTGCCGGTAACATTCATTGGTTTGATCCCTCTGATTATCATTATTAAGTCGCAACTATCTTATCTGTTCTGAGGAATTAATCAAGCAGTACCTACATTCAAAATGTTAAAAACAATATTATTATGCAACCACCCACCTCATATGTTAAGATATACAATCTTAACATATCTTAAGTCAAGCACTTTTGCTATAAAAACTCGACATTGGCAAAATCATCACATACCCAAGATGGCAGCCATTTTTTAAAATATAGAATAGAACATATCTTAACATATTATGATATGGTAATGATAACAACTGGCATAGTTACACAAAGCTTAAAGAGTCATTCAAAACAATTAAAACATTAAAACCACTGCAACAAAACAAAAACTCTTCATAATAATGATGATCTCATCTTCATAATTACATGTTAATATATTACTGTTGTGTGAATCTAAGAAAACCATGTAAGATATACTACATGTGAGTCAATAACTGCTAATAAGGTTATGGTTCAACTATTAAGTAAAATCAAACCAGTCAAGTTTGAGTCGGGCTACTTTCGCAGAGGGTTCCGTACCACAAGTCCACCACACAACATTATTAATTGCCAAAAAAAAATTTGTTTTCTCCGAGACATTTTGCGAGAGACCGACTCACACTTGGCTGGTTTTTTATGATTTGTTGTTATACTGTAGAGTTTGTTCTATAATCACACCAAGTTTGACGCTTGTAAATATCACCATTTTCACCAAGCGAGAAGAAAAAACATTGATAAAAACTAGTTTCTTGTATGAAGACCCCCCTTAATTTTTTATATTTTTATTATTTGTTAGCAAATCCGCCATAATAACACACAATCTGAGAAAATTTCATCTGTCTTGCTATTATGGTTCAAAAGTTACAGCCCTAAATAGATAAGACAGACAGATAGACAGATGGACAGACGGAACGGTTGTATGGATAATGTAGGGTTATGGATAGGGTCCCGTTTTCACCCTTTGGGTACAGAACCCTAAAAATTATTATCAAAGGTAATAAATGTAGAAAGTCAAAAGTGAAAGTCTTATCTTAAATGTGTTGATGTAAAATATAAATGGTCATTGCAGATATAAGTACTGCATTGCTGAGTTAATGGTCACTGCAGATATACTGGTGAAAGTCATCCAACTGTCAAGTAAAAGTACCGAACCAATCTAAAGTATTGATTTCACAATCTATAGTCAGTTGCAACACGGCATGGCATCTAGACTAGTGTTTATCAGCTGACACAGGGGTCACAGGTTCACATCCCAGCTACGATCTACTATTGCACACTATCAGGTGTCTGATATAAGCTTGACGTATGACGAACTACTCTTAAGATAATGATACATTTATACATGTTAGAATCGGGGTTGTATGGAAGCTGAAACAGGGTGCTTCAGACCTTCAAATTGAACAAATTTTCAACTATGGAGCCAATATTGAAAACAAAACATATACTGTTCCATAGAAAATGTCAGTAGCTTCTTGACAAAAATAGTTTTTTTTGTGATTTCAATGTTGTTTCCGCAGTAAAAGTTGTTCAACTTGATAGTCTACAGCACTCTGTTCCGGCTTCAAAACTATCCCAATTCCACAGTGTAGGTAAGTGTTCATAGTGACACACACACACATTATCAATAACTATTTGGTAGTGCCGTGTACCTCTGTAGCCTCATAACTCTGCACCAGGAGTCTAACGGAGCCCGCCCGGGCACATCCCCACACTCATTCACACCCGACACACACCTCACTGCTCACACGACTATCTCTAAGTGAACCATGTGACACTAGCAAATTAGAACAGCCCCATGGCCCCATTCACTTTCATATTAGCTGCATCTAGATCACATATTTAGCTGACAACGACACAGAGCTGTCACCGTCCTGAACCTGAACCTAGGAGTGGAAGCCGTATCTAGCCATATCTTTCATTCCGGTCATTTATAAAGATCAAGGTTAGCAAAATATGAACGTTTTGTAATGTGTTTGAAACGTGTCGGCGACACACGTCACGTCACCCTTCACCTCGCGCTGGCGCTGCCGGGGCCGGGCCGCGCCGGGCCGCGGGTCGGTAACAAGGTGCAGGGTACTCACTGAGGTAGAGCCGGTAGTCCGGCGCGAACTCTGAGCCGCGCTCCTCCGCCGCGAACATGGTGAGGGTGCGAGAGGCGAGGGCGGCGCTGTGAGCCTGGCGGCGCGACTGTCGCGGGGCTCCGCTGGGGGACCGGCACAGGCACAGGCACGAGCACGCACTCCGCGAAGGCAACTGTCTGAGGGCGGTCGCGACGGCCGCACTGCGAGCGCACCAACGTGTGAATGACATTTCGTTCTCCGCCTCGCGCCAGCGCGCCACTGACCGACCGCCGCTAGAGGTGCGACGCACTGCGCACTGAGTCTGACACACCGATCGCTATCTGACTCACGTGACTCACTCACGTGGTATCTATTAATGGGATGCGATTTTGGAAATTCACACGTTTATGTATACTCTAAGGCCAAGATTCAGAGACGATTTTTTTTGGCTTAGTTCGAGCTAAGTAGGGTAGAAATGTATGGATTTTGACATACGGGAGTTCGAACTATGCCTTACAAATCGTCTCTGAATCTCGGCCTAAGATTCACACGTACAAATCGGCACTACAAAATCTCAAATTAGGTACTATGGAGATCATGGATCATTCGAACACGATTTAAAAATAGCACGACTAGTCGGCGCGACACGACGACTGACCCTCATCGTGCGACTGATGTGATAGCCTGTGTAGATAAGATAAGATAAGATAGGTAAATATTCTTTATTTGCACACCAAGAATAGAAAAATGTGTAGATTGTTTGTGACACAGTAAAATAATTAAACAGAAAAATGCCATTCCACTGTCATTCAAACGAAATTCTTATAAACCTTTTCATTTCTAATTTAATAACTGGAATTAGTTACTATCAATTTAAAATAACAATGTGCATGACCTCGCTCGCAAATGTGACGTCACTCAATCACACCACACCAACTTCACTTGAGTCAATGCTGGGTTTACATGCACGCCTTGCAGCCCGGCAAGCTTCGGCAATTCGCTGTACATCGATTCGTCTGTAAAGTGATTGTTACTATTTAACTATATAGAAGCCTCAATGTACAGCGAATTGCCTAAGCTGCGCGGCACGCGTATGAACGCACCTATTCATGGGCGTACCCAGGGGGGGCAGGGGGGGGCAGCTGCCCCCCCTTGAATCGGCCTAACCTGCCTTCCGTACTTGAGAATTCTGGTCAAAGCGACGTCATGTCACTGAAAAATTTCGAGCTCGCTTCGCTCGCTCTGATTTCTGTTCATTATGGCACTGTTATGTCGGCCAAATTCTGAAATAGAAATAGAAATAGAAATAGAAATCGATTTATTATGCGCATAATGTCAAGAAGTTGTTCACAAATATTATAACAGTTCAATATGCTCTGCCTTTAAAGGCGTATAATAAAATTCATAGGTAATTAAAATTAAAATGTCAAACAAACTATCAGGTAAGTACTCAAATAAATTAAAATATTATAAAGAAAATTTAAACCTGAGATAAATCAAACAGTCATTAGATAAAAACAATAAAAATTAAATTAAAATAATCACAATTACCATATAACATTAGTTCTGGTCCAGTTACGTTGTATTATTCATAAATTTCGAACTCATTTCGCTCACTCTTTTTTCTATTCTACTATAGCAGCATTGCTTGCTATAGACATGGTAGTCTGTGATGAGAAATTTTGAGATCTCTTCGCTCACTTTGCTCGCTCCATCATTGGGTGAAAACTCGCTTCGCTCGCTCTAGGTTTTGGATCGTAGGTATATCTTTTCATAGTGTAGTTAAATCTTTTGGTGTTGTAGCTTGCTTTTAGGTCGTAAATAACTCGAGCTCGCTTCGCTCGCTTCAGGATTTAAAACTTATAATACTGATCTCACTATATTGCAGTAAAATCTCGAGCTCGCTTCGCTCGCTTTTGGCTAGACACTCCAGCATTTGTTGAATTGTCGAGGTCGCTTCGCTCGCTCCTGGCTACGATTGTATCACAAAGACCTAGATGCATTGCAGTAAAATCTCGAGCTCACTTAGCTTCGCTCGCTCCAGAATTCAGTGAAATTTCGAGCTCGCTTCGCTCGCTCTAGGTTTTGGTTCCTATTATGTTTTTATGGTGAAGTAAATTCTCGAGTTTACTTTGCTCGTTCGAGCTTTTAGGTCGTAAAAAACTCGAGCTCGCCCAGACTTGCCCCCCCCCCCCCCCAAGACCAAAAGCTGGGTACGCCCATGCACCTATTTCCTTTACATAAAGTCTAGATGTTCCTTTGCAACCAAACGCATACTTCGCTACACGCATATTTCGCAAACGCACCGCAAACCTTGCTAGTTTGCGGCCTTTCGCTTTGATTAGTATGAGTTTCTACGCTGATACGGCTAGGTACCAAATGTTGTTGGTATTTTAGGGCTAATATTATTACGCAATAAAAATTATTCAAAAAATGTGGTAAAAAAACTAAAACGAGTATCTTTTTATGAGATTTGTAAGTCATATTTTTTAAACTTTGAACCTAAATAACTAAAACGTTACACCGTAACTAGGATATTTTTTTTGCATAATAATGTAAGGTAATAATAGCCCTAAAATACCCACCACGTTTGGTAAATGGCCGCTTAAAAAAAAAAGACGCTTATATTACCCATACCCCTTACAGCACTGCAGGTCACTGCAGGTGTTCAAAGTTTCTACCCCTCATTCTCAACAGAGTCCGCATCGACGAATGACATTTCTCTATAAGGGTCCAAAGCGCCGGAATTATTTTTCATGCTAGTGGACAATACTGTGATTTTCTAACGAAGTTGTTCCTCGGTACCTATCGCTCTTTATTAATTATTTTTTGTTTTATTTTAGTTTATTTTACTTGAGAAGGCTTGAATAATCGATCATTAGCCAAAGGTTGAAAGAAAATCGCTTTTCAAGCCAAAGAAAACAATAAAAGTCAGTTTGGGTAAGTGAAACACCGGAGCAAGTGGGACACATTCAAATATCTTCAATAATTAGAGCTTTTACTTAGTTCTGTAGGTGTCGGTAAGGTGTTTTTGTTATTATAGTTCCGGATATAAAACAGAGATGTCGCTACTATGCTTGAGTGAAGAGATAAAGCATTGCAAAATATCAGTCTGTAAAAAACAATATTTGCGAGTGCGAGTGAGTAACGGAAAATATTCATAATTCTTTTAAAAACCGACGTATCGTCTTTGTAATTAATTAACCTAAAATATCTTAAAGAGAGTAAAGAAGTAAAACATACATTTGCTTACATCATAAATAATAAGATAAGATAAGATAATGTTTATTTTAAACTTTTGATTACAACTATTACATTTAAACGGTAGACCAAAAACGAGGCAAGCCTGATACGCGTGGTCTACGACGGTTTAATAGGTGACCGCATTATTTTTTACTTTTTAAATGTTAGTTTTTGCCGTTGGGGGTTTTTTAAATTTGTAATTTAATGTTATTTCATAATTTTTAAAGTTACATGAAAACTACTGAACCGATTTTCATAAAACAAAGCTAAGAACACTCTCGCATAAATCAACTTTCTACTTAAAAAAACCGCATTGAAATCGGTCCACCCGTTTGGGAGCTACAAAACCACGAACGGACAGAAACTTATAACACGCGTCTTATTTTGTCGCAATTTTTAAAGTTACTTCAAAACTGCTAAACCGATTTTCATGAAACAAAGCTAAGAACACTCTCGCATAAATAAACTTTCTATTAAAAAAACTGCATCGAAATCGGTTTACCCGTTTGGGAGCTACGATGCCACAGACAGACAGAAACTTTTAACACCCCTCTTTTCTTTTGTCGCAATTTTGAAAGTTACTTCAAAACTGCTGAACTGATTTTCAAGAAACAAAGCTAAGAACACTCTCGCAAAAATTAGCTTTCTATTTGAAAAAACCACATCGAAATCGGTCCACCCGTTTGGGAGCTACGATGCCACAGACAGACAGACAGACAGACCGACATAGGCGTCAAACTTATAACACCCCTCTTTTTGCGACGGGGGTTAAAAAAAATGAAAGTTACGTATAATATTAATTTGTCATCCCCCTACGAATATTTATTTTACGTAAATGTAACAGGTTTCGTCATAATTTGATGATGAAAAACATAACTTCAAAATTACGTAGTGGGGCAAGAGAAACAGTGCAGTATGGGGTAAGTGAAACGTATGTTTCACTTACCACAGATCAGAGGTTCTAAACCTTTTTAATAACTTAATATTTTTAGAAACTTGATTTGTTCATTCCTTGAATTTGAATCCGCAACCTTTTCGTGTAACGGAAGTTCGAAATTTTTATTTGACAGCTGCGGAATTTCTATAAAAATCTATGAGTCTTTACTTATACAGAAACGGATAACATTCATTGTTTTGTTATGATTCCAATTTATTAAATTGATACTTTTTCTAAGAAATTTCTTATTGTTTTATTCATAGTCAGCTACAAGTTTTCAAATTAAAAGAATGTTGAGCACCTCTGATTTCTGATATATGTTTCACAAGCCCCAAATTACTTTTTTTGCGTTTCCATGCCAAAATAAACATTATTTCCATGTGGAAAGGACTAAAATTGCTTGAAACGCTATTGTATAATAATATATTACCCTTTGTATCAAAAGCTCACTTATTGCTAGTTATGAACAAAAAACATGGACTGTTTCACTTGCCTCTTGCAAGAGGCAAGTGAAACAGTTTCTGTCCATGGACTTTATTTTGGATTTTTTCTCTATTTTTAATGCACTTGGTAATTAGTTTATTAAATTTTTAAATCTCAATACTTTCCATGACGTAAGTGACATATTGCCACTGTTGTAAGACTAACAGTTTAATCAGGCCAATCGATTTTCCTTAGAAAAAAATAAAGTATGTTTCACTTACCCAACCTGACCTAAATTAAAATTTTTGAAGTTGAAAAAACACGAGCCTTTTATGTTCAATAGTTTTGCCTCACTCCGCACGTTAGGTATAAAAATGTACCTACGCAGCCGGGCCCCGACGTCGAGGCCTAATTCAGTCGAGTGTCACACGCTCTTTGAGTCGCATCAAACGACTTTGATACTGTTGTTGAAAATTAAAAGAGGAGTTTTCTGACAGCTACTGAAACATTGTTCATCATACCGGCGATAGATGGCGTTGACCAGAGAAGCGGGACCGAAGACAAAAATTGTAGGCTAAAAACACAGACTTTAAAGAAGCACCAGATGTAATCTCGTCTAACCATGAGTGTGCGTAATGTCACGCGGTACATAAGGTGACGGGTTGTACGAGTTGCAACTGCGCCTAGAGATCGTGCATCTGTGTGAGTGTAGTAAGGTCCCATGTAGAACAAACAAACATAGACATATTACTCTAGCGATAGACAAGCTCGTTCAAACAAACAACATGTCACACAAAATGACACATTGCGGTCTGTCATTCCCATAGTGACGAAGTGAACTCGGGAACATCTATAAGGTGCGGAAACCTCATTCAAGTGGAACATGTTGCTTCTATGAAAGGGCAAGTCTATCGCTAGAGTTGAAATCTTAGATTCGGTCCGTATTTCTTTCAAGTCCGTGGCTAAAAAGTAAACAAAAATGCATTTCACTGAGACAAACGCATCCGTTGACGAAATATAACAATATGCTCATATTTTGCTGCTTACTGCCCCTGTCTCGTCAACGCCATCTATCGTGCCTTTGGGAACAAATATTTTTTTTTTTTTTAATAGCTTTCAGAAAACCCCTCAGTATACCATATGTTTTTTTTTTATCGGGCAGTTATTTCTTGGTTTATTAATGCTCAGGTTAGGTTTGCTCAGGTTAGGTTTGCTCAGGTTAGGTTTGCTCAGGTTAGGTTTGCTCAGGTTAGGTTTGCTCAGGTTAGGTTTGCTCAGGTTAGGTTTGCTCAGGTTCCCCCCCAGGGTGTTCGCCTTGTCGTG